>CM040754.1:13215955-13638455 GCA_022829145.1 Albula goreensis | reverse complement strand
TGAATCTTGTAATTTTGTCAGCTGAATTGAAAAGTCTGCTATGAGATTGAAGACAGGGAAGCTGTAGGTTTGAAAGCAAAGTTAATTTGCATATGGCTCACTGTAACAGATTATCTTTTGTTGTTCTGCTTTTAAACTCAAAAGAAATGTTAAGAAGCTTCCATTTCTTGCAAAGAAGTACATCCTTGTGCCACTGTGTGAATTTTTCTTTTTCTTTTGTTATCACCGAGTAACGACAAAGAAAGGCCTGTTCAAATAAAACTTTGTTCTCGTTCTTTATATGCAGTGAGGCACTGAATTGGACATTCACAGAGTTGCTCGCAACAAACTGGGAGACAAACTTTTCTGTCCTCTTCCTTCCATTTCCAGATCACTTGATCTGTATTATTTTTTTTAAATTACTTGTTTCCATGTCTGTAGGGACACTATACATCCACCCCTAACAGGACACATGATATTATGAATTAGACATGCATCACATGTATAAGGTTTAAATAGCATAGGTAGCATTAGGTAGCTAGTTCTGGATGTATCAGTTGTTCGAGAGTCTAATATATACAATAAAGATAAAGACACTGTGTGTAGGATTGTAATGCTACAAAATAAGCAGGCACTCAGCCAGGGAGCCCTGCAAATGAATATATAACTTGTTTAATGTTACTTTAATTGTTTGAATTATTGCTAACCTTTGCTTCATCTACATAACCATAGTGACTTTGTGTTATAATGATACCATCATCATTCATTCCAACAATTAATTCTGAGTGTTGTCCTTATCCACAAAACTGCTACTCATTTAAGCTACTCATTTCAGTTCAACTCAGCACCGCAGGGTGTAAGATTGAACTGCTGTGATACATCAGCCCTAATATTGAAACCCCAATCATGCTTATTAATTGAGTATTTGTTTTTATTCACAAAAATAACCAAGTGTTTCTCTTATATTTGTTAAAATTTCCTCAAATATGCCATAAATGCAACACAGACAATTTGATTGTGAAGGCAAAAGTTAGTTTCCTATATCATCCTTCCTGCAACCTAAATGGTGCCCCCTCAAAGTGAAACGGATTATTTCACCCCTGAATAAAAGCATTTGTTAATAATAAGTGACAATAAAATAAATAAATTACAAAATAATAGCTAATAAAAGCATTTGCCAAACAATTCATTACATTTGTTATTGTACATAAGTAGGTGATGGCCCTTCAGAAAGATGCACTAATTTTCATCAGACCTTTGACAAGCATGCTGTGATGTATAAACCAATGACTGAATGTGTCATTCTGGACATTCAAATCAAACACTGTGTATGAAATACTTAAAAGCAGGTTTCCTAACTCTTTTTATGTCTTGTAATATTTCATATATCTACCCGAGGTTTTTTAACATGAAAGATGAGAGAAAAGTTTTTCATCATGTCAGTGTGATGGTGAACCTTTCGCTGTAAAATCCTGCAGGTCGGGCAGCATACCTAGGGAACCAGGGCTGCAAATTAATTTCTTTCCTCCCTCCGATTTGTTCAGTTCTCATCCCCCACCCTATCCCTATCAGTTTCTATCTCTTCTCCAAATGTATTTTTTACCTGAAACAATTTGCAGAACGAACAAAAAAAGTACTTGAGCCAGTCTGAGTCTGAAACACAAAACATTTCATTCATCATCATTTAGGAGGAGGAGATAATGTCTGGAGTGATGCAAGGTAAAGGAGTGTTGTTCAGTGCCTTACAGGACCTGTTGAACAACTTTGAAGTTTTCATGAAGGACCTGAATGATGTTCTGTCTCAGGCTTGTCACTCTCCATCTATGGTATCCAACTGTCACTCAATAAAATATATAGTACAGTACTGATATTACATATATAGTACAATACTTTTTACAGTATTTATCCAATTATACAACAAACTGGCCTGGACAGGAGATGTCAGTCAGGTTTTCAGTGTATGTCTTGTCTCCCTGTACCCATAGACAGATTACTGCATGGGCAAATTGTTTGAATGTTTTGTAAATTAGCCGATTAAATCTCATAATGTCTTAATGACGTAGGCTATAGGTTAAATGTCAAATGCGTGGAGTCTGCCAGTCTCTGTATAATATCATCTCAGCCTCCACACATCAGCATATTTGGAGATTTCTGCATTGACCTAACTCTTAAATCCCTCTCTACTACACGCTGGAGCTGCCATGCAGAGTCTACGAGCGCACGACAACAAAATTACCAAAAGATAGCTGATGTGTTCAGAGCATTTTCCATGGATAAAACAGAAAAAAGGGAAATGAGGTCTGAGCCTCTGGCACTCAGTGCAAAATTGGAAATGTTGGAGATGGCATTCATGGCTAAAGTTTGGAATACCATTTTATCTAGGTTTCAAGCCACAAGCTCTATTTTGCAGCATAGTGATGTAGATCTTGATGTGGCTCTCAGAGCACGTGAGTCATTACGTGGCTTTGTGTCAGTAAAAAGAGACCTTTTTGATGGTTTTGAGGGGGATGCGCTTAACATACATTGCATTTACAAGACGTACAGACAGGATGGCTTTAAGAAAATGAAGTGCAAGCGATGATGCAGAGAATGACGCTGAACTTGATGGGAGATGTAACTTCAAAGTTAATAAGCCTATTGTTGCCATTGACATGCTCATTCAGAGCCTCAAACACCACTTGGAGGCATACAGGCATCTGTGCAGTTTTTTTGGAGTCCTTTTTGATTTACACACCGAGGCCAATGATTTAATTATTGAGAGGGCAAACACGCTGATATCGATGTATCCATCTGACTTAAATGCAATTTAGGTGACAAACTAATTCAATTCAAATTTTTCGTAAAGCCAGGAGGTGATAAAAGCCCAAAAGGGCTGCTCAGAGTAATTATAGAGTATGGCCTGCAATCTGTCTTCCCCAATGTGTTTGTGGCTTTATGGCTATTTCTTACACTACCTGTTAGCAACAGTGGAGGGAAATGTTCTTTCTCACTTCTTCCCAGAATTAAAAACTAGATAAGGACAAGAATGACACAAACACGCCTAAATGCTCTGTCACTCATGTCCATTGAGAATGAACAGACCAGTCAACTTGACTCTGATGACATTGTGGATACTTTAGCAAGAAGCAAAGTCAGGAAAAAAAAAATATTGCATAAGTCAAGCCTGCATGTTTGTTTTGTGCTACTCAGTATATGTGTGACTTTTTTCAGGCATTCTGTTTTAACATTTGGATAAACAATACCTTTGCCATTGCCTGTTGGAGGTTCTTTGGGGGGGATTTCATGCTCAGGGGTCCATTTTGTCCTAATCCATCCATGTCTCATCTTTTCTAGCATCTGAAACAGTTGCTTTTCACACTGAAATGAAGTCCACTGGGAAGACTGTGAATCATAATTATTGGGGTCCTTTGTATCCTATATCATGCAATTGAATAAATGTGGTTAAGCATATAATGAAATTAGACATTTTTCTTTCCCTTTTTCACTGTGGTTAGAGGTTAAGTTGGCTTAAAGCATCAATTGAATTGAAAATGGTTCAGATTTAAAGCATATAAAACATGTTTAATCTAATCATATGTATCTTATTTATATTGGAAATAGGAGTGTTGTTCATTGCCTTACAGGACCTGTTGAACAACCTGAATGATGTTCTGTCTCAGGCTTGTCACTCTCCATCTATAGTATCCAACTGTCAATCAATAAAAATGTCAAAAAATGTCAGGATCTTCCAGGGCTACTGTAAGGCATCCTGTAAGGCACTCCCATAATGTATTGAATCTGAACCAAGCTAATGGTGTTAGCAGCACCCAGGAAAGGATAATTCACTTAGGCAGGATGGTGTTTTTGCATTGTTGTCCTATGCCTCCTCTGGTCAATCAGGTAATGACAGTCCATCTGCACAATCTAGTCCATCTCGCTCATGTGTTTTCCTCCAAATCATTCCTTATTTGAGCTCAACCGGTGGAATACGGTGTGAAAATTAGCAGTTGGCATCATATATCTTGGTGGAGAGCACATGCAAGCTTCTGCTGTACTGAAACAACATAGATTAAACAATAGGGCATTGTCCTGCCATGTCTCTGCCATGTCCTTTGTATGGCTTTTGTTGAATACATCAAAATTGCATCTTGTCCTTGTTCTGGACTTAAAGTTTGCCAGGAAAATATTTTATGTAAAATGCAACATTGTATCTCAAGTGGATATAAAATTGAATCAACACGAAATTTTCAGAAGGATTTGTCATTGTCAGATATGGTTGAAAACATATGTATTTTACATTAAATTTTGTTCAATATGACTATTGTTGAATATGGTTGAAAACACAAGATTTGATTATGAACATTTGATTTTGTTTGAACATAGCACTTAATGAACATGATTTGAATATTTTGGTGGTTGTATGTTTTGTACCCAATGCTGGTTATACACTGCACTGGTGTGGTCAAGCTTTAGACGGTGAGCTACACGTGTACACTGGAACAGCATCACACAGAATGAGCCATTCTGCAGCTCCTACATCAGCCATGTTACAGCAGAGGATCTTTCTACACCACTTCTACTTTATCATTCAATGTAAACAGGATCTGGTGTGATGGTCAAGCCCAGAGTTCTTGTTTTGAACTTACAGTAGCAAACAATAAGGGTGCCCAAGTGTATGGCTTTTCCTCTCAGCTACAGCACAGGGAATCATTTCAGATGGAAAAGTGGCCAATAATAGTTTTAAGGTGCACTGAGGGGAAGAGGCCAGTTCACATGCCCTTGCAGATAATGTGGTCCACTTGAGGGTGACAGGGAATGACACAGCAATTATCATTTCCTTTTGTTTATTTAACATTATTATGTATATTATCTAATGAATTTGAAGTTATGCGATAAATGATTTAATATAAATATGCTTTGAGTCCATTCTCGTTCGTTTTATTGTTAATTTTATAGAAATGCAGGATAATTATGTGCAATTATGTGCATTTGAAGTGAGCTCCCTGAGCACAGGACTGTGAAAATATTTTGTTATCATACATATGCTCTTATTTTATATTAGTTTTGAACATTACATACTTGACTTGGATTTAATATTGATGTTATTTTCTGAAATCTGATGCAATGGTAGTCTAATAACATTGAAAACCACTGAGGAAATACTGATTCTTTATTCTTTCTATAATTCATTATTCATAATTCAGTATCACTTCAATGAACAAAGTGGTCCTGATTCAACATCAAATTTCAACACTGAATCGATGTCTTCCCTACTACCATTCATTTGATGTTCACTTGCTATCCTGGCATAGGCCTCCAAAAAAAATTCCCAGAGGACTCTCGCTACTGCCTGCACAGCTGACGTTGTGTTAAAAGGTTATTACAGAAGTGATGCCTTCAGAGTTTTGGAATTACACATTTTGGCTCACTTCCTGTAAAGGTCATGACATTTGTTGCCATGTGCTCAGGTATGAAGGGGCTGGGAACAGGTGGGCTTTGGCATCTTTGTGATGGAAAGAACAAGACAAGGGAAATGTATTCTCTTCCCCCCTCACTGTGTCTGCCATACCGTATGATATGAGGGAGCGATGTCAAAGGCAGCTCCATAAGATCTACAGTGCATCTGGTCTTATCAATAATCCAGCAAGGACAGTGGGGAGAAGATTATTTTCTGTCAATGAGAATTGCACTGAGGAAAAGACTTTGAAAATGTTGCATAAACACAAGCTATTTTGAATTTCTTTACCCCCTTCGTTCCATCTATTTAGAGGCAAAGCTGTTCATCCAATCTGTTCTTTTTCATAGAATTGTGTTGTGAAGAAATAAAGCCAATATCTGTATATTCCTCATTGCCAAAGGACTTGTGGCCCATGGCAAAATGTAATGTGACTTCAACTGATTATTCTTTATTCCAGACTGTGAGCTACTCCACAGACATAAATTACGTTTCATATTTTGGTGTCATTCCGAATGCCCTATTCTATTAGACAGATGGTCAATACTTCTGTTTTTCTAGAGCAAGATTATTTATTTTTCCATGCCTAAAAATGGATATCTTTTCTATCTTATGCTAAAAGGAATAAGTCACCTCCCCCGAAATATTTAAAACCAATTATCAAATTAATTTTAAATCATGATATATTAAGCTTGCACTCACAAAAAATATTTGGTGTATCCATGCTGGACTATCTTTCCCAGCATGGACATCTTTTAAAAAGTTAAAATTAATGAAGGTTTGGCAAATGTAAATGAATATAACTGCTGCCATTAATGTGTATGGGGTGTTAAGAGAGAGAGAGGGGGAATTACATGGAAAGTAAGAGATCTTCAGGGTTCCCCTTCCTTGGCCACCCCATCCTCCCACTCCCTCCATCCAGTCCTGCAGGCCTTCAGTGTGGGGTGGAATTCAATTACATAAATGCAGGAAATTTGATCACAAAGCCTCCATCTTCCTAAACTGAGATTTATGACAAGCTCCAATACATCAACTGTATTTCAATATCTGCTAATAGTGTAAACCTCTTTTCCAATGGAAGCTCTCCCTTTAAATTCCCAGAGACAAAGAGAATGATTGGGTCTGTCTTGGGTCAATCTCCTGTATTGGTTTACTAAGCCTATTTAATCGAGATGCTTTTCAGAGAGCAACAGCTCTATGGTTTGGTTATGAATCATTCCACTGGTTTCAAACATTTCTCAAGAGTAACAGTGAGCACATTCAATGAAGATTCAAGAAACTTCTCCAGCTAAACCACAAGAATGGCAGCCCAGATTAAATAAACAGGACAGCCTCCAGTCAGACATTTTAGAGAAATAAGTTTCTATGCAGGTCAATAATGCCTGTGGTGGAAATGGCACCCAGTAGAAACCCAAAGGGTTGAAGGGCCTGCATCCCAGAAGGTACTGTGCCTGATGATATGCCCATGACCTAAACTCAAAATGGAAGACACAGGTATGTAAATTATGGTCCCACTTTATAATAAGTCTCTCTATTACCTGTGTTCTTACTTGGTAAGTAGATGAGTAAGTACTTAGTAATTACAGTGTACATACTTACTGTTATAGGGTGTCTACAACTCTAATGCCTGTGAAATTATGTACATGTAACAACACAATGAACAGTATGTGTAAGTACAATTCTTATACAATACAATTGTGTAACAAGAAATTGGTGAGAACACTTTTTTCACTTCTGTAAGTACATTTAAACATAGGTTAAATGAAGATTCAGTTGTATTCCAGTGTTTGGCACTGTAAATACCCAGTAATAAACAAAAGCCAACCTCTCCAGAGATTTTCATGGCTCACATTAAACTTCTTTGAGAATTACAACATTGGTTGCTTGCATCTATAAATGCCTCAATCTACACACACAGCAGGTTGTGACTTTCTAGTTGGCCAGGTGAAGGCAACAAGGAGGGACTCCATTAGCTGTGGCCCCGAGGACCTCTAATGTTGAATAATAGGATGCTCCGACAGCAGTTACACACAGAATGAGGAGGCTGCATAGTGCCTGCGGAGGCAGCACCACCCTCCCTACCCATGTCATGATAACACATGGGTTTGCGCTGTAATATTGCAGTATATCAGCATGTACACACTGCAGAGAGTTGTTATAAAAGTGGAAACAAAACAAAAATAAAACCCCCAGACAGCGCAGTCTCCTTTCCTGGTCTTTCATCATGAATGCTAGAGGCAAGAATAGCAGCTGGCTACACCCATAGTTTTTACAAATCATTTCTTTTGGTGCATGATATTTCAGAAATCCACGTGCTAAGGAATACACAATGAATCATCAATCTTTCGGTGAGCAGCTGTATATTTACAGGAAATGAAAAGATTGTCAATACTTGCTGGCTTTGAAATATAAAAGATAATAGAAAATTAACAGAAATCACATATAAGGTCTCTCTAATGACATGCTTTGTGAATTGCTAGGCTGCACGGTACTGTTATAAATGACTTACTGTCATTTAAAAGCATTCAAAAGCAGTAGGAAATTTCTGTGTTAGGATTAGAACTACAATATATGCTTCCAATGAACCAAGGAAATAATTTTGTACTGCGTTAAAATTAGCAGATAATAGAAAAAAGAGAGGACAGAAACATATTCTCATTGGATGGAAGTTATTTTGTTTTTAATAATGGACCCCATAGCTTTCCAGAGGTGCCCTCTCCTTTGTTTTCATAAATTAGTATTCTCTTTCCCAGCAGTGTTTTCCACATGCTTCTTCCAAGTCTGATGGCCCGAACGTAGACGCTCTGATGCCCTTGACATTTCAGCAGGTTATTAAGGTTTCGGGTGGAGCAGAGTGACATGGTGGTTGAGGGTTTGGGGGAGGGGGTTTGGGCAGAGAAGGGAAGGGAAGGGAAGGGAGGCAGCAGTGGACTGGCATACCACAGGTTTATAATTCCCTGCCTGTTCTGCTTCAGGAGTTCAGGAAAAACCAAGTGTGCAACAAATTAAATTAGCTCCAATCATTTTCAAATTCAACTCAGAGTGTCCATATGAACAAATAGCTGTAATGGGATTATTTTATAATCTTTGGCTGCAGAAACAGGATGACATAGGGGTTGATATTATGGCTAATATATGTCAAAGGTCTCTTTCATAATAAGAAACTTTTTTTATTCCCTTCACTACAAGAAAAATGCTGTGAAATTTATAGTAAATTGTTAGATATGAAATTCAGTGGCTTACATTACTTTAGCCCCTATCCACATCAAAGTTATGCTGAAGTGCAAGTATCCTGCCCAGGGCATCAGCAGTGTGAATGGAGTAATAGAGTGATGTTAGGCAGATGAGGGAGGGGGAGGGGCGGTGATAGCCTCAGCAGGTATTGAATGACAGCCTCACTGCTGACCGTCCTGTTGATTAGAGCACAAGTGTGAATGATGCCCACTGTCCATCTGGCTCTGCATCGAAACCTCGCAAATGAAGCAAATTCATCACTGTTAATTACAAACCGCAGACAGAGGAATTTGCCATCGATCGGTGCTTGAAGGACAATCTAACTTCTTTAACCTTCACAGGCTGTTTTCGGCATTGGCAAAAACAAAAAAACAAGAACATTGTTTTTTCTTCTTTTTCTCCTCCCCGTCCCAGCTGTGTTACAGGCACATTGGTCCTGGAGGGCACAGGGGAACAACAAAGGAGAGTTCCGTATTTAATGAAAAGGAGAAAGGGGGGGTGGGGGGAGGGGGTTTCATTATTCACATCACGCCCGCATGCTCAGCTCTCCCTTCCCCGCGGAACCTCAACGAAATTTCAATTGGAATCGTTCTGTGTGCTGAGTCTTAATGTCAATATCGCAGGCTGTCTTCAGCGGCCTTGCAGTCTCCCTTCTGACTCGAACAAGAAACTTCAAAGAGACACTTCACAGAATCTCTCAGTCTTGCATTAAAAATGTTAACCTTGGAGACATGTTGACTACCCAGGAGTACATGCTGCAGAATTCTAATGAATGTTCTGGAAATAAAAGGCAATGGGAAAAGGGAATTAATTGTGTTTTTTACATTTTAGTAGTAATTCTGGTTTATTCTTTCTTTGTAAAAATATTTAAATTCATAATGACTTTGAATGAGTCACCTATTGTTTTAACATACATTTTAAACTCCAGAAGTACAGAAAATGACCAATTCAGATTTATAAGCTATTAGTGAGATCTGTAAACTGTTCTGAACATTTGTATAAAAAATAAATCAATATATGAAATTAGTCACGATGGGATGCTTTTTTAAATTTTTGCATAGACTCTTTATTGGGGCAAGCAACCACTGCAGCACTTGCATTTTCACTTCATGATTGGTTCTTGTTACTGTAATAGCTATTCAAATAGCCAAAAGACAATTAACATGTAAGTATTAACAATCCACTAAATCTCACAAAAAGGACCTTTTTGTCATCTCTCTTTTTATATGAAACAGAATGCAGAGATGGGACACCCTTCTGGGAGGCCCTGCAGATGGATTATGGACCTGAAGCGTTTGAACCTGAAGCTGCCAAGAAGCTCAGCTTGGCTGCAGAGAAAGTGTAATAAAAAAATAAAGAGAGCTCCACTGAACTCCACTCTCTCACTCTGCACTGACAAATTGACCTCACGAACAGCACATTAGCCACTTTACTGCAGCCGTTAAAAAGCCTGATGTGATCTGCAGCAATTTCTCTCCTTGCATCATAAAATAACAATGACAAAGATTATGCAGGAATAAAAATCACATCACTGCAGCATTCGGCATCCCAGGGGCCAATGGGAACAAAGGGAATCTTTTAGCCTAATTAACCTCATCTAGAACACAAAGCAGTACCCTGGCCCAAATTGAAAATGAACAGCATGGCTGGTTCTTGGGCCTATGGGAAAAGCAGGGCTTTTGTTCTCACACTCGGGCTAATGGGCTACCCCTGAGATGCTATGGATGACAAAGTGGGGTCACGGCTTTGGTTCCAGCCATGTCTTCAGCTCACATCCCTAGTGAGGATGTGTAATTAAGTTCTCCAGCCATGTCATGGAATTTCAGCCTGCCTGGTGCTGAGAGGTCAGGACAGCTGGGCACTGGCCTCTTCAGTGCTGCTTCCCTCACACTCTCACAAAGCTGCCTCTCAAACATATGGAATGAATGCTAATGCCCAGGGCTGAAATACTTATCTGATTCACTGGTGTCCAAACTGGTCAGCATGCTGTCGATCATTTGAACCAGGCATCAATGTTCCACTACAGGGAGGTGAAAGAGGTGAAAGAAATCAAACTGTGGGATGAGCAACAGGCATACATTTTTGTAGGGCTCCTCAGGCTTACAGTTGTGCCCTGTAAAGCTCACATGATCATTCAGATTCTGTATTAGAGGCTGAAGAGAGGCAAGGTAACAATTTGATTATGGGCTGTGATATTTTCTGCCCTTTACCTTGAGAGATTTTCTTAATGCTACTTGATCTCTGTGATCACTGTCTGTGAGCATCTAATTCTAAAGTGCATATTAATACACTTTTTTACACGTTTTTTTTTTTTTTTGCAATCCAGCTTGGGATATTTTTTCTGCTAACATTTTTGCATTGCTTTGATTTGGCATAATTTTATTATCCATTAATTTCACTTAAGCACTCAGTTATACACTGCATTTACATATATTTCTATGCCATTGATTTTACATTTGACTACAATGTTATTGATGCTCACTCAGAAACACAGTGTGGTTAGACTGGGTCTTTAGTTTCAGTATTCATTTCTTTTTTCATCAGATGCATAAACATTGTCTTACACAGAACCATGAAAGAAGTATCCTAAATGAAACAGACATGTATCAGTTTGAAGGTATAGGGTCGGCATTGCATGGAAGGCCCACAATAAACATAGAAAATCATTTTCCATATTGTAATTCGGCTTGACATGGGGCAGCAACGTGAATGTGCAAATATGGACCACAGAAATTAAACAAAATATGAAACATATGATCTACATCAGTTTGATTTAAAGGCAAATTTGTTTTTGTTTGAACTTGAATTAGGCAATTTATCTACAAACATGTCTCTCTCCAAATCAAGCAGAATATTTAATGCTTGGGGATTACAGCATCAATACTTCCAAAATAAATCTTACTGATATTTTGCTGTGCAGACAGTTAAACATAAGTTTTAAAATTGTTAATGATTTTAACTCTCCTCAGATGGTTCGGTTTATGAGAAAACTGTCACACTGTTCTTTCGAATGAGAAAAAGTGGCTGTTTGTCATGTATAACTGCTGACTCTCTCCAGAGCCAAATTAGTTAATGTGGAAAACAAAAACTTCCGCTTTTTGTCATATGCATTTGCTCATCTGAAATTATTTTATGATCAGTGTAACCCTGAAACTCTCTACAAAAAATGTTTCTTTTAATATTCCATCTCGAAAATCAATGGAAATTCTGGGTCAAGTAAGTTCCCCTCCAGTCCAAGAAGTACCTTTATAAATTGCTTGCAGGCAGACATTCATTGATTCATTACTCATAATTGTCAACTTTTGGTACTGACTTAGATTCATTTTCAGGAAAAGGTAAGGGATTTGAGTGTACCACACCCTCAAATCTCAAAAAGCAATATTTATCAAGTACACAGCAAAATGACCAGTGTTAATTTGACACTAGCAGTATACATATGAGAACAACTGGACTCATATGTGCTCTGTTAGTGTTAAATAAACACTGGGCATTTTTCTGTGTACCTGATAAATATTATTATTTTGAGATTTGAGGGTGTGGTACACTGCAAATTGTTGTAGTTCTGTAGTTTAAGATTTCAGCCAAATTCGATGCAATGCCATTTTAAACTTTAATTAAATAAAGCAAAACATGTCAAGAAACAGTTTATATGTATACAAAGTTACCAGTGAGTTACTAGTGCCAGCAATTTTCTTGGTCTAGGGTTCCATAAATTAACATATCTGTTTAATTTTAAATTTTACTCCTTTTGCCTATGGACAGTTCTTTTTAAAGAAGTGTGGCTTCCCATTCTTGTCAGATCCTGACTGTGGACTCTCATTACCTTGTGTAAATAACAGTGTTTTACAGAGAAGGTAAAGTGCTTCAATAAAACTCTCAATGTTACTCACATTAAACATGTATTTAATCTAATTTTAAACCACACTCAATGATCTTGATGTCTGCAGAAATTTCAAAGCCTATTTCATGCCTCATTAAATGCCATAAATTTACCTGAATCTTGCACATTTATATAGCTTCTATGAGCTCCCCCTTCCTCTCAGTGCTTCCTGTCTTGTACTTGTCTGAACTACTTTGCTGTTTGAATTGTTTGAATATTTATTGTGATTCCATTTTACCAAACATCACTTTGTTTTGGAATGGAATTCCAATGTAATACTTAATCTTCTTATATAAAATCTATAGTTGAATAAAATAAATAAGCCAGGATAAAGTAATAATATCTGGGGTATTAAAAAATAAAGACAGAAAATTTCATTACCTTTCAGTATAAGGTTATCAACCCTGCTTCTGGAGCATCACCCAGGAAACTGGTTTTCTTTGTTACTCATTACTTAACTGATAATTAAAACAGTTCATTAAATGCAATTAACTTGGTTTCTTGTGTCTGAACTGGCTGCTGATTTAGCATGCTAAAATGATATTATCACTGTCCAATTAAAAGACAACTAAAAACTAAATCTGTAAAAAAATTCAGTTTCTTTAGAATGACATTGAAGTACAAGTAGTAATTATAATATGCATTATTGAGTCTCATAATTAATGAATGTAGTGTACTTTATACTGCATGGCTGACCTCTTCTCATTGAGCAGCCATAACATGTGACCCAGCTGACTTCAGAATGGCAGTATGAGTCACATAATTTAAACCTACCACAGCTGAGAACAAGGTTATATGCATGGTAATATCCACTGGCCATGGTTTTTAGCTCTGCGCGGGCACTGACACCACACATCTGCATCTGTAATGCTTGTTCAGTTACCCAGAATCCCCTGAGGAATATGGATTTTTCCACAGGGTTATGGCGATTTTCCTATTCGCAGTGGTTGAGTGAACGTTAACACTCATGTTTTTTAGAAAAACTTTGAGGAGGATGCCATCTGATAAAAATCGAACCCATGAAGACTGCGGTTAAATAAATTGCATTACCAAGCAGTAAGTGGCCTGACTTCTGTTTTCATCCTCCATAGATCTTCAGCTATGGCTGAGCATTTTAGTCTCAGCATATTTTAAAGAGAAAACCCTAATCAGATATTATCTTCATCGTAGGTTCTCATCAGAAACTGTAGGCACTGAATTAATTTAGTAGTCCTTGAGTGAATGAAAGAATGAATCAATGAAGCAACTAAAATACTTTTTTTCAAGTATTTTACTTCAAAACATGGAATCTCTAAGGATCTTAGTTGGTAACATCAGCCTGTACCTCTGGAGAGAATTACTAATTTGAAATGGCCCATGCAATTGGTTTTGTTGGTTTGATTTTACTGTTTTCAGAATTTAAAAATGTCATGTTAACTGAAGGAGCTTGCACTGTACATTCAGATCAAAAAGAAAAACTTAGATATGAAGTAATCAAGTGCATATAAAGGTATAAGGTCAAGTAGCGCTATGAACACACACTCATGTTTACAATTACTGAAACAAGATTTACTGCATTGTGACTTTCATAATTTCAAATCCACCAAACAAAGAGCTGAATTTTATACAAACAGTTTTTAAAAACATATTCATATGTGGTGAATACACTAATTTGGCATTTAATTAGCATATCACCCACTGAGTAGGCTACCATCTGCTGGAGGTATAATGTGAGGGATTATTTAACATATTGCAGTACAACTTCTCTGACCTGTACCTACATCCTGGAAGCTTTTGCATCATCTGTGGCAGGATCATACAGCAAATACTGTATGATGTGATAAACAAGGAGAGATTGTTCACTTATGAACTATTACCCAAAGAGAGGTATTATATGTATACATGTGTCATTGCAAGTGTACATTTGATGTCAGTGTTTATAAAATGTATACTGTCATGACAGTAGCTATTAATGTTTACTGTGTAAAAATGTATGTATGTGAGACAGAAAGTAAGTTCCACCCCAAGCTCTGTGGGAAATGTAGTTTTATTGTGTGGCCTTTCTACAGACCTTTGAAATCTTTCACCTGGGAGGCTCATGTCTGACAATATTGCGAGTCAGTTTTTCAAACATTTTCTTTTACAGGATCCATGTAGTTTAATATACAAAAATGCAAGTCCATAAATTTGGCCCGATGTCTTTACAGGGTGTTGATAATAGTGGCTTATAATGTGGCTGAATGCTAGAACTTTCATTTTAGGTGATTAGTTTTATTTATTTAATTGCATACATTTGCTCTTAACTGCCATTGATATTGTATCATAATTTTTGTCATCCTTGTCACTTTTGTGGTACATAATAAAACACAAACATAAATAATAGACTAGATCTAAATCAGCCTGTCTCAGTTATGTTCCAGATTGATTAAAAATATTCCTGAGTCTTCAATAAGAAAATAAAATGTTGTACGAATCATAAAGTTGTCTTTCAGTTAATCTGTCACTCGTGGCATGCAGAGAGTAAAAATTACCATCTTCATCATAGCATATAGCTGTGTACAAATCACAAAGAGTTTGTCTGAAACTGTGGAACTGCAAATTGAAATCACAGCTTCTCAGTGAGCTTCTCTGCATGGTTGCATGCTCATTGCGTCAGTACTCATACTCTGATGTTTCCCTCTTGGCTCACCATTGGCTCAGTGAGAAGAAGTAGCTACACTGATATCAGGCGTTTCAAAGGCAACCCCTTGGAGGTTCCACTGATAGTCATAAGAGAAGATAACCACAGCAAAGGCTGCAGAAGTTCCCTGGAGAAGAAGCCCCATTGATGCTTGGGTCCTCTGAAAGTTTTATATGGATGCTGAGATACTGGAGCAGCCAGTGAGGGCTGTTCTAAGGGTCTTTGTCAGCATCAGGAGCAGCTTCCAGCTTCCTCACATTCATTTTATGGGGGAGGTGCCCTATCATCTTAGAACTGGAATTCTTACAGAGGCTGAGATGTGCATGCCAGTTCTGTGAGGACATGGTTGTGTTACCATGGCAATAACAGAATGATGAGATGATATGGGCATCCGTAGTGAAATAAAATGGTGGATTCTTCACCAAACCTCATGATGAGAACTCATCCGTAGTGACTGATCCTGAAACTGTTAAAAATTCATGGGTGAATTAAGGCAGGGCATCATTTGCATTAGATCAGTGTTTCTGAAGGATACCATAGATTTCAGCTCTTAATTGGATTGTGTCAGCATGGTCCCTTATTGATATTTGTAAGCTGTAGTTCATCATGGTAAGTAATGAGAATATTATTGACCAGCAATATCCAACTGCAAAATCTTTCTGTGATCTAAGAGAGACCTGTCAGTTAGTTATGGGCAGGGGCGGGTGTGGGTAGTTTGGTCTTGGGGGAGGCATGCAGCCCTGGAATCATGAGCCGTGCTGCAGCCTATGACTCCACACATGGGCCCATATCATATGATCATTTCTGAGGCCTAGATTTAATCAACATTCATCCTTTGAATGAAAAATATTTTGTTCATTGTAAACTCAATTATTTCATCAATTTTGGTGACTACTATACTCACCAACCTGTCTGTGCAAAAAACATTTAAGATAAGGATGTATCACTCTTGTTAGGGGCTTTTAGTGCTGTGCAGAGATGAGGCTCAGAAATCAAATCCTCAGGTGGGCTCCAGAATGTACACACACATATGATGCAATTTGAATGATTAATTGCTGGAAATAAAATTCATGTGAGGGTAAAATGGGAAAAGTGGCTTAAGACTAAATTAACACCGCTCCTGGCCACACAATAAAACTGAACAGCATAGGTGAGGAAGAAAAAATTACTGACAACTATAGTGTGTGTACTTGACTTACTTATGACCAAGGTTAGATTTTACTGAAACAGAGGATCATAAATATGACATGTCACTATATAAATGACATATATAATATATACAAAAAACATATATAAACAGCATACAATTATTAAATAAAAAAAATTATAAACCTATGTATGTTCATGATAAACAATACCTTTTTACCATTTCAAGTATACACTGAAGTCCAATAATGTCCTGTGGCTACAGACAGTGTTGCAGGGCTTTGGGTGGTGAAGCAAGCCTGTGAGTGATGTAACAGGATGATGTTATGGAATACATTATAAAGTATGGCATGAACACATACCTTTGTAAATACTCTCTTTGGTTAATGTCAGGTTAATACATGCTTTGTGTAGTTGCATTTAATTTACATTGATCAAAAAAATAAATAATTCTGGAATTCTTCAAAGCCCTTCAACAGTGAGCACACACAGTTGTGAAAGCATGTGTTTAGCTTTATAAAACTACTAGAAAAGAAAAAAAGGGTTGTTTATGCACAGTTAATGAGATCCAAAATGTGCTAAAAATGAAAGGGCTTGTTCATCCCGAGTTTTGTTGTGCTCCAGCAAGGCAGAAAGGGAGACACAGTCTCTGGTCTTGTAACCGGCTCATTTCACAGCCACGGAGAATGTCACCATTCATTTTACAGAAGCCAATTGTTTCATTATTCCAGAGAGGAAGCGTCCTGAGAGATGCAGCACTGAGTAATCTCAGTCTGGTTGAGTGACAGCCCCACACACTGATCTGACACTGCTGTGGTACCCGGCTCTTCTACCCCATTCAGCTTCCATACCCTATGCCTGACACTTACATTTTCAGTGAAGCTGGTGAAAGAAGGCAGTATATAAACAAATTTTGAAATTCCTGTTGAACTTTGCAATAGACATGGATATATTAACACGTAATTTTATCCCATTATTTGAATATATTGATACCCCACTGTACTGTAAAGGACTGATACAGATCTGAAAGCACAAAAAAATTACGTTAGTTGTAAGAAAAAGCAGGTCCCGACTGAAACCCTGTTTTTTCTTTCTTTGAAAATTAGAAGTCACCATAATAACGTTTTACACATGCAAATCTGTGCACCTTCTTTGGATTGCTTAAACCTCGAATGATTGTAGGAAGTGAGGAACCTGTGGGCAGCTGGGCCCTCTAAAGAAACTGTATTTCCACATCACATGAAAAATGATGTGATTGTCTCATCAAGTAGTGACCATACTGGTTTAATTATTGTGTGTTTGATGAGAGACTTCCCCGATGACTTTCCTCCAGTATCTTTGCCCTGGTCCAGTAAAATGCTGGATAATTATGTAATCAAGCAGTAATTAATAACCATGCAGAGATTTGATTTTGTACACAGAGATGGAAAAGCGGGAATCACTGGGAGAAAAAAAGCATGTTTAATGGGGCAAGGGCAACTGGGTCTGAAAAATACTCAGTAGTTTACATTGCAGTTTTCATTTAACATTTGCATTGTCAGAGTTGAATCTGAATTATTATTTTCTTTTTCTGAAGAAAGTTTAAATGTATTTGAAGAGTAAATACCATGGAAAGTGTAGTTGGACAGCTCACAATAGTTAATATCAAAGCATATATTTAAGTGACTGATATATCCAACAAAACACACTTTGGGGGTTTATTAATACAGTTCAGGTTTGATGTAGCTGATGATCCATTGAAACACATACACTTATTTACTTATGCCAAAGGTAGGCTATCTCTTTTGACTTGTGACAGGGAGTCTTCTTCAGTCCAAGCCTCAGTCTAAGCTTCTTAAGTCCATCTGGTGTTAGATGGGATAGCACAGCACTGTTGGGACATGGATGCTTCAGCAGCTCTGATTACCACTCTTCTGTTTACTAGACCAAGCTCCTATTGGTATAGTGCCATCTAATTGTGCAAATATCACAAGCGTAACAAAGTGCTGAAGATGAGTGCTGAGAGCCTTATGCAGCAATACCCAGAGGCTCTCAGAAAGAAAAACAAAAAGAAATATTCAGGTTTACTAAAAAAATTAACAAAATTAACAAGGATCATAATGCAGTGAGGTTCATATATTACCTCCCTGACCATCTTTATATGATTGATGATTCTGTCAGCTCTGTCAGGTCTTATTGCCTCCAGAAGCCATTTTTAGTATTAGCAACTTTTTACCACACTGTGGGTGACACTGTACTTCAGTGCTATACTTGAGCACTGATTAGCAAAGAGCACAAATTTCACTGATAATAACTAGCGGCCTGTATGTGTCTGCCATACTGCTGGGAGGACCTCATTCAGCAGTAAGGTAAGGCATCCCCACCAAATTAAAATGAGCCTTCCCATGGTTGAATGATGCCAAATGCCTCTGCCACTGATCTGATGAGCTACACAAGTTACAGTTAGAGGGAATGAGAGGCACAACTGCAGAACTGATTTTCACTTTTTTCACCATGTCAACTGGAGAGCTCTACTCAAAAGACTGATAATGCGCTGGACATTATAAGCTATACATCCCACCATCTATACACTTTTTCCTCAGTTTAGTAGTAATGATAAATATTCAATACTGCAATGATTTTCGTGTCTAAGTGTATTTTGCACATTCTGCTTGTCTTTGATCCTTATGTGTGTTTTAATGTTGACTTGTCTGCTACCCTTCTTGAGTGTGTTTTTTTGATAGAGGTTTAGACTCAATAAGACTAGACTACTTATATAAAGGTCAAATAAAATGTAAAAAAATACCAGACTTCATGTCGTCATGAACATCCAACATTTCAATATGTTGGTTTCCACTGGTGACTGGAAGGAGACATCTGTGTACACATAACCTGTACAGAGCAAATGCAAATTAGGCAGGTGGCATCAACTTCAAAAGCTTTTCTCATTTTCTAAATTTTAATCCATCAGCACTATTTTGTCCTTGTTTTATTAGGCATATCAAACAAATGAAAAAATACTTATACTTCATGAATGATGGATGACTGAGTGGATGGTTTTGGAAACCTCTTATATTTAATTGCCGGATAACACTGCTGGAGCAAAACTTAAGAGAACTGCTCAGGACAGCAGGTCGTTTCTACCTATTGTTCCAAGGTCAACTGATTTCTGTATGCCAGCATTACCTCCCTCTCTCCTGACGGTCACGGAATCGGCACAGCGTTGCTGTGTACTTATTTAATGGGACAAGCATGGTGAGACATTGCCAGGTGTGGCCCGTTTTTACAGCTATGTCTCTTGACTTATGGAGATGTTGCAGACAGCTGTTATTTATATGATAATCTCTCTCTCTATTTATGAATACATGAATACTGTTTGAGATTACAATGCAGATCCATTTTACTGCAATCAAAATGTTGACATTTTGGCAAGCATGTCCCACATGCGATTAAAATATTTCATATTTCAAAGGTCATACTGAGATCATTTCAAATGACATGTTACATTGATTTATAACAGAAGTACACCATACGCCTGTGTTCATACATGTGCTCACAAAGGTCATAAAGACGTGACTCTGGTATTCAGACTAAACCAAGCTAGAAAAATAATTTCAGGGTTTACAGTAATTTGTTATTATAATAGCTATAGTTAAAAGTGCAAAGAAAATTGTGTTTTTATTGCTGCTGAATTGTAATTTATTATTTCCATTGTTTCATAGTTAAAGGGTGTGTTTGGAATGCACTGAGAGTATACCCATACACGACTCATGTTAAATAAGAGATCACGAATCTACAATTAAAAGTGGTTAGAAAAGCAACTTTGTATGAGAGATTCTATCAGTAGCCCCTTCTTTCATGCTCCTCTCCTGATCATCTTTTGTATTCTTGTCAATAGTAGTGGAAACCTCATTACAAAAAGAAAATAAAATATTGAGCATTCTCCTTTTAAGCTGTCTTTTAATGACCGGCTACTTTCCACTTCATTTTACAGTGCTTCTCATCTACTCCTGCAATTATCCACTGTACACTTTGGCAAGACATTGCTCTCCCACAGCTTCCAATATCTAATTGCAGTGGCCTCTGTTTGGGAGGTGAAGTCCAGAGCTATGGTTAAAAAACCATGCAGCCTCAAACTGTGAACTATATCTCATGTATGTGTGGTGTTCTTTCAAATGAGAGGTGTCGTTCCTCTAGCATCTGTTCGAGCAGCAGATAAATGAGGTAGTTATCACCTAATGAACAAAGCAAATTAAGCAATAAAGACCCCAGATGAAGATCAGATACATGTGGTTTACCAATAATACCACTGTGATAGAATAGACATCCATTTCGAAGGTATTTTTCATTGAGTATATGGGCTTGGATCTGGACATTTGCAGTTGATTATATGTTCTCTCAAAGGGAGGAAGCCAGGAGTTCCACGTGTAAACACAAGGTTCCTTGTTCCATACATATTGCTTTGCCACATTTTTAATTTTGTACTGCTGTTTTATTTTTGACCAGCAGGGGCTGTATTTGTTTACAGCAGCCATATTTATTTTTCATAAAATTCTTTTAAAATATTTACTTAAATGACTTAAATTGTCAGCAACTATAAATGTATTATGTGTCACACTCCTTTTAAAACATCTTCTTCATCTTCATTGCAATCTTCAGTGCAATTTAATTAGCAACATGTTAAATTCATTTTCAGTGCTGCTTTTGCTCTTTCCTTGTTGATGATCTTTTAGCTGATATTTCGTGTTACTTTTTCAAAACTTAAAAAAATATAAATTATAAAAATGTATTTCCACATATTGAAAATGTAGAAACTATTCATTTTTCAGCAATTGTCGCTTAGACCTACAGCACCACACAAATAAGATATGGTCTTATTTGTGTCGTAAAATAAACACATAAATAATTAAATAAATAAATACACACACCAGAATCACTATTGTGTTACAAAAAGACTCATTAAAATAAACAAAATGTATGCTCACTGTAGATGAGACCAGTGTAACCTGGATAGAGAGAGCCCATCACCCCGTTCTGTCACTGTCAGTCTGTGAGGCTGTCATTATTGTGTATATCAGAGCGAATACCGCAGTAGCCAGATTTGGTGTCTCGAATCTGCTGATACAGGAGCACTGTAATTCTGGGTGGCAGTGACACTTATGCTGACAGACAGTGGTCAGCATTGCCAGTGGGTTGCCATGGCGATAATTACAGCAACAAAATGTGATGCTCCGAAGCACAGGGTTACCTGAAGTTGATTAGACTTGAGGTCAAACAGCAGGATCTCCTTTGGGAGCCCTGAGGCCCTCTTTTACACTTTTATTTCAAATGTGGCTTTGAATCAAAGTCTTAGTGAGATCCTGCTGCCTCACTGCATTTTTTCAGCTTCCACGACCAACTCACATTCCTGAAACAAGAACCACCCGCTGTGGCCAAATGGGACATCTGTGAGACAACCAGGAATAAAGAGAAACCTTGCAATGCTAGTGAGTTAGCACACTCATGGTTTACTGTCACGGATATGAGTTACTAACAATGCATAATCCTAAAATTCATTATAGA
Source organism: Albula goreensis (assembly GCA_022829145.1). Taxonomy (NCBI): domain Eukaryota; kingdom Metazoa; phylum Chordata; class Actinopteri; order Albuliformes; family Albulidae; genus Albula; species Albula goreensis. The sequence goes on along the minus strand of CM040754.1, from coordinate 13,616,582 downwards.
TGCTTTTCATCATTATTTCCTGGTAAAAAAATAAACCAATTACAAACAATCATCCCAAGAAGTAAATTGCTCAGACTAGCAATCAGAAGGCTGAAGAATTGCATTGGGAGGCAGACATTGTAAAACACAATTTGAGAAAGAAAAAAAAACTAATGTCTACATCTGTGTTCTCTTCTACCCTCATTCTCTCTGTTTCTTTCTTTTTCCTGCATATGTCTTATTACTTTCCATTGCCCTTTGCACGCACACACACACACACACACACACACACACACACACACACTACACTGTATTGTACCTCCTATATTGCATGTATTTGGGGTTAAATATCAGTTTTTTATCAGTTTAAATCCGGTCTTCTTCCACATTAGCTATACTTCATGCAGTAGCAGTTAATGCAGAAGCACCAGAGTGTAGAGAAGGGATCGTGACTGGACACACATAATGTGATGTGCGGCAAAATGATATCTACCCCCACCCGCACACGCGCACAGACACACACAAACAAAGCTGCTTATCTGCTGCCTTTAGGCGTAGCTTGAGAATAGCAGGCAGGATTTTTCATCGATGTTCTCCAGGGCGACAGGGTTGAACGGAACGTGCCTGTAACGAGCAAATCAATCCTCCAGCCAGCTAGACTCGACCTGCTTCCGGAGGGAGTAAGTAAACAAAAGTGTACGTGCTCAGAAAATCCCATGATATCCATGCCGTCATATTACTTTGAATTGGTGCTGACATGTCAAGCGTGGGGAGAAAACCAATCAGAGCTGTGGGTCCCTCTGAGGAAGGGGAACAGAGATGTGGTACACTGGCATGTCCACCAAACTGATACTTGAGCACTCCACCAGGCTACAATGGCAGGGTTTAAAGGAATCTCCTTATGGTAGGTAATGTAAACCATGTGATGCACATCATGGCACATAACTGAACACAGATTGTACAGGTGGTCATCCTGTCCACAGATCAGCACACATTTGCAGTAGTGACAACTAGAAGAGACAGGCAACAATTGGCAGGGTACTCCATACCTAATCATTTTATAGCACCTCCTCTGGTCAGTCAAATGATTGCAGTCTTCTTGTACCAGTTGTATAAATAGTGCATTCAACTGTCAAAATGAGTGGCTGCACTGCAGAGTTAAAACAAGGTGTAGTTAACTACATGTGCTCAAGGTGGACCTTTTGATGTCAGTCATGACACAAGTTAGAGGGTGTAAACTGAATATTAAGTCAGTCACTTCTGGCAATCTCCAGTTTGAAGGTGAAATGCCGATTGACTAATTTCTTTATTATCTATGTAACCGACATCAAGATGTTAAAAGATGGACTCCAGATGCAGTGGCATTTTTTAAGTGAATCCTGAGATCATCCTTTTGAAATTATATTGCTGAGGCCAGTTTGGTGGCACTGAAAAAACCTACACATTTTTGTTTCTCTTAGATAGTAGAAGAGCACAATCTAATACAAGTCATTTCAGACTAATGCAACGGTCCACTAAACACAGCCCAACACTGAACACTTGTCAACTGCATGCTGGGCACTGCCCCAAATGTTCCCCCACCCAGAGTGAAAAAGAGTGTTCATTCCTTAACCAAAAGCAATCCAATTTTCTTATGTTGAAGCGCCCAATTGATCAGATTTGGACTCAAGCTGTTCTGCGTGCTGTCATAGGATGAGTTTTGGGGCTGGGTAGGTCAAGAGAAGCTTCCGTCTGGAGACACCCGGCAGGGGAGTTTCCATTTCCCCTTTGCCCGTCACAGGCTTGCTGGGAAATAGCTATCTCCCACCAGTCTCTCTTACGCTGAACAATTCCATTTCTGTCTGCAAATGCAATTACAAAGGATGCAGCACAGTGTCCCTCTCAGTTTCCCAGTGGCCATTCAGAGCAGGGAAGGACCACTGGGTAGTGTAATGCTGAGGACCAGTTGGAATTAATTTGTTCAACAGTAAGAACAATTATTATGACTGTGTTTATTCTTGATACACTGACTTCAATATCAAACCTGTAAAAACATAACTATGATAAGTCATTATTACATGTTACTCATGCAAGTGATATAATCTTGGTTATGACTTGAGTTTCACTGAGAGTGAGCTGAGAGTGTGGAAATGTGAGATACAGAAAGATAGAGAGAAATACAGGTCCAACCAGGTTTTATAGACATCCGTCTACCATAAAGAGAACAGAGGAGCTCTTGAAAATGAAATGGCCCTACAGAGTCTTACACCACCACTGTTGAACCACAAATGGTCAGGTCCATTGTTCTTTGGTCCCTGCTTGCTCATTTGGTAGTAAAGTGTGTTTTATTGGCCACGGTGAGGCTATGGTTAGGGCGCTTCCTGGCTCCTTGTGCTGTCTGTGTGTGAAGAACACTTGATCTGTGTGACACAGCGAGGTTTTCCTGACCCAAAATGGAGGAATAAGCTAAGACTGTCTGGCTAACGAAGTGAAGTAAATACATTGGAAATGTGCAGGGTTGCAAATGATCCTAATTTGATGTGACTGGTGAGAAGCTGCTTGGAAAAGTCAGACTGCCAGAGGTTCAAACACACCTAATGTAGAGTGGCAGCAGGCTTTTTTTAAAACACCACAGTCCTTGGGTAAAGGTAGAAAAAGAGGAATTGATGCAGCTTTTTCTTAGAAAATGGCTAGGTGAGAATGTTTACGAATTTATCTTTCCTTCCTTTTACTGTTATTTTGAGCTTTTTGTCTCCAGGTGTCTCTGACCATGAGTGGGAACACCTTACATCTTCTCATCTGAGCAACGTTCACTCATTCTGTCTTTAGAGTTGTCTCTGATCTCCTTCTGCAGTGAGCACAAGTTGGAGTAATGGTACCAAAGTTTAATTGTTTGCTCCATCAGAAAATAAACGGGAAGAAAATGTAAGAGTGAGCCCCCATGTTGTCATTTGCAAACTGCCTATTTACTTAGCACCATATGTGTATTTGATATTTCCAGTCAATGACTGTTATACTTCCATCATCATTCTATAAATTATGTGTACACAAATTGTGTCATTTGTGTCTACAACATGGTACCAAGGGTAAAAAATCATTCAAAAACGATCAGTTCCTGACTGTAGCTGATATACAATTGGAATTTGAGGACAGTTATGGTAGTTTATAAAATAGCACTTGTGAACTCAGATCATGCAAAACTTGTAAAATGCTAAACTGTAATATTTTAATTTATTTATATGCAATAGAATACAACCAGCACAGACAATACTGTTTTTGTGCCACACTGCTGGTTGCTTCTGTATACTGTAAAGTAGAAAATATAATAAAATAAGAGTGGCGATAACAAACTGATGAGGGACCCATACAGAAACTATTGTCTCTGGTGCAGCTACATCCCTGTGGGAGAACTGATCTCTGCTGATCTGAGCTTTGCGGGGGCAGGAAGGCCTTGGGCAATTTATGACACCACACTGAATCCTTGATGAATCAAGCTACGATGTGAGAAGAGCAGAGAAAGCCTCCACTTGTGCCATTCTTAAGATTAGAGCGTTGCCTAAGCTGCAGCAGTACATGAGCACCGCAAACAGTGATCGACCAAAAACAGGGGAGGTCGTTAAATACTAATTGGCAGGGTATTGCATTTTCGTTTGTGAAACTAGACCTTTATTTAATGATCAGCAATGTTTTGTTTTATTTAGGGATTTTTTTTTTCTTTAAAAATGTCATTTCCCAAAAATTCACCAATTTTCCAATTCATTTCTCAGAGGTCTGTAACCATGACTGAATATGTGTATATATATATATATATATATATATATATATATATATATATATATATAATGACCGAGACAAGGCTAAGCCTCAGGCATGCAGCCGTAGAGCTGTGTTCCTTCAGGCAAGGTTAAGGTACAGGGTGCACTTGCTAATGTTACACTTAGAGCAATTTCCTAAGATCTGAAAGGCAGCATGGGTACAATTAATTTCAAACACATTTCAAAGCTCTTACAAAATATTTAGCACACTTTACCATATTAATCTCCAATACATCTATTGTGATAATATTAGTTCTTTATTACTGACTGTATTAATGGAATAGATCATTGTGGTGTAAAGTGATCTGTTGCAGCATGAAAAAAAATCAGGTCATCATACAGCTGTCTGATTTCACTAGCATGAAAATCCATCCACTTTTCTCTGGCTGTCTCCAGCAGCAATTATTAGGCTGATGTGGTTACTCATTCCATAAAACTTTGAGCTGGGGGGTACGTAAATGCCAAAGAGGCATTAAGATGTCAAGCAAATGAATTGTATGCATCACACAAACACACAAAAATTGTATGCATTGAACCAAAATCAGGAGTTATTTGTCACAAAATGCTGTTGATAATTTTTTTTCATCAAGGTTCTATGCAGTTCTTACCACAGGATAAAGTCTGAAACCAGTGAATAAAAACTTTGAAAGATGTTCTCATTCAGGAGCATGCCACTGAAAAAGTTGACACTACTTCAGGGGTGCGCAAAGCCCTCAGTATTCACTGTGGAGATACCCATCTCAGTTGAGCTGCTATCCTTCTTTGTCTGCTATCTCTGCACACCTACTTTGTGTCTGACTAGCCCCAGGACCAAAACAGCATCAAAGCAGCAGGAGACTCACAGCGGAGAGGGTGGTTTGCCCGACACCTTACCCTTCTGAGGGTCCGCAGGGCACAGCATTGTCGAAGCGGAGAGGGAGGTGGGCGGCGTGTGCCTAGGCTTTGGGGCTTGGGTCCAGCAGGTAGCTGCCAACTTCCACCCTTTTCTGTTATCCTCATATGTGAGGTAGAGCTCCACTGGCAAACCAGCAGGCTTGAAATACTTTTTCTCTTCCCATCACAAAGGCTGAGTGACAACCTGGCCTTGAGTCATTGAAGAACTGCAGGCACTCCAGTTTGCACCTGCTAAAGTGAAAGCTGATCTCTTCCACTTCCACAGTGCACAAGAACTGTTCTCAATCATGGAGTTGCATCTGTGTTTCCATTTTTCATTATCTGCTTTTCAATTGATTATCTGAAAACTTTGACTAATTATATTCACTATTAAAGCATTAATTTACTTAAAATATATAGTAAATTAAATTGAAACAAAGTATTAATGTATATACAGGTACAACATGGCTACTTATACATTCTTCACTTTGTTGGGATTTGTCCAATTCACTGGTTTGGAAGCATACTTATTAAAACATACAGTCTTATACAACAACAGGCTACATTATTAGGTGCATCTAATGACTCTGAATTCATCTGGGCATGGGCTCAGTGAGGTTTTGAAAGTGTGGCACAAAGATTCTGGTCCATGTTGACTCCACAACTTGCCATGGTTGTTAAAAATTGGATAGTGGTGGATTTCTCATCCTACAGATCTGCTGACTGTTGAGGACACTGCAGTAAACAGACATCACTGTCATGTTCCTGGATTCATCCTTAGACGAATAACAGAATTATAGCCTTGTGCCATGAAGGAGTGTTCTGCTGAAAAAGCCCATTCCTAAATGGATACATCGCTTCCATGAATGGATGCACCTCATTGGTAAAGATGTATAGTTATCCTGTGGCTCTACCATGGGACCTCATATGTGCAATTAAACCCCTCACACGAGGACACTGCCACCACCAGCCGGCATTGTTGACATCCAGCTGGACCCTTGTTGACATCCATGGATCCATGCAGTGTTTGCCATAAACTGGATCTGATCAGCATGGAATAGAAATTGTGATTTATCAGACTAGAGAATGTTTTTCTCATACTGGTTTGTGTAATATGCTCATACACACACATAATTCCACTTCTACACAAGGTCCTCATCTACCCACTTTAACTAGCATATAATAATACACATAAAGTCGCCTTTCATTGTACCAGTACGCATCAAGACAACATAATCTAAAATGATCACAAAGCAGAATACAGCCAGAAATTAATTCATCTCTGCTCTTCATTAAAAAACCTTTCTTGAGATTGTGCTGCCACTAAATACAGATTTATTGTAATTATGAAAGTACTGGAAGGGTTGGTGCTCACCCTTAAATCTCTGCTTATAGGATTGTTCTTGTGCTTTCCCTGCATTGTCTGCTGAACAGCATTGATTTCTGATATAGCAAGGCAAACCACACTATTGATCCAGACAGAGTTTATTTTGTGTTTCACTACTACTTATGGAAGGCTGAATAAGCTTAACCATTTTAACTTGTATTGTGTGTCAGCATTTTCCAAATTGCAGCCATGTGCGTATAAATGCAGGGGAAACTGCAGCAGTCTCGGTTCTCAGAACCCCTCAGAAACAGGATTTGACTGAATAACTGAAAATCTAAATCTTAACATCTCTTAAGTGAAAATACAAGTTAAATACTTTTAAATAATATGTTCTTCAGTAATATACATTATCTATATCTCATTATACTAATGCAATTACATGTAACAATAAGTCATTTTGGGTTCAGTAAGTAGTGTAATTATATACAAAGACATTTTAAACATCTTGTTACACACCATTGTAGTTACAAATGTTCAAGGAGTTAAATTGTTAGTTGATACTACATAGTGTATTTACATAGTGACAACTAATATTTAACAAGCTGGCCTTGTGTAATTAACAACACTGCTGATTCTTATTCATTGTTACCTACATTGTAGTTACTCAGTAATCGCCTGTCATCAAAGTAGTTATGATACAATGTATGGTTCTTGAGTCAAAGTGAGTGATGCTCCCAATAAACTTAAAATAAAGTTTCTTTTTTTATTGACTCTAGTTTCTGAGTTCTCTGATCTTGGGTCCATACCATCATCATCTCCAAGCAGTGTGGTTAAAGGTGCAGTTTTTCTATCACAGTGACTTGGACTAAAGAGCCAAGAGGGGAATCATTCCAAACTCCTGCTGTGTTTTGGCAAATTAGAGGTAAGCATTCATGTTCTTAGTGATCACTGTATTTGTTCTAATTTTCCCAGCATCTTGCTGGTAGTTGAGCTATGAAAACTGGCAAACTCAGCCAAGGTGACAGGGCTGAGCATCCCTGAATGCTGTTAAAGGGTTCTGGGTGGTTTTGTGCCTTGCTCTTTGATAAAATGTCACAAGAATCTATGTGCTGACAATTGTCTTCTGATGGGAAAGGCCGGAGTTGGTTGGATACTACAGTGGGGTCCAAAAATCCGAGACCACTGGAAAGTGTTCAGACTTTTGGACACTACTGTATATGTGGCAGAACTGGCTGAAATCAGGCCTGATTGTTCAAAGTATTCAAACAGGTGACTCTAGACATGCCAACAAGACACTACAACTTCCAGGAAAAGCACAATATACATTATCCAGAACTTTTTCTTGAGATATTTATTTTGGATTACAAATAAGCATTAGCAAAATAAATGAAAAAACTATTCATGTAATGTTGGTTGTTATTATTATTATTATTATTATTATTATTATTATTATTATTATTATTATTATTATTATTATTATTATTATTATTGTCGTTTTTATTTAAATAGAATATCAAGATCTATTTTACCACTGCAATATGAACAAGATGCGTTTGACATTATATGATGCTGTCATGCAAAATATATATGCTGAAATAAAAATAAAAAACATTGATAATTGATAATTGCATTTTGTGGGTATTCATCATGAAATCATCCAAATGCAGACTTACAGACAAAGCTAAATGCATATGATTACAACCAAGAAAAAGATCTGACCACGTCAGATGTGGGTGGACAGGTCAAACACTATCCATTTTTGTTGTTTGTAGCCATGGCTTAAAGAGAATTTCAATGGGACACCCACCCCCAATTTACTGACATGATCAGCACAGCGGTCTTTCTTGTGAGTGAAATGTCTCACATTGTCATAAGTTACTCATAAGTTTTCATCAGCCTGAGTGCTGTGGTTCGCAGCTTAGCTGAGTTTCACAAACATGGGTGCTTTACACACAACACACTGCCCACAAAGCACACAACAGAGTCATATGTGCTTGCACACAGGATCACATGTGAATGTGTACTGTGACTCTCCCACAGTCATGGTGACATCCATGACAGGACACAAATGGGATACATGATGTACTTGGGACAGATGATTTGAAGTGATCCATCGTTCAAGGACATTCAATCAGTTTTACTCTTCTGTAGCAGTTCTTCCCCATCATGTATCACACAACTACTGACATTGATTTCCCCTTAGAGAGACCAGGCCAGTTCCACATTGCCCTCATTGATCTGTGGTCATAACACTGGGAGGACTCATGCAGTACCCTAAATTACAACTGAGTGCCCACAGTTCCTGCCCATTGAAATAGGGATCATGCACCATAAAGCATTCATAAGTTTGTCTCTGTGGCAGGAAACAAGGCTGTATTAGGAGGAACTTGTGCTACAGAATCAGGAAATAACTAGCATATCAAATAAACAATCACACAAGCAACACAGTGTCTATTATGATAAACAGTAATTTGATGTGGTATGACCAGTACAAGTAGTTCCTGTGGTTGTAACTACTATATATGACCATTGCAGACTTTAAAAATGTCTTACTTATGGCAGAAATTTAGTGTGACAGTTTGTTGTAAACAAAGGTCATGATCCCTTCTAGACATGCAAAAATGAGTTTTTTTATATATGCCTGTTTGCTCTGGAATCTTTTAAAGACTGACTCTGACCAGTAATGGAATGGTATGATTTTCCATGTACACCCAAAGTATTTGCATTACTTTAAGTGCACATGTAAAATAACACCCATTATTTAGGATCTCAAACTCAACCAATATGAGTTAATGTATTATAAAAACAGTACATTTTACTTCCTTTTTTCCCCTCAGTAGTTTTTCTTGAAAATGCTGATCACAAACAAGTAGGGGTTATTGTAATGACTGGGTTAAAAAAATGATCTTGTTTCCTTATCAATGTGTACATTTTGAAATGTAGAAGTGTTTTTTTAGCAGCATGGCCATATCTGTTGTTTAGTCAGTGTTTTACTTTTTCAAATCTCCACCCTTGTCAGGTAAACAGATTTAACCTTGTTATATCTAAGCGTGTTTGTGCTTTATCACAAGTAGATAAAAATAGAGCCCACCCCTCTCCCATCTCAAAAAAGAAGTTTTATTTTTGCCCCAAAAAGAAAAAAAGAATAAGATAGTTGTTGATAAGACTCTAAAGCCAAAAGCCTGTGGGGCTAAAAGCACATGGAGAGCAGCTAATGCATTAAAGCACACCCCACCGAAAAAAATGTAGAAACACCGGGGAAATAGCCCTTATCCTAATCAGGCATTGAACTGTCAGAAGTAAATTATGACAATTGAATCACGGTTTTCATATTTTGCCTGCTATTTGCATCCTTTTGACAGAATCCTTTTTATTCTGTAGTTTCACTGATATGTTCCTTTATAGTTATGTAGACTACATAACTTGCATGGACTTGGTTTAGTGAGAAAGAGGGGTATGCTTTGACCTCTGAACTAAGAAACCCAGGCCAAATTCATCTAGCAATGTATGGAGCTGTTCACGTGTCTTTATTTGTAATAACTGACAAGAAAATTGGTTTGACTTGAGTGATACAGTTGTAGCTTGAGTAGGTGCTACTCATTCCACATTACATTTTTAAGTGTACTTATAATTCCTGCTCATGGGTCCTGTACTTTTCCTTAAACTATGTCCTTTACTACAGCCCCATATTTGAGACAAGAAAGGTACAGGATAATCCATGCTTCCATTATTGGTAGAAAAGTGTTGAAAGATGATCCAAATATTGGCCTTCCTGTTTAATATTTTGTGCACATTGCACAGGCAAGGTAAGCATATGTCTGAAACATTTCTGGAAGGAACACACAAATATAACCATTTATTAACATTTTCTACCATCCAAATGATGCTGAAAACATTTTTCTCCTGGTTTTGAATTTATCACTCTATTGGTCTTTTCATAGTCTCATGACTTTTCTCAGCAGAGCAAAGAATAGTCAGGCACAAAAATAAAACTTGCAGAACAAAATGTCAATAGCGATATTGGCTTTGAGTTTCTTTGAGCTGAAGATGGAACAAAACCTGTTTTCCTGCCGCTGTCAAATTTCCTGTCTGTAACATTGTCCCTTTGAACCCTTTGTCAGATCTCTCCACTGTGCCTCTGATGCTTTCAGTCATCAAATCAAAGTTGCTGTAAAATGTACAGTATTGATTTCCACCCACCCGCAGCCTTAAATCCATGAGACAGTGTGGTCTTCAGCCCCCACCCTCCCATGACAGCCCATGGACTGCGCCTCCATTCAGCCCCCTGTCAGAATATTGATCCCCCCCTCACTACTCTGAGTTTACCTTGCTGTCAGGAGGGGAGACCTGGCTGACGTTAACATCTCATTTCTTCTCCTTGAGGCCCTCATGTGTGATTAAACAGCATAGACACAGGAGAAGGCTCCACATCAAAGTCAAGTTGTCAGTGCTCTAAAAGCATCCTTACCTTTAATGATTTTGAGATCTAAAACTATTCATGCATTTGTGATACTCTAATCTGTATTGTATTAAACTGTATATGTTTATTGTAAAATAAGAATGTGATATGTTGTGTGTACAATATCTACCATTCTTCTGCCACTAAATCTTTGCATGAAGTTCAGCATTAAATATGGAATGCCAAAATAGAATATCAAGGAATACAATTAAACACAAAACCCTCGATAAAACCTGGACACAGAGTCTCAAACATTTGCCGCACGCTGTTTGTAAGGAAGTAGTGCATTTCCACCTCGCTCAAAGCAGGTAATTGGAGGGAAGAGGTATAGTTTGGCATGACTTGCAGCAGGTTACTGGCAGGAAGCAGTAAAGCTTCTGTCAGTCGCTGCAGGTCACTGGCAGGAAGTAATATAGTTCAGCTTGACTTGCAGCATGTTACTGCTAAGAAGCAGTATAGTTTGACTCCACTCTCAGCAGGTATCTGGCAACTGAATCAGGTAAACTAAATCAGTATATTCAGCCTGACTCACAGCAGGATATTCGTAGTAAGCAGATCAGTATAATTCAACTAACAGCAGTTTACTGCTATGAAGCAGCACAGTATTATTTAACTCACAGCAGGTTACAGTTCAACTTGAGATGAAAAAAAAAACATACCGGTCTTGCTGTCACTGCATATCAGAAAGGTGTGTTATAATCTATTTAAATAAATAAAACACTTTTGCCTCAAAATCTGAATACTAATGAACAGCAATAGAATAAATGTTAATAATATGCCTGTAGAACAAATTTAGCCTTTCCACACCTTCTAATGGTCTCATCTCTAATATTGTGCTGTAATAGTAACAATAATTATATTAAGAATAGTTACTTGTATAATTAATTGTATTATCTTATTATTATTATTTGTTACACTACTACCTCCCTCTTCTTCTGTCCCCTCATATGATCAGGCCTCTTGGGGGCACATTTCGTTGTTATGTTCAGTGCCAGCTCTTGTAACCTTTTTATTATGTTTGGGATAAATTTGAGCTCTTCCAGTGTTTGACATCCCTTCACCACTAAATAACTTTTTTTTTAGCTGGATACTTTTTATGACATATTAAAACTTATGTCAGTAGTGTCTGTGAGTGGTGAATTTACTCCACAGTTTTTTCCAGTGGTCTACTTTAATATCTTTGATAAAATCTTAAACATAAATAGATTAGTTGACATGTATGATGCTTCCCCTGCCCACTTGATAAGGCCTCAAGCTGTTTGACTGTATGCCACTCACAAACTCATTAACACTTAGAGTGAACATCCATTCTGCTGAAAGCGCTGTCCATTTCATAACTGAAATACGAGTAAAGCATAGAGATGTGGACTGAAATAGAAGGATGTTACCCAAGAAATCAGCAATTTCTTGTTCCTTAGTGATACACAAGAAGAATGGACAGTAAGATAGTCTGTCTGAAAAACAAATAACTGTAATTTTTTTGGATAGTGCTAAATTTCAGGTCTTCATTACCTGAATAAGTTACTACCCTGCTACTCGTCAGGTGTGGTCAAAGGCAGTTAACATCACAAAGTACCCTGCAAAAAAGGGCTAAATGTGACCCTCAATGAGTCAATAAGTCAACAGTTTATCTACCAGTCGTGTTTTCCCTCTCTCTCTTCCTGTATCGATTGGGATAATAATTATTTCACTTAATCTTTGGCTGTAGGTATCCCACTTTACAACCCCCCCGACACGCACAAAAGCAAATGTATTCCCTCAACCAATCAAAACCTCCCACACCCCCTCCCGCTGCTGCCTCCCCAGTTCACACTAGAGACCTGTAAATCCAGAGTCTTAATGGAACCATCAACACTTTTGTGGGCTCCGGTCTGTGCTACGTGTGGGAGAAATCGATAGCTGAACACGCGGTGGGCACCAGGGTGAGAGCGCCAGCAGCAGACGCTTGCTCGGTGGAGGTGCAGACACTCTGGCGCCTAGGCTCTGCTGTGTGGAAACAGATAATTGGCTTGCCGCTGGAGTGTCACCTTGAGGTGTGGTAGACACACCAGTGGCGCCGGGCAACATCTGGGCACTGAGCCACAAATAGATGCTAAAAACCCCACATAAACATCACCTCTCTCTCTGCCTGTACACATCTGGCTTAGCTTCACATGAACAATTGACAGCAAGGGCATAAAGTCGATAGTGATCTAGCTGAAATACTCTAAATGTGTTACATAAAGGCATAAAAAATATGTAACATATACATCTTATTTAGCTTTAAGGGCAGAGCCCTAGTGCTGTTCAATTGAATTTAGGTTCTATATGCTTTTCTCAAGTATTCTAACTCTTTTCTGAACTTGCTTGTGATTAAGAAAATAAATAATAAATAGCATTTCAAACATACTGGAAGCATTGATCTGCTTAGCATTAGGTGTTGTCTGAATGTTCTATCTTAGCATTCACAGCAATCCGAAAGTTTTCTGGGAAAGAGAGCCTTCTCTGACAGCAGTGTCAGCTCAGGGGTGGAGTTTTGGGAGGTTGTGGTTGGGGCAGGTCTGTAGGGAAAGGCCAGAAAGCTCTTCCAGGTCCCACAGATGAGATGATGAAGCCATTAATGAGTTCTGAACCCCCCCACCTAAAGCACATTTCCTCTGAAGTAGAGCCATTCCAGGATTTCTGGGACTTAAGTGTAATCCTCAGATTGGGGGAGGATTTGAGCAGACTAACAGAGTGGGAACACTACTTGATGACTTTCTTATGAAGCTGTTGTCAAGGAGCTGACTTATTCACCTTTTGCTGTGAATTAAGGGAACCTTCATGTTGATATAGTACCTTCATCTTTTATTTAAAAATATGCCTGAGACAAGTAGTCACAAATCATACTGTAAAAATGGGTATCAAGGGAAGAAAGACATACTGTATGTGTTATGTGTGCATATACATGTCTCCCTTCATTCAGCTGTCTATATGTACACAGAATTCTGACTTAAGCTCAGCTCTATTTTAAACCATGATTGCATGTGAATTCCTCCTACATTCCTGTATCATGTGTACCATTTGACAACAGGGACTCCGCTATGTTAGCCAATTAGAGGAGCACAATGAATATTTCACTGCTTATTTTCCAGTCACCTTCATCCGTTTTCATTTACAAGCCTTTATAGCACTTGATTGCCGGATTTGACAGCTGTGACATTTTAAATGCACCCAGCACGCAGCATGTGTTAGAGCCAATTATGTCTGGGCATGATGAACTTTATAGAGCAAAAACAACATTCGCTGATCAAAATGTGCTTGGTAGGTGCGTCTTCAGCCCCACCACTTGAATATACAACATGTTCAAAGAAATAAATACTGTAGATAAACATGGTGCACATTGAGTGGAATTTACCCAAGATTCTTGCAAGCCAGATGGGACAAGGCACCTCAAATACAGACTTATATTTCATTATGAATGCAATGCATATCTTTATGAACTTGTTTTATATTCTTTTAGCCCATAACAGATACATGGCTTGCATACACATGGCCCCATAATATACCGTACATTCCCAGACATTGTCAATGTCTGTCCATTAAACATAATGAAGATCAACAAACATTGGGAACTACCATCCACAAAAGCACAGCATCACTTTGAGCATGACATGGTTTCCGTTGATGACTTCTTTCATAGCAGTACTATATCATTCCAGTGGAACACTTCCCTCATAAACAGACTTCCACCAGTGCAAGAGCATGCATCACTTCCTGTGCTGGGCCCTAGGCCTATTACATGTGCTCATTAAATTACAGCTGGTAGTCTGCCCTACCTTCTGCAGCACATCTTCCAAATCAAGCAGAGATGCTGGAGCTTCGTGTCCTTTGAAAGAAACACACACAAAACAGAACATTATGGAGTTAGGTCACACTGCATACAGCTATGCATAGACAGGCACACACACATATGCACACACACACGAAGGGACATACATGCACAAATATTGTGACATTGGATAATTCCTTCCTAGAAATACAGTTGTTATTATATATATATATATATAACAATATATATATATATATATATATAAAGTATACATACTTTGCTACATACAGAATATAAGTTGCTACATACATATGACCATTCCTCTTGAGATATGTTTGATAACATGAATGTTACACCAAATTCATGTAAACCTAGTTGAAGCATGCCCATGTGTATTGTCTTTTTAAGAATGTTGAGATAAAGCACCAGAAAGTGAAATAACAGAAAGTGAAAGTAAATCAAAGTTGTTAATTTATAAGATTCACTTTCTTCTTCTTCTTTGAGGTCAAGATCAATAAACCACTGCTCTCCACCCACAATCTAGTAATCTTGTCCAAAATGTCTCATTTGGAAACATCTGAATTTGCAAAGAGAACTGTATGTTAAGTGCATAAAACACATTTATTGTACAGACAATAATTAAGCAAAGGTAATCACAGGTAAAACATGTTTTTGTCTGGGATAATACTTCATTATAATTGAGTTGAACTGACAGGCCACTTCTGCACTTCCCAACTTAAAGTAGAAAAACAGCTTGGCCTTGCACTGCAATACATACAATGTCATCCACCTTTTAGTCTATCATTTTAATGGTCCTCTGATATGTAATTTAGGTAAATGGTATCATTGGTTTCCGTAATAAAATAGATGGAATAAAAAATTCCCTTTTTGCATGAGAGCTTCAGCTCATATACACCAGAGGACACTACAGAGATGGTCGGAAATCAAATTATACATGACCTTTCACTGCTTGCAAATTAGCATTCTCCACAAGGAGCACATTCCTAAATATGTACTGAGGAGAAAGACTGACTTTATACTGATGCAAATTTATTTGTTTCACTTTATGCTTTTTCTGTACATGTGATTACAATGAGCCATAAAAAGATTATGTATCATATTCCCTCCTAAATTTGCGTGCTTGATAACATTCTGTAATTGCCTTTGACAAGTAAAGGTACTGTGCAATTTGCCACAGTTTGTGCATTGTTTTCATTTTCATATAATCTGAATGGCTGCAATAAACTAGTTTAATAATACTGAGAAAGCCTTTGATAAAGAGCATGGGGATGACTCAAAAGCTGTTCCTTACTGAAGGGCCATTATGCGGTCGGATTCTCCCTGCCCATCTCCATAGATCATGTTGGACACAACACTTCACCACCTATCGATAATCATGTGTTTATTAACTGAATTGCACCTGACATGCAGAACCTTTAAGGAGCAACAAAGACAGAAATCCCGTGTGTTGAAGCATCTGTCTAGGGTCTATTTTTCTCTATGTCATTTGTCTACTATTTAATTTTTAAGTTCCTCTGACAGACTCTTGACAGAAAAACCTTGTCCCATGGGTATCATGCTACTTAATTCCTCTCAAGGGCAGTTAGTCTTAACAACCTATGTCTCCCATTAAGAGAAAGTTCAGCTCCGGCAGGTGTTGATTGGTGTTTTTCTGCTTAATGAGAACCAGTTTCATTTACAGCTGTTATTTTAGATATGATTTCAGTTGTAAGTTTTTTAGGTTTAACTACACACAAATAAAATTAAAGAATGACGTAGGAAAGCACTTAGTGCTATATGACACAAAGTCAGTAGACCTTGGTACTGTTCTTATCACTGAATACTTTCTCTGAGTTTTGTCATCTCAAAGAAAATCTTCTATTATCATAGCCTGGGTAGCATGGGCATTTTGGACAGAACATTAAAGGGGCATGAATAATTCAGAGATGCTTGTCCTTGTGTGGTTTGTGTGCTTGAATGACAGAAAAAGCCTCAGGATGGTAATCAATGTGACACATGACAATGATGGACATCTTACTGTTATATTTTTTTTGTTTGTAATTTAGAAATACATTTTTTCACCATAGCCAGTGCCAATGCAACATATCGCAACACTTTTGCAAATATGTCATAACATTGCAGTAGCTTAAATGAGCTGAAAGACTTGAAATTGTGATGTAACAACTAATGAAGCACAACAATAATGAAAAGGGGAATGCAAGGTAAAATAATTATACTTTACTGAGTTCACCCATTAAACTGAACATTTGAAATATCCATGAATCATGGCACAGAATGGGCTTGCCAACTTGTTGTCACACTCCTACCTCTGTTGATACAGTGATGGTTTGGTGGGAATGAATCAATCTGCAGGGGGCACAACTGTCTTTAGGACTGCTTCCTCCTTCACTATGAGCTCTGGTCTCTTTATTTTCCTTTATTTATTCAGCCAAATGTGACACAAGTTGGGCCGACTGGAGTAGTCACAACTGAGTGCACAGTGCAGCCAAGCTTTCCCTGACCAGATGTCCACCGAGACTTTAGGTTGTCCAACCTTGTTTGCAATAGTGGTTGAGGAATCTTCCTCATAGGCTTACGCTTTCCCCTCAAATTACCCATGTGGGAGCACCTGGGAAACATGTGGTTTTACACTAATTACTGATTTAATTCAGCAATTAGTGACTGAGTGAGATGAGCAGTGATAGGCCACTGAGTCTTGAAGAGCAGAGCTCATCCAATGGAGCTTGGCTCCACTGATGGCCTGTGCTGACATTGAATCCCTTAAATAATTAAAGTTTATTTGATATACGGCTCTTAAGATTAAATAGCCCAAATGCAATATGAGCAAGAGCTTGTCCAGTAAATAAATATCCCTGCCATGTCATTAACAACATTAACAAGCTTTATTGTGTGTGTGCGTGCGTGCGTGCGTGCGTGCGTGCGTGCGTGCGTGCGTGTGTGCGTGTGTGTGAATGCGTGTCTTGGTCACTTGGACAGAGTATACTGCATCACCATGGACAACCTTTATCTCACTTGGGCTGCAGCACCACACAGAGACTTGATCTGTTCCCTGCAGGAGAGTATCTGCACTACAGGCAGCTAATGACTGGACACATAGGGATACATGACTCTCCTCAATAGATCTCTCTCAACTGTCCAGCATCTGAGGAGAGATGAGACTGTTGTGGTTTCTTTTCTTTGATTGAGACTGGTGTGATTCTTTTGACTGCTAAAATAAATGCTTAGATCAACTATTCTATTCTCTGGTTATTTATTAATCTATTAATTTCACATGGTCAATAAAGTGCCAGTTTTTGTCTATACAGAAAAATATTAGGGTACCCCTTCTACCTTTGCATGGAATTTTGCAAACGATGCCACAAACTGCTTTTTAAGTTCCTCTGTCTTTTATTATCATTGTTTGAGGACCTGCTGATTGAGCATTTCCAAAAGGGGATATGCTACAACAAAGAAACCTGTACTCAATTCACAATTTGAGCACTTCTGCACTGACTTCTAGTGGTTTAAGTGTGGGTTTTAAAAATGCCTCTCATTAATTTCCATTGGCTGCTTCAAACTAAATCCCAGAGGAAAACTACACAAGCAAAGGAAAACAAAGCTACTTCCTCCAACCTGTATTGGTATGTGAATCAGTTGTTCACGATTTTATTGAACATTTTATCCTTGGAAGTGGGAAGGAGATGAAAAGATAGCACATCTAATGACACACACAGTGCTCCAGCAGGACACTAATGATATGTTATCACTGAGTCCCAGCAGTGAGCAAAAAAGGCCACCCATGAAACTCATTTAAAGGCCTCATTTAAAGTCTGTCACACTGACCATTCTGACAGCTGGTGATTCTCATGTTTGGAGTCCTGGTGTCACATGCTGACAGCCAGTCTTCCTCACTGACTGATCACTGCGAATACAAGGATGAATTTGACCCTGTGAACTTTGTATTCTGTCATGGCTCCAAAGTGTGATGGATGTCCCAGCATTCCACTGGGCCTGTATGTCATTCTCATGCATTCCACCTCCCTAGAAAGGAGATGGCCCATATTCACTAAAATGGTTTGAAGGTGTAGCCTCTATAGTATCCATTTACCATTAAGGGAGAAAAATATATATTATTAGCTGCATTATGTTTTGAACAGTGGATATGCCGCAATATAAATTTCATCTCTAACAAAGGTGGGGAAAATCTAGACCACTGAGAAGTTCAAGAGTTCTTTCAGTTAACATTCCAACAAAATGTATTCTCTCAAGCAGTACCATTGATCATCTTCACTGTACTTAAAGGCTCTTCAGAAGCTCTTGCACAGACGTTAAATCCATTGAATGCTGTTGCAGTACGTAAGCAGGTCATTGCATCATGACCCTGTCCTGTGTCATTATCCTTGGAAATAAGAGCATTATTGCAATCAACAGATTCTGTAAGCAACCTTGGGATGCAGATGGTTAGCTGAATACATTTCTGTAACTTGTGAGTCATTTACTTTTGAGCTGACAATCATTTTTTTCTCTTTCCCCTTTTACTTTGCAGTCTAAAGCTTGTAGTCATGGATCTTAAATCTGACTCAGCCATAGTGATGCCCCAGAATTGTGTGGCCACAGTAAATCTGGGTTATGGTGGGTAGTTATGGCACTAATAGAAAAAGGGCCACTCACACCCACACATTTATTAACATTACAAGGCAGGTGTACCAGAGCATTAAATTGTGGCAACCATCTTTGGCACATTAATCAAATTAAGACAATGAAGGAGGATTCAAGGGGGGAAATTAAATACTGTTTGCAATTTCATGCATGGAACTCCATTGTGATCAATGGCTGAGTGGACTGTTTTTCACACAAGACAGCCATGTAAGGTAATGTGCAGATTCAATACAAATACAATTTGTTTCATCCCATAATTCAGAGAAAAAAAAATATTGTATTGTTGTTGAATAGGCATGCTACATCAGCCATCATCCCGCATGCTCCCCTTACTTTTGCCCATTTTTTCCAGAATTGCCCAGTGTGATAAAAAAAAAACAATTGAACATCCTATATTGTTTGTGTTATGTCCATCTGGACCCAAGGGGTACCCTAAAACTCTTAGGCAATGAAATTTATAACAATTTTTGAATACTTATGGCTCCATCACTTGATAGACATAAAGCTGCTACATTTTCAGCAAAAGCAGGCAGAGACATAGACCAAACCTTAGACTTACTAAAATCAACTGTTTACAAGTTCATTAAGAAAAGCTTTGGTGGGCTCACTAACCACAAACGGTTTGATAGGTAAAGAATACCTCCACAGTTGATGGCTGAAGATTTTGCATCATAATAAAGAAAAAAAAATCCCAAACAAATGTCCAAAAAATCTGAAACACACTTCAGGAAGGAGGCATCTAATGTGTTAGGGACTACTGTCAGCTGAAGTCCTCACACAAAGGAATTAGCTGCAAGAAGAGGATAAGCAGGGTACAGCTAAAAAGTACCTGAAAAAACTTTATGAAATCCTCATTTATAAGACTTCCCCTGTGACTGCACATCAGATAATAAAACATATGCAGTATTTTATTTTTAAATTCCTGTTAAGGACACAATGACTATTTCAAGAGTCAGAGCCAAATATGCAATTATCAAGACTTTCCTGTGTGCAGTTTATGTGTGCTCCTATTCTTTTGCTACCATAGAAATCTGTTTATTTTTATAACATAGTTCATTATTTAGTTATTGTTTGTAATACCATCCACCCAACATGTCTTTAACCCACATAATCACTCACATGTTTCAAATAACTTTATCCTTGTTCAACATACGGTTTGGTTTTTCATAATGCAAAATGCTCAACACTGCCAAAAGAAGATTAACAAATTCACACAGAATGTCACTGAGGCTGGAGTGACTTCCCCCATAGCAGAAAATACTCATAATCATGTTTTGTTCTTTCATTGCCTCTCCACAGATGAGTTCTTCAAATTCCTCAGACCCATGTCACATACACATCAGTGTGAAATGGACACAAATTTTCATATGTGCACATGGAATTCAAAGGGTATTCTGATTAGCCTTGCACTGTGGTTTTCAAAAGGGGGGCATGGTGGAAGCAGTTTTGCATCAAAGGGCAGATTATAATACTGTCTGTGTTCTGCTTCATGGGCCAGAAATGCCTGGTCTTATCCCTCAGGCACTACAGCCCTCTCTCTTTGACTATGATGACATGCAGTATAAGAAAACCACATGATCAGCCTCAGAGGGGCTCTGTAATTCTTTATTTTCCTTTGTGCATAGTTTATTGACACTGTATTAATTGCATTTTATATTAATTGTACTTGAGGAAAATAACACTCCAAAATGTAAATAAAAACACCATAGCAGACTTGTATTAATGAAGCACCCAGGCTTGAGGCAAGGACTTTTGGTTCAAGCACCAGCCCTCATCAGGCAAACTCTGGAAAGCAGTACAACAGAGCTGTCACACATCACATACTGACTGCCTTCAATTAATTTCAAATTAATGATTAAATTTGTGCTCATGGAGAACAAGAAGTAAGCGTCGTCCTCTGACTCTGATGAGCACTGCTAGCTTTACCCATGAATGTACTCTATCGCTAGTTTCATTGCTTTGTTTGGTTGCCAACTTGGCCATATTTTCCCACCTAACCCCCTACAGCCCCATCCTGTCCTTTTCACACTATCTCAGCAAGTGAGCGGGAGTAATCAAAAGACTTCTCTTTATTCACACCTCCATTACTGTTACCAAGTCTGTAGTCTGTTCATTTTTCTCTCATCACAGTACAGAATTAGCATCTTGTTCAGTATTTCAAATCCATCAGCCGTCAGCCTAGTGTAGCCCTCAATATTATTGCATGGCTCATTTTCTTATTATTTTCCTCAGTTATTACCCTCTGAGACAAAAAAGACTGTAATTCTGGGACACACTGCTTAGATGAAACACTTTGCACCTTAATGCATATAAAAGTCATTGTTTTGACACACATTTTGAGATTTATGCTTGAGAGAAAACTGAAATCTGTGCCTGTTTCATATAATCAAAAATGTAATGTTCTCTGATAAAACAGACTAGGGTTCAAAAACAAAACGTTCAAATGGAAAAACAATCATCATGTAAATGATCTCTCAGGTGTAAAATGTCCTGCAATATGAGAAGCAATGAGGTTAGGGAAATCTATAGGGAACAGAATCTTTCAAATTAAAACTTTCCATTAAACGTCTTTCCCATTGTCATCTCCAACACTAACTTCTGAGTTATTCATATTTGAACAACATTTTTACAGTTTCTGTTCATGTTGCCATCCCATTATTTCACATTGAAGCATAAAATAGTAGTGGTGTCACTTTAGCTAATATCAGCAATGCATGGGTCAAATTTGTTGTCTCTTTGTGAATCTCCACAAATGCATGCAGAATTAAGGGCAGAGATGATTATAATGGTACTGCACAAAGTGTATAGTCAAAGTCATTGTACACACTAAATAGTGAAAAATGCACTTATTCATCAAATGGGCCATTTGTATGATTCTGTGGAGTTCTGCAGATTAAATTCAATGGAGATTCCAGTAATCTAGGATTATACCTGGGTGACAAAGAAAGCAATCAATCTCCTTTTTGATGGTTGAAATAATGTTTTGGAGGATAGACCCGGTTATTTTTCCAAGCTGGTCTTTTAGACCTGGCTTAAATCCCAAACAGGCCAAGTACAAGTTTGATTCCGTCCCATTCCCCTTCCTTTCTGAACGGGCTCGGAGAATCCAGCAGCTTTCTTTACCGGGGCCCGGTCTCTGTGGTTTGATTTATTGAGATCGTTTGACCTGTTGAGGCAACGGTATGCCAAAAGTGTGAGATTAAGTGCCCACGTCCAGGCTGGCGGGGCTCACGCTGCTAATTTCCTATGATCTATGGCAGTGATCTGACTTTCCCATCCACACCAATGGGAGGGGGTCAACGAGGCAGCAGTGGGACCTCCATTTACCTCCTCCGTGGTGCTCTCATTAGCAAGATACACACATTCATACCTGGCAGAGGGAACTGCCATCCAACACACTCTGGGGCATTCACTCGTCTCTCAAATTGGCCTTGATCCCATTTAATGGGCCGAATACATGTGCAGGCTTGCAGTACATGGCAGAAGGAGATGTGACTCTTGTTGTTTTTCTGAAAAACCTTGGAAGACAGTCAGAGAACAAGTTTAAAGGCTTCTTTGAGGTATGGCATTTTGTGAGGAAGTAAGAAAGGAACCTGAAGTTTGCAGATTACAGTCCTCTCTGTAAAAAGGGTAGTTCATCTGAATTTGTCTCATATATTACTTTATAAATAGTCAGCTGTATAATTAGATGTGATGTTTTCACTGATAAGAGCATCTGCTATGCACATAATAATATAGGTTTTAGAATATTATTCTGCAGGAGTTTGTGCCATCAACCTTGAAAAGCAAAAGTAACCTAAGAAATATGAGTTTTATTTTGCCAGGCAGAGTTACAGAGAAACATACTGTTTAATAGCCCCAGTGAGTCAGCAACACAAAGAGTGAGAAATTGCTCCAGTAAGTGACTCCAAGCTTGGTGGACGAAATGACACCCCGACAGATCCTTGTTTACTGAAGCCAATTACCAGCACCATGGGGAGCCATGTCATTAAGACCCTGTCTCCCCCAAGCAACTCTTTAATGCATCATTAGTCACTACAAGATGTTAGCTTGCTGTTTCAGCAACTCTCAGAAACTTACCAAATGGCACATTGTTTGACTGACACAGACTGGAGCAGGGTGGGGTAAATCAGATCCTGGAGGACCTGCACTTCTGCAGGTTTAAAAATGGCCTTTCATTCAGACTCTTACCACCTAGGATGCCAGGTGAGCAGACCTCCTGTCTGAATAACGGCTTCAATTAAACAAGGAGCTCCCGTGCCTGAGTAAAACCCAGCCAACCCTGAGATCCTCTGGGACTAGAAGTACTCACTCTTGCAGTGTAGCCTGGGGGTCGACCCCAGAGATTTCCTTGTGGTTTCAGTTAGCAAGAAAGGCAGATAAATAAGATTCCAAATGTCCAGTTGGAAGCTAGAACTCAAATGCTCAAAATGCTCAAATGCAGTCTTCAGCCCCTTTTACACAAGCACAGCAACCCTGAACTTTTCCAGAAATGACCCAGAGGAACGGTATGTGTGAACGGAAATGTCAGAATCAGTCGCACCGGACATTAAACGGACTTTATCCTGCTAATTCCCTGTACAAAGTCTGGGTAATGTCCAGTTGAACCCGTGTGTGAATACAACAGGTAATTTTCCGGAGAATTCACAGCGAGCAAGTGGGCGTATTAATGACGTTTATATGAAGAGACTGGCGTGAAACCAGAACAATTCAAGCGCCCAAGGGTAGCTGCTTCATATTCTTTTCTGCTTGCCTCTATGTTGTTTTCCACTCTTTCGTTAATATTGCAGATACATCCAAATACATGATGATATCAACGCAAAAACATTCATCATCACAAATGAGTCAGTTGCTTTGTTCACTATCTTCAATGTTCTGTAAAAAAAATACTGCGATACCCGCAGCATACTTTTTGCATCATGTATTGCCTCCTGCACACTCTACCCAGGCGCCACCCCTCACCAAAACCAAACAGATTATTTCCAGTAGGTGAGAATGTGTCTGACACGGAAAATCTCTCTTTCTGTGCTACATGTGTGAAAGGGAAACTCCAGACAATGTCTGGACCTGATTCTCCAGATATTTTCCAGAGTTCATATGTTAAAATGGCTTGCCTTTCATGGAATTCATCCATCCTCTCAGATGCATGGGAACACACGCACCTCTGCTGTCTTTTTAATTATCAAACAAGATGCATGTCAAAAGCTTGACCAATGGAATGGTGTGAGGTGATAGAACATATAAGTCAATGTATATTTTACTTAGCAGGTTACTGACAGGGTAAGTTACCAGCAACTTCACAGCAGGGTCATGACACTAAACATATACCTCATGCATAGTAGAGTGATGGTATTGCACCATATTATATAGTGGTCTAGCAAGTGCCACCTTTAACTTATTTAAGAAATATTTCAGTAATCATAAAAATAGTAATAGGCACGCAAGAGTGGCCTCCAGGTCTGTAACATACTTTTGCCAGATATATGTTTACCTAGAGAATCTTCATGCAAGGATTATGATACCTATCATCATACAATTAAATATGGTTCTTATGTATTTAGTAGCTTAGATATCAAAATGTTGGCACAAACAGCTTTTCAGATATGGCTTTAATGGTGCACAACTCTACATGTTGTAAGTTATCCTATCATCTATAATTATAGTATCACTGCCAATATAATTATTGCTGCAATTATTCATTTAATATCAGATTGTTTTCATATCACCTGCTGACATTACAAATGAGAAGATAATTGTTTTCTGCTGTGAGATCATCTTTCTTTCACAACACTTACCACAGTACAGGGAGCAGTGAGGATACAGAGACTCCTACTTATCCATGCAAGAGCCCCAGCAATGTTTCAGCGGTGTGTGTGCTCATACCTGGGTATTTCATAGCACAGCATTTGCACATTTTCACAGAATATGTGTTTCGAATATCTTATTTAAAATATAATAACACTCTCAATTGTAATAACAGTTAAAATATATCAACTGAGACATTTACCTAGCTATATAGTGTGTGCTTTCGTTCGTGCGTGCGTTCGCGCGTGCGTGCGTGTGTGTGTGTGTGTGCATGCGATGTGTGTTTACATGTGTGCACACATTTATGTGCATGTCTTTGAAGGCACAGCCACTTTGCACTCATTGATTTTTCTTGCTTAAATAATAAAGCCACACAATCCTGATGTCTTTCCAAAACAGAAGGGGCTTTATGACTTAATGTCCTTTCCTTTTTAATTAAAGTTTCCCTACTTCACAGTTTATTTAATATCCATCAATTCAGTGCACTTGGCGTTGTTGGTGTGGTGTTGATGATAATGAGTGCATTTGTCAAAAAAAAATAATTTTGCAAACATGGTAATTCAGCCTGATCATGGCCTAAAAAAGGTAAAGCATATCATACTATATTTCTGCAAACAATCTAGTTCTCAAGATGGCTGTGAGTATACCTCAAAGATGTATATGCTGTCATGCTGATATACACCACAGTGTCAATGTAACACATGTAAACATCATTTTCAGTTGGTTCCTCTATGCACATATAACCTTGTCCTCATCCACTCTCCAGTTGCTTCAAATACACAAATTGGTTAAGTGTATGTTGTGCATGCTGCCCTGTTCACAGTGTGATGCCTGGAGGGGAAAGGGGTGACATTTTCAGATGGGCCATGGACCATTGGCGTGACATTTTCATGCTTGTGTTCCCCTGCTCACACTGCACCTGCTTTGCCCATCTTAATTTGTCACCCTCAGCACTAACGAGGCAGTAAAAGGGGCCTCCTTTTTGCACTTCCATGTTTCTCAGTATCTGCCACTATGGAAGGTCCTGTCTCAACAGCTGGCATTTGGTCATCCCAGCTGTCCCTTAACAGTGTGGTACCCAGTCCCCATTACCCAGTCCATTTGCAGGGAGGTAGTGAGGTTGTCCACACTGCTGCTCTGGTGCAGGGCCATTTTGATTTTCTTTTTTCAGCCTCTGATGAAGTGCTTATTTCTGTAATTTTGGATGTGACCTTGGAACTAGAGATCAGCACAGATGTCTGTGTTGATTAAGCACTAACTGATTAATTAATTAAGTAATCAGACACTAGTTATAAATTATTAAGTGTGCAGGATGTTAGTAATGAGCTTGAAACATGTTTCACATTCACACACAGCCACACAGAGGAACACAGTAGATAACAGCCCATCATGTGTGAAGAATCAAACCATGAGAAGAATGTGAACGATCAGTACTTAAGGGAATTATTTCAATGGAAACCTTTGGATTTGTGTCCTACTCTTATTTTCAGAAAATGTATTTTTGATAAATGTCCCTGAGTTTTGGCAGACTTTTTTCATCTACTGGTTTCTCAGTCATTCCTTATCTTGCTGTTTCCTTACACCATGTGATGGCTGCTTGCAAGGGGAGCACTGAAGGGAAATTCAGCAGCTTGCAATGTAAGATAATTCCTTTCATGCATAGCCCCGGGTCACTGGATATGAAAACAAAACACACTGTCTGTCTGCTATCGGAATATGTGTCATGGAATTGTGCTGCTGATGTTGAGACTGCACCATAGCATGAAGGGCACCTTCCCCCCCAAAATAAAAAAAAGAAAAGAAAGGTGTCGAAGCAAGCCTAACAGTGGTGCTTTGAAGAGCAGCATTGGTTTGCTCCTGTGGGACCTAAGAGGCATATTACATTATAACCTGATTAGCTCAGCTCATTACTAATGCATTTAAAGGCCTCTTTGAACTCCCGGGTGGATCATGATCAGAATGTGATCAGTTATGATTCTAGAACGGGAACTGACAAAAGGGAGCTGGACAGAGACGATACAGCCCGGCAAAAAGCACTGCAAGCACATTTGCAGGTGAGTAAAATTGTCAGCAGATTTTTATTTGCCTTTGAGAAACTATCAGTTGAATATTCTGCTAAAAATGTAAAATACTATGGACTGACTGCAAGTGAATGTATAAAAATATGTTTAAATTCATATATGTTTTCCTGAAAATGTCAAAGATTATGTATGAAGTCAGTACCATCTGCACTATGCATGGCACTGTGTGAACTCTACAGACATTTACTGTGACACATAATGTATACTGTCATTGCATTATGTATTGTTCATACTGTCAGTATCCTATAGATATTGTTCTGTATGCTGTCCTACCAAGTGTCCTACAACTGGTTACTATTGAAGGGTTGGCCATCAACACAGGTGTCTTTTTCATTACCTTTCTTAGGCTTTTGTGAAATTTCCCCTAATTAATCCATTTTATGTAAACAATGCACACCACTAACTACTATTCATTTTGCCCCACAGTTTTTTGAAGGAGACTGTGCAAACTTAGTTGTCTACCTGAGGATAAAAGGCAGTAAGTTGCCAACAAATATAAAAGGGAAAAAAAAACAAAAATTGCCTCAAACAAACTGTGCCCAGACCACACTGTGAACTATCTCATGGCAAATTCAAATGCCAATGACATCCACTTAAGACAGCCACTGATTTATTTTCTTCTAAATCCAAATGGTACTTTTCCATCAAAGACTAATTTGTACATTCTGGGGCATCAAAACAACATCACATTGATCATCACAATTATGAGAAAATTTGATAATAATTAAGACTTAGAGGATTACTTTTTTTTTCGATCTTCTGCCAGAAAAAAGAAAAGTTTTTTCTCTTTAACAAAGGCCACAGGGGAGTAAGGAAAATGTGGATCGCAGGCGTACAACAAACTTGTCCGGATGTGGGTGTAGGAGGATTTATGTGGGAGATTAATGTTTGCAGCTTTTAAATCTATATTAGGATTGGAAGTTCCTCTCTACATTCTGCCACACTCCACAGAGCGAAAAAATTACCTCCCCCGTCTGCACATCAATTAATAACGTCCCTCCAGCATGCCTCTGTCTTTTCTGACCATCTGTTCCTGTTCGAAGTGCGCAGAAGAAGGAATCAAATTTCCAAGATTATGATTGTCTGCCAGGCAAACACTGGGTACAGTCATTCTTATTCTGCATCTGAGGAGGCTATGTTCATATTTTTGCACACCAATAAAAAGGTTCATTAAATGAGCTGTGCTTTACTGGTTCAACAATCCTTGCACACACATTTACATATAGCTGGAGAATTGAATGAAAATTATTGACAGTCTACTGTCAGACTGTATCCATGAATCTGAAATAATTCTATAAGGAGAAAATAAACAATGATAAGACCTGAAGAAATAAAGAGAACATGGTGCATATATAAGGAAGAAGTCAAGCTTGCATTCTGCAAACATCAAGTATTGTCTGGTGCAACGACATTCAGTTTATACTTTTATACCCACAAGTACGGTCTAGGATTGACTTCCCTGACATATTCTCACCGGCATTGCTTCCTCCTTTGAGGAGAAAAGCAGCGGAAAAAAACAAGATTAATTATGTGGCCTCCTCCTCTGTTATTGATGAGTGTCAAATGTCACTGGAATATTGCTGAAGTGTGTTTATACTTTTTGTAAACGACAACAACAATCAACACCGTCAGGAGACATTAAACCGTTCATGAACATTCTGCAATTTCAGTCGAGCAACCAGCCTTGAGAGTTATCTCCAGCACAGCCCTGGTTTTCCAGCATGTGGTTCCCCCAAAGAGAAATTGTAGGTTATATTTTTCTGTGTGGTTATGAACATGATTAATGATCACAGGTTGAAAGTAATCTTGTTCATAAGAGACGCAGGTGGAGGGGGGTCACATCATACTTTCTGTGCTAAAATAAAAATAAGAGAACAGACCTGCCTCCATGCTTCATAATCCAAATGGTATAATCATATTAGTTATAAATACATGTCTGTGAGAGCTGAGAGTCCTTATTCAGGCAACTAAAGGGGACTAAATTACACTACTTAATATTAACAAGAGCCAACTCTTGCAATTTTCCATCATGTTTGAATATAAATACACATCATATATACAGTTTAACAGGCATGGAAGTTGAAATTCACTCCCTGTTATAAACCCTCTTGGATGACACAAAACACCCCTGCAGGGTCCTTAGACATTAATTTCTGCTTTAGACCATCAATTTGCAATCTTTAAATTTAGCCAACATGTATAACATGCATACTAGCCAGATAATGCAGCAAAGGTGATCCACTGGAGCAAGCTATTGGATACAAAATACTGCAGTGTATTACAAACAACTTAAAAGGCATTACTATATGCAGGACACCAGCCAGAATTCTGCACAGTATACAGATGGCCTGCATACAGTAGCCATCAAATGTTTTGGACTGCTTAGGTTTTAAAATAGCTGTGGATTGAAAATATATTTTGTGATAAAATCTTACACATAGTCGTATAATATCATAGCATATAGCACTTAATTTAGACATTCTCACCAAAAAATTAGATTTTTTAGCTTGACAAGGCAGATGCAACCCGGACATAAAGACTAAAAAGGACAAAAGTACAGGATTTTTCTGTGATTTTATAACTGCAGTTAAAAATCTCCAATGACCTTCATCAATCCAGTGCCCCACGTACAAATCAAAGACATCATCGTTGGAATTTGGTATAACCCACCTAGAGGAGTGGACGACACAAGCCTGCAAATAGGGACCTGGCTCTAAATGTGGCATACCTAGATAGCAGTCATTTGCAAGGGTATTTACACTAGATAAATACAGATGGCTTGGCCCATCAGACAGAGGTAGGAATAAACACATAATGATAAAAATGATTCCTGTTATTACCTCCCCAAAGAAGCTGAAACTGAATAAAGGAAATTACCTGCCACAGCTTAACAAAGCCACATTAAAACAGATGACACACACCATAATACCACAGGAGGTGGCATGGGATAGTCTGAGCAGTATTCTTCTAGGTGTGATTGTTTTCATTAACAGCCGCCCGCTTCACTCTCTGATCTGTACCAGGTCTGAGCAGGGTCTGAGCCATCTGTGATTGGCAGACATTAGCAAATTGCTGTGGGAAATCCATAGAAACCTATAATTAAATGGTACTCACAAGACCAAACTTGATTCATTTCCTCTGACAGCTCCAAACTGCATCACAGTCTAACCTTGGCTTTGACGGATGTTCTTCTTTCTCCCAACAGTGCACTAAACAAATAACCACGTAAATAAGAAATAATTATTATTCCAACTGCAGCCTTTTTATTAATCCAAATGTGTATCACAGTCAGCAGTGGATAGGATGACGTACACCACACTGTTTGCCTTGGGGAAATGTGAACATCTCATGACTGCTTCCTGGTTTTATTTTAAATGTGGGGCTGGCATGATATCAAGTCTGTGTGAGTGCCATAGCAGTTTAGGGCACAGCACAGCTTAACCAGTTCCCAGACATCTCTTGAATTGTGTTGGAGGGATAGTGTTCTCTGTATTCACTATGCCGTCATTCCTGTGGGAGGATCCCTCCGTCCGTTGTGCTGTCAAAGTACTGAGTCCAGAGGAATACCCAGAAAGACCCATTTCACCCACACAGAACATTTTTCTCTTCTTTCAGTATTTTTTCTTTTTTTGGAAAAAAAAGTGCATTCAAAGTCCCTAGCTCAGCTATACTCATGTAAAAATCCACTCCATATGCCATCTTGTTTATAGACACATCTGATAAGTCAATACGTTCCTTGCCCCATACCTTTATTAAAGGCCCAGCCACACTCAAAACACCACACCCTGTCACACAACTCCTAAATACCTTGTCTCAGCTGAGCATCCTAACTCCATTGCATTTCCCTTTCCTCCCCATCCCACATAAACAACCACCTCCCCCACACCCTGCCTCCCAATACCAATACCCTACCACCCATGAAGCAGCCAGAAAAAAAGAGCCTTTCCATGTGATGGCACCCAAATGCATTCTGGATTATTGAGATTACTTTGCACAGATATCAGGTTTATATAGCCAACCGTCCAAAGGAATGGGGTCTCACACTCTGATGTGATCATTATTAACCATAGAGGCAAGGGTGATACATCAAAGAAATGATAATGGAGGGTAGCTGCTGAATGCCCACCAATACTGTTATAGTAGTTATAATTATTACTAGTGTCATCATCACCATCACGTTTACCCCAAGGAGTCATAAATACAGAAGTGAGTGTACTATGGTAAATGTGTATCACCCTGGTTCCCTGCAATCTTGCTTATGGGGATTCTATATTCAGCTCCCGAGGGTCCAGTACTGATGGCTTTTCTTACAGTATGTGCTCTCTCTCTTTCTCTGACATTGCACCATGTCTTCTCTATCAGCCATAGCTGCTTTCTGTGCTGCACTGACTGACTATATTCTTGAATGATGGGACATTTGCCTTAATGGTTTCAGCTATAGTTTGATTTGGTGCCAGGAATTCTGGGTTAGACCATTATTCTAAGCACTGAGACACCATCTGTGTGGCTTAGCAAAGACGCTACATGAACATGTGTACAACTGATCTTACCGTTATTGACCATATTCCAACATGAGATGTAACAAATTAATTTTACTTTTGGTGAACAGCTGTGTTCAAAATGCACCACTCCACTGCCTGCAATGCATCTAAGATAAGGAACTGTAGTGATGCTCTGTCTACAGAGTGCTCTCATTTGTATCTAATGTCTTGATGGATAGAGCCATCCATTGAGTTAGTTTGGCTTCAGAAGACCCTGGGCTATGAGTATGAGAGTGGTTTGTTGGTTTTTAAAATTATTAGTCTTTGGCTTAATAGACATTTATGAAAGTCAAAGGAATTCACCATGATTCATTTATACAGGTATCATTTGTATTGCTGTATGAATTAAAGTCATTGATTGATCATTAAAGAAGAGTCTTTTTACATTCCTCCCAAACAAGTAAAAGCATGTAGCTTGACAATTAATACCACGAGAATAAAGCAGGCCAATTATAGCTTATGTTCCTTAAATAAAGCCTGTTGTTGGAATACCTTTGTTGAAAAACTTGAAAAAACAGAGATCAAGAACATAGTTGATTTAGGTAGATGACTAAAACTGTTCTGAGCATTTTCATGCACTTGGCCACATTCATTTTTAAGCAATTAAAAAAGTTGAACTCTTCATCATATAGCTTTATATATGATGATAGTTTAGATAGCTGTGTGTGTGGATCAATTGGTTTAATGGGAAATGGATATTCTGGTATGATTTAGTGGTAGAAGGTGAATGTACCATGAAATGGAAAGTTAATCTGAGTCAGCCCCTTTTTCTTGAAGGCCAAAACCCCATGGATCAAAAGTGATCTCCAAATAAAAACCGACTCTCTATTAATGTCTTTATATCCTGACTTGGGTTGACAGAAGTAGTGGTCAATATGTTATATGGGATGGTGCTGCAGCTTGGCACAGTTGTCAAACTCACTGTACAAGGAGGAAAATTATGTAAGTGTAAACACATCTATGATGGTTCATTCTCAGTCCTTGCCCTTGGAAAGTAGGAGCACAGATTTGTTCCCCTTCTGCTTTCATTGCATACAAACAAAAAAAAAATCAGCAAGTGGACCACGTTAATGACAAGGTGGTAGTTGCATCGAACCGCAGCTGAATGTCAACCTGAACTAACCAAAACAGAAGCAATTGTATAACCACATTGATTTCTTGCACGTATTCACTCTGAAGGGAATTAATGGCCTTAGAGGATAGATATTACTCTTGAGACATTTCTGTTATTATGTTGCCCCTTTTCTTACAAAGAAAATATATACATGAATTAATATTTTTATGAGATTCTGTTATGTATATTTTTCTTATTGAACTGTACTCCAGCACATCACAGTGTTGCTTAGAGGTATCACATAGAATGCAAATCGACTGAAAGTCTTGACTTTAAAGTTTAGTAATGTTGAGTTTTTTTTTATTTAAGAGCTTGAATATTATAAGCACTCTCACAAAACTGAATTGCTGTTTTTTTTTTCCAACTGAACCTGAAACTCAGCGAGTAGCTTCATTGTCCCTTCTACATTGTACTGGGCTCACATTTGAATGTACATATATTCTTTTTCTTTTAGACTAAACACACAGATTTTACTTAGATGTTGTTTGAATATTTTCAAAACAATTCCAGGCAGCATATAAGGAGACTTTGAGGTGGCATACTACAAGAAAAAAACATCATCAGCTCTCAAGTCAAACATATCACCTGCTATTTTAACACTCCTCTGTAGATGTAGTCTGAGAACTCCTTTCATCACTAATATAATTTGAAGTTGACATTGCATGTCCACGATTTCCAGTGACTGTTTGAGAAGTTTTACAAACTGAAGGTGTACAGAAATAAAAAGGACCATGGAGATTGGTGAAGATCTGAGCTTCCTCTTTGACTGTGTACTTGAAACCCTGAAAAAAACCTATTTCAAGCAATGTGAAATGCAGAGCAGTTGTAGCTTAAAATAATAAATATACCAAACAGAAAGGATGTGCATTGAATGTAAAACATGTTTATAATCCCAACTTACTTTGTTTCACTTGCAGAGGAAACACTTTTTTGGTAGGAATGACGAAAGAAAGACGCAGAAAAGATAGAAATTCTATATAATTTTGGCTATGGTAAGATAGCCAAAATGTTTATGTGATGTTCTTACAGCTTGAGTAACAGAAAGTTTTTCATTAAATTGAAAATATAAAAAATCTGATTTGTTGCTACCATAACTTTTTCATTTTTGTGAGACCATTATTGCATATATATTTTTTTAGTATTTTATTGTATTATATTATTATCTTGAATTACCATTCCAGTCAACAGCTAGTTATTTATATATTCTCTGAACAGTCAAGCTTCAAATAACAGCGTTCTTACTGGACAGTCACAGTATGGAAATGAGGTATTGTTCAAAGTGATCAGTTGTGAGTTATCAAAAGGTATCAAGAGGTTATGGAAATCATTCCAATTACCTTTGGATATGGTGCATTTAACATAGTTACAGTTTCGACTGAAAGCACTGGAATGTCAATGATTAAACTGCACTCACAGCTGGAAGTACATTTTCAGTGTACAAATGTTCATGTAACATATCTAAGACTGAGAGTTCATATTCTCCACATAATCAGTGACTGATAGGTAAGGCAAACAGCTCGAGGTTTGATTGTCAAGACTGTCTGAATTCCTTAGAACATGTTTTGGAATGAATATATGACCAATAATACTCCACATGTTCTGGATGAAAAAACTGGCATCCAGGCATGTGTCACATGCGTTCCATGATTTCCACAGATCCATAAGTACAAGTCAATGTACTATCCTTTGGATTTGCATGGCATGACAAAGATGGTGTTAACACAGTCCACTAAATTGTATTGAATAAATCTAATATCTTCATGTTCCTGAGATTGACAGGGTGGGTATACGTAATTTACCATCTGTAATTATATCCTGATCAGTAAAATAGACAAAAATTATATGTCACCTTAGAACAAGACATAAATAAACAATGAAAACAGCCTCCAAGCAAATAAACTCGGCAACAATCTCCACTTCACCTTTTTAAACAACACTGTTTTTTTGTGCTGTATTTGTCCAGGACTAAACGCTTCCAGCTAAGCCTTGGCATCCACACTGCTGTATACTTCCATGACTCATGCGTAACAAGATTACCTTCCTGCTGCACAATAAATAACAATTTACCGTTGCTACTGGAAGAATGTTCTCTCCTGTTTATAGAGTGTTAATGAATTATTAATTCTCTAATTGTACACTGATATTGAAACACATAATGTATTTAGTTACTGGGTTTTTTTCCCCCAGGGCTTCAAGGTTTCTAGTTTTCTCCATGCTCTGCTTTCCTCTAGCAGCAGTAACGGAGTGGTGAAAATGAGGTGTGACAGTTCGAAGTGCAGCTGTGGTAATACAGGACCAGGGTGAGTGGTGACGAATGACTCACATTATCTTTGGGAAATTATTTGAGTGACCTGGGTCCAATGAGGGAGATTAGATGAGCTTCTAGCTCTGAAGATACAATCAATAAGCCCTTTGCACCAGACAAACCCCACCTTCATCCCCTGCCGCCTCTCTTTCTGTCTCTCTCCACTCTCTTTTCCTCTCTCTACCTCCATTTCTTTTCCTTCTAATTTGGCTATCTCTCTTCCACTGTATCTATTCCCTTCTCTCTCCCTTTCTCTTTCTTTCTATCTCCTTCCCTTACCCACCGCTTGTCACTTGGTCTGTTACTCCTCCCTTCCATCTCTGTCTTCCTCTCACTCTGTCTCTCTTTTGTCACTCTCCTGTAGCCAAGCTATTGTGACTGAATTTGTGAAACAGCTCTGGTGCCGGTGCCAGTGCCAGTGTAGATCAGACTAGTTCTGCAGTCACAGACCGCCCCACACCCTAATGAATGTATTCATTAATAGAGTCAAAATCTGCTCCAATTTTCTGTAAGCTTAACTTCCCATTTAAGCAGTTATCTAGGCAGTTCTAATTATTTGTTTGATTGATGTCTTGGGACTTTTGGCCTAGGTATAATTTCCATGATATAAATTTTGGTGCTGAGAGTGAAAGAGAGCTAAGTTAGTAAAAACCAGCATAATGCAGGAGGGTGGTCTTGTGTTATCCAGAGCTGTGAACTGGGAATCAAGGCAGCAGTATGAGAAACTGGTCATTATAAGGGGTATTGAGTGGGTATTGAGAGGTATTGATTTTCACATGCCAAAATTGCAAAGCACCTCTGAGTCTGAGATGTTCATACTTACACAAACAGACTTTGCCATTACATTCCGTTCAAATGACACATGTTGATTTCTCAAGTCCATGACACAGTGCTTTTCAGAGCAGTGTTTTTCAGAGGTTGGATGTGTATCTTCCCAGTCTTGATCTCTGATTCTTATTATTTTAAATGAATGACAGACATGCTTAGTGCATGTACTGTCTGGATATCCAGAAAGATCAAGATAAAAAAAAATTTGTATACTGGACATTTTCCCAAAGAACAAGACTAAACTAAAACTAGTGCTGTTGTCACACCATATACCAGACTACCTGTTGTTTAGTCTAATAACATCACAGCAAGCATACTGCAACAGACAAATAATTCTGTGAATGTGTAGCTCGGAGTGCCTGCCTACAATGTCACTACATTTGAATAACTCAGTGCAGATAAAATTGATCAGATGACCCAGAATCTGATATCCTTAATCCCAAACCTAACCAGAGGCAGAACCACTGCCTACCTATAATCAGAGTCTGGTACTGCAGAACATAATATGAAAAGAATAGATACAGTAGATTCGATTTTAACTTTTGCCTTGCAGGAGAGAACTGGGACACAAACAATTAACACAGTCTGACAATAGAAAATTAGTAGAAATGTCCCCAGTAAGGCAAAAGATGGCACCAAGAGCTTGGTAAAATCACACTCTGGAAGATTTTTATTTTTGATGCCTTGAGATAACTGTGTGAAGTACTGAAGCTACTTTCTGAAACAACTCTGGTGAAGACATAAGCCAATTTAATACCGCGCTTATCAAACACAGCAGTAAAGTAAGTCAAAGGTCAGCAAGAGGTCACTGGGGTGGGCAGATGAAGACGGCTTCGGCTGTGTGAGCGCTTGGATTAACCTGCTCCCATATCAAAGCATGCCCCATCACATATCCTCTGCTTCTCTGGAAAGTTCTGGGAGACAATGCCGCCCCCACCACCCCTCTATGCCTGACTCACTGAGCATGTGTGCCTGGAGACAGTCAGTATCTGCAAACTTGGTCAACTGAGAATGTCAAGCAGAGGTTAATATCAGTGGAGGTCCTGGTAGTGGTTCCCAAAGTTAATCTGCTCAAGGCCCCCAACATTGACCACCCTGCTACCGAGACCTAATAACCTAATAAAGGTTTTTGTGAGGACTTCCATGGGAGGACTTTCAGAGAGGCCCTGGAGTCCCCAGAAACCACTTAACAAACTCTATTACAGGCCAGTCAAAAGTGCTGGTCTAGCAGGAAGACCTTTATAACTAGGAGGCAGAATTTAGACTTAAATTCTACACTCAACTCCACCTCTGATGGGAAGAAAAATTTCCTCTTCCTGCACCCTGCTTTGTTCTGTGCTTTTCAGCAATATAAACAAGAACAACATAAAGGCACACACATACTGAAAAGTCCTTTTGTTTCTTAAATATACTGCAAATAATGCCATTCAACAGAAGGACATATACAGCACTAACCAAGTGGTGCAGTTCTTTCAGAAACTCATCAATAGGTGTACTTGGCACATAGACAAAATGTTCTAATTTCAATAGTGCTGCAAATCTCTGCTGAATTATTTGTAGGCCCTTTGTTGTATCACTATCCCTGCCAACACACCAATGTTGGTCTAAACTATAAATTCTTCTTCCTAACTGTCTTCAACAGATTTGACTAATGACTCCTATGAGGATACTGCAGCAGTGACTTTACTAGGCTTCAAATCTTTCAGCGTGTCTGGATAGGTTTTCTCCTTTAAGTCCTGTAAAATATGTATCTGAAATCCACAACCAGTATACATACATACATACATACAAGGATCAGTTTCATTACAGGTCAGATGTTTGTTAATATGTACAAAGTGGATGAGAACGGCATTTCATGTCTCAAATATAGTTCCTGCCAGGAAGTGCAGAGGATTGCAAAGAACATTTAAATCAAAACACAGGGTTCAGCAAAGAAATCTAATTTGAACAACATTATAGGGATTATCTTTATCTGAAGAAGATGCCAGTCAATGTGTATGTGGGGCAGACCAATAAACTGTCACAGTGATTGTGTTACAGTGAAATGCTGCCAGAAAGGGACAGTACTGAATGCAGGACAGTTGTAATTCTGAATCAATATCCAAGCACAGCAGAAGTAAAATCGGGATGTATTTATGTACAAAAGTGTATTGGTGTGGTTTTACATAAACTTAGCAAAAACAACAGAAGTTGAGACAAATGTAAAATTTTGAGATGTGGGGGTGGCGAATGGGGGGAAATTTCAGACAATCAGGCTGACATTGTGAGGATGAATGCTGCCTGGGTCAGAGACCTTTAGTCTGTATTAACTGGTGCAAATTCATTTCAAAGATGTTCACTACAATGTGATGGTGCCTGTAAGATGAGAGAAATCATGAAGATCCTCCAAGCCATTGAGGCCACACAGTCAACTCTGTAAATTGATTTGTGGAGCAGAAATGTATTCTTTAGTTTCAGAAGATGTCAGCTGAACGTTTACTAAAATAAATGCAGCATGACAGGATGCAACAATACAAAGAAGTCTCTAGACCAAGTTATACGGTCCAGCTGTCCAACAAATGTGTTTGGTGTAAAGAGCAGATTTGAAGCTGCTGTTAGTCTGCCTGTAATATCATTCTATGAAATGGCTTCAGCCACGCCAGCTGTAATGAGCAGATTTTGGCTAGACAGCCCTTTAGAGATACCCAATGCAATAAAAGATGAGGGTAAGAGACAGATTGCCAAAGCTAATGCAGCAGTCACAGACAGTAATGTGATATGGCCAAAAATGACAAAATCAACGACAGCTGAGAGAAAGAATTTGCAGTGCTGCACGGATACCAGGATAAATACCAAGCATTCATTTGTGATATATACTGTATATGATATATGTATCAATGTCTGCTTTAGTATTATGTGTGTTATACAGTATCTATCTAGCCTGAACCTAAGATGAAAATGATTCACATTTTTCATAATTAGTACAATTTTGCACCATACACAAGATTATAAATTACCACATTGTTTCAGTGATACCTTTAAAGAAAAGATAATCATCCAATTAATCACCTCCCCTAAAAATGTGTTGAGGAGCAAAATCAGCGTGGCAGGGGATCCAGAGAAAGTATTTAACACATAATATTATGTATACAGTACATGGATTATTACCAGAAATCA
Source organism: Albula goreensis (assembly GCA_022829145.1). Classification (NCBI taxonomy): domain Eukaryota; kingdom Metazoa; phylum Chordata; class Actinopteri; order Albuliformes; family Albulidae; genus Albula; species Albula goreensis. Next base: position 13,577,871 of record CM040754.1, on the reverse strand, counting down.
AGGCAATGGCTCTCAGTCATTTAGACTGAAAGACTTAATGCACAGGAGAGTGCTGTGAACAGTGATGACTGAGAGCACTGTTCTGTTATTCAAATTATTCATTGTTGTTATAAAGGAAACTAATTGCATCTGGAAAACAGCAGTTGGCTGTGGGTTTTAGGCAAACATGCATTAACTTCACAGGTTTTCATCACTCAAATGACAGCACTGTACCCAATGCAAATGCTATGAAAACATGTGGCATAAGGGCCAGGGGTGTTATTGGTCTTTTGTGGAACAAACTGTGGGCAAATAGGCCACACTGCAGCAAATTACTTACAGTGCCTATCATAAGTATTCACCCCCTTGTATGTTTTACCCTTTTATTGCTTTCATTAATCAATCATGGTCAATAAAATTTGGCTTTTTTCACACAAAAATTTATCGGAAAAAACTCTTTTATGTCAAAGTGAAAACAGATTTCTACAAAGTAATGTTAATGAAACAAAATTATATAAAGAAAAATAATTGTTTGCATAATTATTCACCCCCTTCAAGTCAGTATTTAGTGGATGCACCTTTGGCTGCAATCACAGCACTGAATCTGTGTGGATAAGTCTCAATCAGCCTTGTACATCTGCACGCTGCAATTTTGCTCCATTCTTCTTTGCAAAACTGCTCAAGCTCTGTCAGGTTGCATGGGTATCGGGCATGAACAGCCCCTTTCAAGTCCAGCCACAAATTCTCTACAAGATTGAGGTCTGGGCTTTGACTCGGCCACTCCAGAACATTTACCTGGTTCTTTTTAAACCATTCCTATGTAGTTTTTGCTGTATTTTTTGGATCATTGTCTTGCTGGAAAACAAATCTTCTCCCAAGCCTTAGTTCTCTTGCAGACTGAATAAGATTGTCCCCCAGGATTTCGGTGTATTTTGCAGCATTCATTCTGCCCTCTATCTTTGCAGGCCTTCCAGGGCCAGCTGCTGAGAAACATCCCCGCAGCATGATGCTTCCACCACCATGCTTCACAGTGGGGATGGTGTGTTTTTGGTGATGTGCAGTGTTTGTTTTCTGCCAAACATAACGTCTTGTCTGATGGCCAAAAAACTCAATTTTGGTCTCATCAGACCAAAGAATCTACTTCCACTTGACCATGGAGTCTTCCACATGCCTTTTGGCAAACTCTAGTCGAGATCTAATATGAATTGTCTTCAACAGTGGCTTTCTAATTGCCACTCTCCCATAAAAGTTTGACCGGTGAAGAACCCGGGCAGCACTTGCTATATGCACAGTCTCTCCGATCTCAGCAGCTGAAGCTTGTAACTCCTTCAGAGTAGTCTTAGGGGTCTTGGTGGCTTCTCTCACTAGTTTCCTACGTGCACGGTCACTCAGTTTACGAGGGCAGCCTGATCTAGGCAGATTCACACATGTGCCATATTCCTTCCATTTCTTGATGATTGATTTCACTGAACTCCGGGGATGTTCAATGCCTTGGGAATTTTTTGGTATCCATCCCCTGAATTGTACTTTTCAATAACCCTTTCCCTGAGTTGCTTGGAGTGTTCTTCTGTCTTTATGGTGTTATGGTAGCCAGGAATACTGATCAACCAGTCTCTGGACCCTTCAGACACAGGTGATTTATACCTCAATCACATGAGACACACCCACATCACTCAGGTGATCTTCAATTCACTAATTGTGAGACTATTTGCACCAATTGGATGGACCTCTATTGAATTCGACCATTAAATTTAAAAGGGGGTGAATATTTATGCAAACAATTATATTTCTTTATATTGTTTGTTTCATTGACATTACTTTGTAGAACTCTGTTTTCACTTTGACATTAAAGAGTTTTTTCCAATAAATTTTTGTGTGAAAAAGCCAAATTTTATTGACCATGATTGATTAATGAAAGCAATAAAAGGGTAAAACACCCAAGGGGGTGAATACTTATGATAGGCACTGTAACTGCCTCATTTGCTCCTAATTGAAAACCGTACCAATCTCTGTTCAATCCAAGTGCACACAATAGCCATACGGGACCACAAGCCGTAGCCCCCATCTATTTGAAAAAAATAAAATAAAATAAAAATTAAAAAATGCAATTTTTCCAATTGTAGCAAATCGAGGACGTTTCAGAGGGAACTGAAAAACATCATAAGTAGCAGAAATCAAAGCCACAGGTACAAAACAACAAATGCAATGTTTCAAATTCCTGATGCAATTAATTCATGGCACTTTCCCTGGAACAGGTGGCAGATGGAGCCCTGATATATGAAGCATTTGATCAGCAGGGCTTTTCAGGAGGGTATGCCGCCATCTCCAGTGTCTCAGTACGTGAGTCATATCCATACAGGAGGGGGACTTACTGGAACAAAAGCCAATCCTCTCTGCACACAAATCAACAGACGAAGACCACAGCGCAATCGTGTTCATGACAGAAATGCCTGCCTCTGCCTGGTGAAGAGGACCAAGGAGCTGTTGGGTATGGAGCGTCTCCAGCATGCAAGACAGAAACAGGAATAATGGAAATTAAAAGACAGGAAGCTCAGGGTATGCATCATCTTAGTTGCACAAGGTAATCATTGATTGGTTTGATCATGTACACAGAGCTGGTCATCTGTAAATTATAAACAATTTAACATAAGAAAAGAAATTAACTCAGTCCAACTAAAGACTGACGTATTTTCTTCTGTAGGTATAATGCTACATCTGGAGAGTATATTTACATTGTACCTCACATCCATTTAATGCTTTTAACTCTGCAAACAAGAATGCTCCAGACATAGCCAAACAATATTGTATTAAAAAATGAAAAAGCATATGTGAGTGACGCTAATTTGTTGGTGGTGATGGGTAGGATGTTTGAAAGCTTGACTTTATAACCATAACTGATTTCTGCTGGCCACTGACCCAGCTCTCAGATCAGCCTTCCAGATGTCTGTGGACTGGCTTAGGCCTCAGGAGGGCTCCAAACATGTCTCAAGCACAAACAGAGTCATTTACAAATGTTTACAAACCCATGAGCAAATCATATATAATGACTATAAACAGGCTACTCATGATTATAAACTACATGTCAATGTCTTCGTATCAAAGCTATATTTTGCCATATCTAAGCTAAGTTGTGATCTCAAAAGCAATATTTTCATGGCAAACCATGTTTGAGAGTGAATGAAACATTTGTTATGACAAGATTATGAAAAACAAATATTTTTGCAGACTTATATTTGCTAAGTATTTCCAGATAAACACCTTCTGTGAGATGTTGTCCATCAACCAAGTTATATCCATGACGGTGGTTGTACTTAGCATCTGGATAAAATCATGGATTTAGAAAAGGGTCTGCAGAAAAAATAAAGAACAAGGGCCTGTCAAGTAAAAAAAATACTCAATTATTTCAAAGATTGAATGTGAGAAATTTAAGAAGGTAAATGCATAGATGCCAAGGCCTTGCTCTGAATGAAGGCAGAATGAACTTGTCTGAGTTGTAACTGTAAGTCCTGCTTCTGACCCATAACAACCCAAAAACACCAGGGTGGTAGACATGAGAAAAAATCATATAATTCCTCATGGAAAGTTGAGATGGTCTGGTGAGTTTGTGTAAAGAAGTAAAAAAAAGAGTACAGGGAAGCCATAGATAGTGCTTTTATTGTTAATTAATCAATTGATTTGTAAAGGTACAGTATATTCTTTGAAGGACAGTAGCCTCCATGTTCCCTGTTCCCTCTTTAGCTGCTAGACCTAGTTTCCTAATATAATCATGGACCAGTTATGTAATCAGTCTTTATAAGGATTTAGTGTCATTTTAGTAAGCTAGTGCTTCACTTAACTTATTGACAACAGTAGCAATGAATTTTACGTCAATGAATTATTACTTCTTCAGAGACTTCTATCTTCATAAAACTGGTTTGAAATTAAGATAAACATGAATCTCAGTCTCATTCCATTAAATTGACCAGGATTACACAGTGATTGGCACCAAGTTTTAGTCTAAAGTGAAAGAAAAAAAAGCCAAGCAGTCAAGGCTATGATCAGATGCACCCATGAGGTCATTTTATATTTTTTACCAAATATTGGGCAATGGCATTTAGGTTTTAATCTATGGTCTAGGATCTGGGGATTTGCCACTGTTGGACTATTTGTAATTTGTTCTTCTGTTCACGCAGGAACTGAATTTGTAATGTTATTTATTTACTTCACTATTTTGTTCATACCATATTATACTCCTCAAAAGGATCCTGTAGACTCTATATTGGTTTTTCTTTCCTTTCTATAAGACCTTCATTAGATTTCCTTGGAAGAAAAACAAAAACAAACAAAAATTGTACTTGTGGAGATTGTATGGCTATCATGTTATAGGCACTGAAGTAATATTTCAGTATGTGGATCTAATAAATGGGCCCCAGCACTCAGATTAAAATCTATTTTTTATGAGCTTTACAGAAGCAATCAAAAGCTTGTTCTTGTAAATGTAATGTCTTGGGTATCCGAATGCACAACGAATTGCAGAGGGACAGTGATAGAATCTTGTGTGAGATTTTGTGAAAAATGAAAGTATTGCTCTTGTTCAATAGGAAAGAAGAGCTGTACTATTTATTTCTGTTTTCATCTTTCTGAATAAATCATGACCCAATGAGGAAAGTCCTATAAACAAAATCTCGTCTATAAAGCATTTGTGACATTTCCTGAGCTCCAGAGTAAAAAGTACTCAGTGTGGTTTCCTGCCAGATGAAGGAAATCTCTCTCTGCTGATTTGAATTCTATGGTTGCACTCATGTCTAAAAATCTGCATTTGTTTTCCGATTCTAAAGTTAACACCTCAGTGTGAATTCTCACCTTGTTCCATTCAGGTGTTTTTTTTTTTAGTCCAGCTGTTGATTTTAACAGCATGTTTCTGTATCTGTACCCATCTTCATATGGAAGGAAACCCAAAAATCTGCTTCCAGCAGTGTGCTACCTCTATCTTTTTCCAGTGACATTTTTCTGTTGAAACACCAGTTTCCCTGATTATAATTTATGTTTTAGGATACAGATTGTATGAATATCATATTAATTGAAAAAAGATATGTTTTACAACCCTCCTGTATACCAAGTACAGTAGCATTAGATCATGTAAAATGTGACATAGAATTAATTTAATGTTTACTAGTTCTGTTTTACAATTAAGGCATCTATCCTCTGCTTGGAAGGCCTTAATTACCTCAATGCACAGTTGCACCATCAAGTGCCCATGTTGTTCAAATAAAATCTAAGCATACACCCCTCTGTATGTGTTGGTCATGTGCATCGTTAGCACATTGTCAGGACGCAGTGTGAACTCAAATGCAGACAGAAGTAAAAATAGACCGAAGTTTATTGCCACAAGTCCAAAAGCAGCATCAGAAAACAGGCACAGGGTCAAAACCAGGAAATCACGGCAACCAGGGCAAAAACACAATCCAAAAATGTAGTTTGGAAAAACAGGCAAAGTGGTAACCAGGCAGACACAGGAAGCAAGGCAAGAACACAATCCAAACAAACAGGTAAACAGACCAGGAACAAAAGGCTTGAAGCATAACAGATCAAACAAAACAGAGACAAACTCACAAAGAACAAAGACAAAGCAGGGTTTAAATACGCAGACTAATGAGCAAACGAGACACAGGTGAACAACAGGGCAGGTGAAACAAATCAGTAATCAACTGGGCAGGGAACAAGGAAGGTGGAGCAGACACAGGGGAATGAAAACAAAAGCACGTGGACAGGGAAACTGAAAAACCAAAACACATGAAAACCACCAGAACAGAACAAGATCAAGTGGTAATACTGACACACATTGCTATTTGTGACATAATTTAAAGCAATTGCATTTAGACTAACAAAAGCATGCTCAATATCAAGGTAGTAATGTAGATATGCAACTCCTGTATACTCTGTCTGTAACACAAACAGGGCATGTACAAACGTGAATGAAAATAAAAAGATTGCAATGTGAAATATTATTGTGTATATACCGATATGTAAAAAAAAAAAAAAAAAAAAAAAACCTGTCAAAAGGTTTGTGAGGTTGAGGTTTTACATGTAAAACTCTGTAATGATCATTGATTAACAACTGGAACTCTTTTTTTTAGCAACTTCTGTGCCACATCAACCACAAAACCATGCAAACTGAACAAAATCTCACTGGTCCCCCACCAAAGAGGAATGCTAGTAATGGTTGTCCAAGTACTTAGATTGTTACAATATATAAAAATATTACTTTATGTAAACATATGGCAAATTGTAGGTGGGGGTAGGTGGGTGTCCTGGTAGTTTAATAGTATGGATATGAGTATGAGTATTTTCAAACAACTCTAACAATGTCAATTTTTAGAGAAATCCATGGATATTGAAGTAGAACACTGAACATTTTAAATATGCAGTACTACTGACAGTCAACATGTAAACAATGTCTTTGGAGGATGCCTTTGTATTCCCAATGCATCCCTGGTGACTTGGCATGCAGACGCATTCATTAGTGAAACACAGGCTGGACATGTCACTTCTTCTAAGCTTTGCCAAAGAGCAGCCTTACCAACAAGTACCCTGTGACCCCCCCCCCTCCACCCCAAAAAAAAAAATCTGTGTTTAATACAAATTAATAAATATGTTTCATATGTAAATATGAAATAAAATATGTTTTTAAAATGTCTTTCATTTATTCATTTTAATTAACAGATGTAATCTCTCTCATCTCCTCCTATTGACATCTTGTTAAAAACAAAGCACCCTGCAGTCGTAACATACTTCCCTGTCCTTGAAATTATTATGCAGGACCAGGCCATGGTAGTAAAATGCAGTGTTGATACAGAATTCATACACTCTAATAAAAATTAATCTGTCACTCACATGAACCAAAGCTTTGAAATGAGTCTGCAAACAGACTTGACCTAAATTCTCACTAGTAATAACAGAATAAATCCAATGATGGAAACAGGTTATTTTGATAAATCAGTTCCCCATTACTGCTTTTATCCAGCCCCCAAAATGGCTTAAGATGATATAATGGAGAAAATGCTTGCCTGTAGGTAGGAAAGAAAGTTAAAGATTGACAAGATATTCAAGATATTTTCATGATATTCAAAACTGGCATTTGAGTCAGACAATTTTCCTAATTAAAAATGCAGATCTGCCAATATTTACTTCAGCTAGCCATGAGTTTATATCAGGAACTAAAAAGTTGTAGCAAATATATATCAGGTCCGTCTGAGGCTATTTTTATTTTTATAATTTCTCTATTGTAGGGTGTCTCCATTAGGATACTGGGGTAATGGTTTGCAATGGATCTAATTAATGTTTTTAGCATTGTAAAAATAACATTTGATACATTTTATTTTAATGTTTCAGGGGATCCAGTAATTCTGTTGCCAACCTTTTTGAGAAAATATAGGATCACATGTTAAAAAACTATTCGAACAACTGTTCTATAGTGTCTTCCTGAGGGCAGTTTTATTAATTATTTAAAAAGGGGATTAAAAGGATCAGACACAATTTGTCTGGCTGTTTGTTTCACTTGCATTTTATATATACATCCCAGTAGTTTCTGCTCTTTCCCAATAATTTTACTGGCCATGTTTATAATTCTGGGCTGTCTTTTTTTGTTCTTAGCCCCCAGGTGCCCATACCATATACACATATTAAAAGTTACAACATTTTCAAATTCAAACAATAAGTTTCAGAAATCCCAATCAGAGAACTGGACGTTGTGGATGTAACCTATTTAACCCATATATTACCTTGCCAGATACATTAGCTGAAATACAGTAATGTATGTGTACGGGATCTTGGCTATTTAGTCAATGCAGGTACACTACACTACAGTATCCCATATAGCTTTGCTAAGTACGTATAATATGGTGTTCGTGTTCACACAATGTCCAAATCACATACCATCCTATTTCACAGGACGTATCGTGGACTTCAAGCGATGCTTACCTGTATACATTTTTAAAAATAAATAAATAATATATGTAAATTTAAAAATTACGCTTGGTCATACATCTGCCAGTGGTACACAGCTGTGTGCATATGATAGAGACCATCAGACAGTATCCTGGCATTGTGTACATCTTCTACATGCCACATGTGTACTTCTAGCTACATGCCATGGTAACATACGTCTGACTTACGTCCATTTCGAGATACAACCGGTCAGTCAGAATGGAACTGGCTGCATATGCAAATATTCCAAAATCCAAAACACTTCTGGTCCCAGGCATTTTCGATAAGGGATACTCAACCAGTATTGTACTTTCTCCTAAACACTGAGTCAATCTCCCTGCAAGATGATGTGCTCTTGTTCCACACCTGAAGTATTCTTATTGGTCGGATCCTGACCAGGCAGCTGAACTTGTTCTCTTTAGACCTAGTAGAAGTGGAAGCATTCCGTTTCCCATAAAGCCCTGCAGCTACCCAAGTGATGATTTTTCTGAACTAGGGATTAAGAGAGAGAGGTTCCCAGGCCTGGTCTGTGTAGATACAGAGATATCTAATCCTTCAAAACTGCTCACAATGATGAAGCAGCAGGAATGAAGGTCAATCACTGCTGCAGTCTTAGACATCCCTGCACATACTGTACTGTCATCAATGCTTGGAAACTTCTTCGTGCTGTGCAACTTTGCAGTCAAAATCGCTTTTGTGTACTTTTCCCTGTTATTGCCAACTTCATGTTGGGCGAAAGAAAGAGAAGATCATTGAGTTTGTCCATTAAAGCTTTTTCTGTCAGAACTGTGGTCGAAACTTTCCGCTGTGACACCCACAGGCAGTAAAAGCCGACATATTGATAAAGGCTATGTGGGTGGCCAGACCCAGGGAGCCAATGCTAGTGTGGATGCTCAAGTAAGTGAGTACAAAGCAGGGCAGAGAGAGGGACATTGTGCACTAATGAGACAGAGAAGAGCATTGCTGTGTCATTTTGCAAGGAAAAGCATGGCCATATTATGTGGTGATACACACAGGAGAGGCCAGATAAAGATACTGCTTCATTTCACCCCTATATTACATACAGCCAAAAAAAATAACAGTTATATGCATCAAATTTACACAGAGACACTCTTCCAATCACATCAAAATCTATCTATGCATGTGATCATATCTAAATTTCAAGTTATATAGTCCTGAGCAGAGGTGTTTAGTGACAGATCACTGATTAGTCATCTCTTCACTCCATATTCAGAGGGAAGGAGTTATACCTACCGACCTCACATTCCACAAATGATCATGATTCACAATCATGTATCGCTGATGTGTCATATTTGTACAATAGTTTATGATGAGCATATAATAAAACTATTCTTGGATCACTTGTATGATCATAAATAGGTCCTTAGAGCTTTTTTTTCCTTATCTCTTCATTGTCACATAAATTTTAAAGAGAGAGGAAAAACTGGATTGATTTGTAGAGGAAGTATATCAGCAGAGTAGGCTGACATTTCTGTGGAAATACTGAAGCACGCATTTTTTCTCCTGAGGCCAATTTGAAACAAATGTCTGACAGAAAGGCACAGCGTTCCTTGTTGACATGTTTCATGCAGCTGAAAGGTGACGAACAATTCAGTGAGATGTGCTTGAGGGGGCCCACACATTGGGAGGGTGGTGTTTTCCCTCTGACTAATTGATAAACATTGGGTCAGAACACAAGCTCATTCTTCTCTACTCTTAATCAAAGACGACAAGTCCCTTTGTTTCTGTGAGGTATGGGAGGGATTACAGAACTGAAAATCCACATGTTATGGTAGTGTGAATGCACGTGCCCCGGCATTCTGTCCACACAAGCTTGTTCAGGTGAGCTTGATCATGTAAAGGTGATGCATGTGGCCTCTGCTCCTGAGCTCATGGAAAAGATGGAGTCATTTCAAAATAATCATTTTAATATAATGAAAAAAGGAGGACGAGTAAAGTCGGATCAATACCCGTCTGGATTTTGAGAGTCTGATCAATACTTTTGTGAATCAACAAATCCAAAATCTTATTCTTATCATGTATTTGCTTGGCATATGGTGAAGACATATTACATAACTTATAATTTATATGTTATTCAGTTACCCTGAGATTTACTGTAGAAATGTGTGGTAAGTAAAATTCCATACAACCAAAACTTCAAAGTTCCTGAATTAATACATCACAATGCCACTTTTTTGGTGTTTACACTTTGAAGAATAGTTTTAAACATGTAATACCAGGGATTTAGGTTTTATCATATTTTCTTATACAAATGTTCTCTTCTTTAGCTGGATATTTCCTTAATAACTCATCCCATAGCAACAACTGAATTATCAGTAGTTGAGATTAATGTCTTGAAAGGGTTTGCAATGTTTTTATCATTACTCTTTTTCATAAAATGTATTAATGACTTGGCAGAGACAAAGTTTTGGTGGTTAAAGCTTGCATCTTTTTTTACAGACGATCCCTGCCTTACAATTGGGTTACGTTCCGATAAACCAATCGTAAGTGGAAAATATTGTAAGTTTAAAATGCATTAAATTCACCTAATACACCTAAACTACTGAAGATCATAGCCTCGCCAAGCTTACCTTAAAAGTGCTTAGAACACTTACATTAGCCTACAGTTGGGCAAAACCATGAACACAAAGCCTATTTTATAATAAGGTGTTGAAAATCTCATGTAATTCATTGAATACTGTTCTGATGGTATTGCACCATTGTAAACTCGTAAAATCATAAGTTGGACCATCATAACTCTGTAATCCAATCAGTAAGTCACAGGCATTTCCTCCAATTTTATTCCATGCTTATTCTCAGATCACTGACGTCCATCCCTGCTATCTGAGGGTTATTCATGAGATGGTTAAGGCACTAGTTTATGCAACGACCTGTTCAGAGTATGGAAAAAGCATGTACTAATCTATGAATGCTTGGAATAGCAGGTTTATGTCCTTTCTCTTAGACATTTTCTCTGGCAGTGGGCAGTACAGCATGCTGGTTTCTGTCGTCCATGCTTCAGTGGGGCATGTGATGCAAGGTCCCCTGGTAACGGGTTGTGGGCGGCAACAGCTGAGAAGCTCCACTTTTATCCTGATTTATCCTGTCTGCCCCATTTTCTTTTATGGCAATTTAATTTATCTCAAGGTTTTTCTGCAGAGCCCGAGGTTTGGACTGGAACCGTTTCGGTCAGTGGAGACTTGCGGGGCCCCAGCTGAATGATCTGTTGTCATAATGTTAACCGCTGGGGAGAGGGGGAGGGTTGGGGATTCAAGGGAACAAAGCATTGCAAAACATGTCAATGACATCTATGCTGACTCTAAAACAATAAAAATGAATGGACTAAAAAGTGGTGAATGTATGTGGGCAGATAATTAGTGGGCTATTGAAGATGTCTGTACTGAACCCTGTTCATGTATTATTGAAGATTGCTGTCCCCAAAACACTTATGGGGCAGTAATGAGGAATTATGACCAATTGGCTAGTATAATACTTTCTATTGAAACGGTTTCATTTTTTATTTATTTTCAACATTATAGTCACAAAAAACTAAATCAGAGAGACAATTACCAATACACAACATTTGTTTTGATGCAAATAATTCTGCAGTGTATGGCTAAACCTTTATATTATGTTATGAATGTAAAGCAATAGTGTTGAAATAATCACCATATCAGACATTATTCATGTTACAACTTGTGTAATATTTTTGCTGAAATTCTAAAAAATACAGGAATGCTACTTTGTTTTATATGACGTGCTGTGTACATGTTTCGGTTAACATCAGACTATCAAATTGTAGATGAGTACACAACAAAAGATCATACAGAAAACAGACACTAAGGGGGGTAAGGGGGTCATCTACACAGCCATAATATTATGTGTGTAGGACATTAGCTTTTCAAACTAGATACAGAAATCAATATTTTGGATTGTTTTTATATTTTTAAATCTTTGCCAGAGTCATCAAAGACAGCTTTATCTATTTAGACACCATATTCCACATGTCCTTCAATGTAAACAATCTCTGTATGCTCAACTCCATGAAAAAAGCTTATATAAATTAAAAGTGAGTCATGTGTAATTTATAATTTAAGGACCACTGATAATAAATTAAACAATGTAAAGCGAGTTTGAATTTTGGAAAATAAAAATGTTCTTCGTGATTTCAACATAATTATGAATGGTAGTTAGGTACTTAATATTATTAGGTTTAACACTGTACCAACACACCTCAAAATGAATGATGTCCAAAATGAATGATGTCCATCCAGGCGTGATATGATTTAATCAGGAGCTAAATTGTGGGTCCCTGCTCCAGCGGTGGCACATGCTCACCTTCAACAAGAGCAGGAGATGTCAGAGACAGGATGACCTGCTGTTAACAGAGCGAGTATTCAGGCTTCACCTGCATGTCTTGAGTAATACAGACAGCCAGTGCATCCAGTGAATCCACATGGATAATGAAGCTATACACCTGCTGAGCAAGCTGTTAACACCAGACCTACAGAACCAGATAAATCATGCCTATGGGATGCCTGTCCTCCACAGCGTCACTAGTATGGTGGCCACAGGCTGCAGACAGTCCTGGCCACAGGTACACTTTTGGTGGGTCTTAGGAGATGTGACTGGCGTATACTTTGGCATGCACCAGTCATCTGTCTCAAGATGCGATGAACTATTCATAAAATACATGCTGGGGAACACTGGTACTTCTATTATCTTTTCAGAATGCCTGCTGACAAGCACCAACTTCACCAGCTTTTCCCAAACATTGCTTGGTGCCTGAGCATGCAGGTTGTGTGCGATGCCAACATGGTCATTGATGGCATCTGTGCAAGATATCTGGGGTGATAATATGACCACCAGGAGGGGAATTGAACAAGGGTTTGACTTCCCCTGGTGACATTGTGAAACCAGGCATGAAAGCAGGCAAGGTATGTTTTCAATGAGATCTATGCTGCCAAACAACAGCCAGGAACATCCCTCTTCCAATGCAGGATGAGGAGGAAGATGATGGCGATGATGATAGCCAACTCCCTGGTGCAGTTCCCCCTGGAAGACTAAGGAATCCTAAGTCGGACAGACAGGCTCTGATGACTGGAGTACAGCATGTTGCCCACACAGCTGTTTTTTTTTAGGGCTGTAGTTTTAGGGTGTTTCAAAACCTTGAAACTTTGAAACTGAAACTGAATCTTATTGAGTGTCTTACTATCCCTGTTGGTCGGCTTTGACTTCCAAATCATGTTTCGAATGTGCTGTCATAATTTTCAACTCTGTTTAGTTGGCCATACAAAAACATTTTTCAATTATCTACACTTAAAAGAATGTCCAGTGCAGTGCTGTCAGTATTCTGTAATTCAAACAACATGCACTCATCACTTGGCAGATCGTTCCCAACCCAGGTCATTATTGGGTATCAGTTCTGTGTTTAAGTCCAGATGCAGTACTGAAAACTCTTTAAATTAAATGGAAAGCTTTGTTGAATGACCTGTTCTCGTCATAACAGATTCTTATGTTGTTATGTTCTTATATACATATAGTGAACATAAGGTGCGAACAGCCCTGCAGATCTTGCCCAGAAGAACTTCATAATGATGAGCAAGTGTCTATATTTAAACCATAATTTTCATGTATAATTTTCATGTTGTTGCAAGCGGTCAAAAGTTCAGTTTGGTGCTTGCACTTTGTAAGCTTTTAGGATATTGCAATACATGCATCTGCGAAAGCACTGCACATTTCTTTTACCTCCTGCAAATTGAGAAGAGCAGGTGACAGATTAACTCATACTTTCATACATTGTACACCTGGATTCTTAAGTGTAAACATTATTCTAGATGTTAATAATCCAAAGCTTATCATTTTAACAGTGGGGGATTCTGCTTTACATTGTGTATCAAGCCTGCCATATCTGTGTCACCTTTTCTCCTCATGCATATGGATGAAGCGAAGACTCTGCAGTGCCATTCCAATTCAATTTGGCATCCAAGGGAACAGCAATCGGGCAAAGACCTTTCTTGTGAAGGACACAGTGAAAAAATTGCTTATGATATGTGACCAGGAAAGGGATTGATACTGAGATTTGCATGACGGTTGGAAATCCACTACATCACAATAAATGTCAAAACGCCTGCATGCTAGGCAATACTGTATATGCATGGACAACCTTACCTTGATATAAATCTTTTTCACTGTGCTTAAATGTGGAGAGTGTTAGCACTTCTTTATAGGGAAGGTCCCTGAATATTAAAGACAGGCTGACTTTATGCACAGCTCTTCTCCTGGTATGCAGTAGCCATACAGGAGCTGGAGGAGAAGGCTAGAATTACTTTTTGTATATGACTGGACCTGCATAAAACACCTTGCTAAGATTTTTCCACACTGGCCTGAGATGGCTGAATCGTTCCCCTAATTTCAATTGAGCAAGAAGGGAGACATTGTCCAGAATTCAAAAATTATTTTACTCAAAGATGAGCCTTTTCTGCAAAGTTAAGTGACACCTTTCACAATTTGTGATACAGTAGAGGGTAAAATTTCAGCAGGGCTAGACCATGGGGATCTTGCCTTTCTAGGAAACTAGCTGTGGGGAAAAGGAGCAGTGTGTGGACAAATTCACTTTTCAGTTCCCTCCATTTAAAATTAAAAAAAAAAAAAAAAAACTCAGTGGTTGTGTGCAATGTACATTTGCATCACTTTTTAAATGTATTGGCTGAACAGAACATAAACCTTGTTTTGACTTAACAGCAGGAAGGTCTTTGTATTTGTTTTAAAATTTTCATCAGTTTTCTTACTATCATTTCCCTTGATATCAGTGTGGGCCCACCCTGTTTTCACAACGATAGGAGCCCAAGACAAAAGAGGATGACAAAAAGTTCCTTTAGTTATACATCTCTACTTCATAAGGTAGTGCAAAGTAAGGCACTCTTAAGGCTTAGGCAGATTAAACATGCAAATATCTCCTGAATTAGATCTTGTGAGAAAAAGCCTTCCAAATGTGTATAATCTCACAGTACACAATTCTGTCAGGAACACAGATTAAAATGAGCTAAAGGTTAAAGAAGTTCTGTCATCTTTATTTAATATTCACATTGGTTTTTCTAAGGCTTTGGCTCTTTGCACACACATCCAGCTCAGTTCTCTGAAAGGTGTGTTGCAGCACATATATTTAATCAGCTTGTGTTTTTGCTACTTGCACACACCATGGACTGCATGGATTACTTACCTGCGTGAAAGCAGAAACAGACAATGCACATGCCAATGTTTTTGAGAGAGTGAGACTCTAAAACCATTTCTAATTATTACAATTAAAAAAAAATGTAAACTCATGTCAGAGTACTATTGTTGGAGGGGATGACATTTGTATAAATGGTTTGTCCCTGGGACATATCCATCAATCATCAATTTACAAAGCTAGACAATTCAATATGGAAAATAATACTGTTATAACCAAAAGAAGGATTATACTTTCCTGATGGCTGTAGGTAATGTTTTCAATATTTGAGATAATAAAATCCACAATGTTTGAATATTACAATTATCTAAATAAATAATTTTATTTCAAATGTGTATTGAAGTTTGGCACCAGTGAAAATGCAAGATGTCAAGAAGGGGAATTCTGGCTTCAAAGGAGCATTTCATAGAAATAGTAAATGGATGTTTTGTACAGCTGGTAATGATCTCATTAGATTACAAGAGAAAATAATGCTGCAACAAATATCTTGAAAGTCTTAAACTCCTGTTGGTGCAGAAAAAATAAAAAACTATGACTGATTGTCAGATTTGTATTCTTAGATATTGTTTTTATTGTTGCTTGTTTTCACAGCCTGCAGGACTTTGATCATAACCAGGCCAATAGCCCCAGTCAGCCACATTGACCCTGTATCAGTAAATGTATCCGAGGTCCTCACCATGTTTCAAGAGAATATGTGTGTAGCCTTGAAAGATTATACCTGACTCTCACTCTCACACACACACACACACACACACACACACACACACACACACACCCACACCCCCACATGCATGTGTGCACATACACATAAACACACACAGACAGATACCCTCTCTGCCCTGTGCAGAAATGTGAAATGTTACATGCAAATTAATATAGCAAAAGGCCTCACAAGAATTAGGTTGTGTAAACAATGTCATCACAATTAACTAGCTTGGAGTGGCAATGGCACAGCAAATGTCAACAAATAACCTTTGAGCAGGATAGCATATGAAGAGAATACATCCCTCACAAATGTGCAATATGTACAAAGCAACTCAACGTAAAAATAGATCAAGTCACCACTGAATCAAAAAACAAACATGGTTGACTCATTTTGCCAACCAGTCACAGACCTGTTAGTTTAAACCCAGGTTCTAACGTCATTAAATCCCCCTTATTATGTAAAAGTCAATGTACTTCTCTTCCTTTTATTTATACCAAAAATGCAAAACATTAATACACAAAAAAAAAGCAAATTAGTTAAAAAGCTAAGGGAACAAATTCTAGCAAACCTTAGAGAATGTTTTGACAGTATACATGTCATCATTCTAATAAGGTTTTATTCTGGAAGTTTTATCTCATAGACCTCATATTAATCCCTCCCCCAAAAAATACGTATTCATTTATTTATTGAATTGTAACATTTACAGCTAGATTTTAATACTGAAATAATAATATTCCCTTTATACCAACCAGATGGCAATAGATAAACACACACACACACACACACGATGATGGAGCTCAGTGGAAGAAACATTTGCAATCCATCACAAATGTGGTCTTGACTTGGTGGCAGTTGCCTAAAAATGACTGGAATAACTCCCAATCTGACCTCTCTGATTTAGCAGTGGAAAATGAGCCACTGTCACCAGAGAAGCCCTGCTCAGAAGCACAAATCTGGCCCAGACACCTGTGTTATTACAGATCTAATGGGAATACTGACACTGGGAGCAATCAGCCATGACTAAAAGTTCATTTCATAGGTGTTTAAGTATCTTGCAATTAAGGCATTCCGGCGGGGTGTGTGCAAGAGCACAGTCCATAACATTGATTTTACAATCCCAGTATCACATAATAAAATTGTGATAATACACCACTGAATGATGTAAATCTCATGAATATATTTATTGTATGTCACTATAAAATGGTATTTTTCTTATCATACATTTCCAGCCATGCACTGTAAATGTATTTAAAGAATTTCATGGACACAATGCATGCAGGGAGTCGTATTCAATGTCAATCCAAAGTTTTTTTTAACGACCACACTTTTTTCAAGATGCCATTGTTATTCCTCGAAGTTAATCAGGTTATATTGGATTGTTTTTTCAAGAAATACCTTTTCATTATTTATATTTTTTGTCTTTCAATGCAGTTAAGCAGAATGTGTA
Organism: Albula goreensis; assembly: GCA_022829145.1. Lineage (NCBI taxonomy): Eukaryota > Metazoa > Chordata > Actinopteri > Albuliformes > Albulidae > Albula > Albula goreensis. The sequence goes on along the minus strand of CM040754.1, from coordinate 13,560,543 downwards.
TATTATTTTATATGAATTAACAGTCTAGCAGATGCAAAAATTGATGAATTATACAACACAATATCACTCTGTAAGATTTGTTTATGATATGACTCGCTGAGATGCTGAGACCTTCACACAGAAATGCTAATTCAATCAATATGCATAATGTTGCCTAGCAGCATGTGATCCATCATGTTACAAGAAAAATCCTCATGTTTATTTTTGTCTGAGCTGATGTGAAGTAAGAGGCAAGTTTATTTAACAACACAGCAATGACGAATATCAGGAACATCATTTCATAATCTGTCATGACCGATGTGTAGGCTTACAAGCTTCAAAAATGGAAGCAGAGAATGATGAGGATACCATGGCTCCAGTTAAGATATCTAAAGCTCAGGCACAGGCAATATCCAATGAGCCATCTTATCTTTATATTTCTCTTCAATGCTGCAAAAAAGTATGAACATAAGTGAATTCATACACTTACTTCCTATGGAGACTTCAGGGTTTCCACAGTTTTTCATGTGAATATCCCTGAGCATGTTTAATTGTCTTGGAATTTCTTGGAATATGGTCCTTTTTGCTTTCTTCTGGCATGGTTCTTCAAAAATCTGCCTTTAAATTCCTTACTCATAACTTCACACTCTTAGTGACACCTAGATATGACTTTGCCATTGAATTGCCAGTGACATAGGAGGCCAGGAAGCTGTTTGTGTGGAGTGGCATTCCCTCCCTCTTCACCAATCACTGACCTCGTCATGGCCTGGCAGAAGGATTTGGGATTCAATAAACATTTCTTTCTTTCACCTAACATTTAATTACCAATGAATAAAAGTTTCTTCTGTAAGATCTTCCCCAAGACCAGTTTGGTGAATAATTTTTATTACAGCTAAACTTTCCTAATTGTGACCATGAAGATAAAAATGAACACTTGCATTTAAAGGAGAGCCAAAGTAAAGGACGGATGTTGTCTTAATTCTGGTCCATGTGTTTACAGAGATTTTTAAATTACAGAATCAGCAGGCCTGTTGATTATTATTTCAATATAATTTTACTAAAATTTCAAAACATTGACATCAGCAAAAGTGAAGTGTGACTTAACGTCTCCAAAGCAGTGATACAGCTCATTAATGCTGGCTGAACAGACTGTTGTCTTTATTCTGACAATTTAGGGCTTCATAACCTTAGTCTGCTTTAGGAGCTTTTCACAAAGATCCAATATATTTCTAGGAGCTGTCAAAAACACACTATAACTTGTTATTGATCATTTTTCTCATCATTTATGAAAAATGTAACATTAATATAATATATCAATGTAAATATTTCATACCACAAGTTTTCATACCACATGAACACAGCTTTATATTTGAACAGAAAATTACTGGCAACCACTCAACAGCTGATGCAATTTCATATGCAAATTTCCCTGCCCCAATTTCATGGCACAAGCAGTACACAGAGAGGAGAAATAATTCACATAGCATGAACAGTGTTTTTTTTTTTAATAAAGCTTGAGGGGATCCAAATATCTGTGTAAAAAATGCACACATTTTCTCTGAATATGATTTGACATCATTTATTATACATATATAGCATATATACATGAATGTTATATGAACATAATTTTAAGGGAGAACAATATAATTTGAGTAGCTTGAACAAAATGGGACAATATTGATATAACCAAGGTATAGACTGTGACAATGGAGCGAAGGAACAAACCAGGGGATGTGCTGAGGTCAACTGTAGCATTGCTCCAGCTTAAGCCTGATTCCTAGTGAGCAAAATGGCTGAAGGCCACCTCTCGTAAAGGTTGGCTTACCCACAGTGACCATATTAAATGCTGGTTCGGTGGCTCATATTAAAACTCATAACACTGCTACACACACACACACATACACACACACACAAACATTTGCTGACAACACAAAGAGTGAAACAATGCTTGACATCATTGGCACAAGGGAGATTAAAACATGGACATTGAGTTAACAATGGACAAGTGATGGGTAGCTACTTTACATAACTACTTTAGATTTAGGAATTGGTGAGTGAACTGTTGACGTAAGTGTAAAAACTCATTTTTAACTTGACAAAAAAACTCTGCTGTGTTGTCTGTCTTTAATTTTTTTCTCTTTGAACCTCTGAAAGTTTTACAGGAATGTGTGGTTCAGGGCTACAGCACTATAATCTAAACCTGAGTCTCTGCTCAAATGTCACATGGTGACACTCAGGTTGTGTCTTAGAGAAAGGTGTTAAGCTTAATTTATATAGCAATGTAACATTATCTGTAAAACTGAAAATAGCCTCAAATGAAGGGCCACAACAAAAGGAACAAGCAAAAAGGTGATCACTTATTTTATTGCTCACAATGACACATCACTCTTCAGCTTTCCCAGCTCACTGGACAACTTCTTATTTGTTTAAATCCTTGATGTATATATGCATCTTATGATGTGAAATATATATGTAAGGATGCATGCCTACACACACACTGAGAGGTTATCACTATTATTAATTGCATATTTAATTGCTTTATATTTTTTATTTTATATTTCCATTATATTTTTTTGTTTGTTTCATCTGCGTTTTAACTGTTCACAAAAAGGGGGATATTAAAATTCATGTATAATTTCAGTTGTAAGCAAAATAATTATGCCACACTACTGCCATGAGTGTTTAAAAAACACTTTCAGCTTTCATTCAATGTGAACTTTCAACATTAGTATTAAAAGACAGTTAGTATGTGATGGATTCAGGTTCCAAGGTAACATTGAGGTTGTGAACTTTTAATAAACAGGCAACTGAGATGAAACAGCAAGCATAATATGAATGTGTGAACAGAGAGTCATGTCCTGTTGAGTGAACAGGGCCAATTAATTGTCATTTCAGTCTTTCTCATCTTCCATCATTCATTTCCTCCCAATTACCTTCTAAATTGTTCCATTTCATTTCTCACTTTTTTTACTTTAGATCTAAATTCCATTTAGCAGAAAGGACTATACTATTTACCGGACATTGTGTTGACCCTTTCATGGGGGCTCAAATTAGTTATTTTTTTATTATCATTCTCATTTTGAATGGCTGCAGAAATCATTAAGCCACCCTTCCCTCCTAAATGAATTTTCCTGTAGAATTCAGTCATTCTGACCCAGAGGGTGCGAACACATTGTCCTCTAGGTAATGGACTTATATTGTGAAAGTATGCAAATGCATTCAGTGGAAAAAAATGTGAACCTGACAGGTTGATAGTGGATTTGTAAATAAGGTAAAGATGTATGTTTTCTTTTTTTACATTCACAGCCATGCAATCTGGTATAATGCAAATCGATATTTAATTGTTGTTTGTTCAGTCTCTTTATGTGGCTTGGTTACTGAGAGAAAGGGCATCAGACGAACAGTGCAAGCCAAGGCTGGAGGACCAGCATGTGTATGGTAGCCCATCCCTTAGTCCTGAAGTGTTGTACTACAGGGACCCAGAGGTGCAAGCAGTTTAAGGCAAAATGAAATCCTCTTGAATAATGTATAGTTTAAAATGTGCAAAAATATGTATTAAAATCGACTACCAAATTGATAATATAAATAAATAGTTAAAACGAAAAAGTTTAGAAAACTAAAAAAATCATCATCATCATCATTGTTGTCTTGCACGTAGCCTAAGACAAGAAGAAATAGAAATGTAATTTACCCTGGGTTTATATAGCATTCAGTTGCTGTTTTGAGTTCTGTATCCTTAAAGTTCTACTGTATGTAAAAAAAAAATGCATATGAGAGAAACAACAAAAATAATAAAGGTTGTGAAACCTGAGCAATGCACACCTTCTCTGTGAAATTTTCATCTATTGGGATCTTTTTCTGTCACCTCTGTTAATTAGAATGTGCATATGACTTCCTGATTTTATGAGTATGAGAAAGCATATCACCTGTGGCATTTAGAATAGCATCATCTCCACTTAAGTTAGTGCAGGTAAAAATAGAATAAAATGAAATCTGAAACCTCATACAGTGCTTTAAACCCCAACCAATAAGCTTAACGGCATGACCAGGGAGTCAGGCTGTGATATATGCTATAACCTTTGATTAAATTGCATGTCAATCACTTCCCTGTAGAATGAATAACCATCACAACAACAGTTACTTAGATATGCTCTGGTAAAGATGACAAACTGAGTTAGTCAGAATTGAGAAGGGAACAGATGGAGATTAATCTACTTCTGGATATCTTGGCTATGTTAATGAAAACATGGTCAAATAATGAAATGTAAAAATGTTCATCTCCTAGCATTATTTGTTTTTTCCATCTTATCTTTAAAGACAACACCTGTACAATGAGCCTATCCCCTTATTGAAATAAACCTTGAGCAAAATCCAAACACATAAAGAAATAAAAAGGTCAAACATCATAATGAATGCATGATAACATTAACTTCCCTTAGTCTTTAGTTACATTTTATGACCATTATAAAATGAATGTCAGATAAGCATAAAACTAAAATATAACTTTGACCTTTGGTTAATATGATGAATTAAATTATCAGGGGAAGAATCATCCTACAGTGAACAAATGAAGCATCTTAGATAAACTCCTCAGCATGGCCTTAATGCTAAAGCACAGATCAGGTTCAAGGCAAACATGTGCCATTTTCTGAGAGACAGTTCATGGATGACCTTATAGTAGATGGTAGGGCTTTCCAGGGCCATGAGTGAGCACTGGGCACAAGTGTACCCCCTTAAACCATGCACAAACAATTTACATGTGAGAATTAACTACCTGTGTGTGCGTGCGTGCGTGCGTGCGTGCGTGCGTGCGTGTGTGTGTGCGTGTGTGCATGTGTGTGTGTGTGTGTGTGTGTTCATGCGTGTGTTTGTGTCCATTGTGGTGAATCCAGAGGGGAGTAACCGGGTATGTGAGCCCAGAATAAAAATTAGAATAATAAAATAAACAATCTGAATAATTTCAATTTTTGTACAGTTTAGAAGCTTGATTTCAATTATTTGCTAGGTTTGCTTGTTTTTGGACACGAGAAGACACATTTTGTTTATGATATTTATCATGATTATGATGAATCATGAATGAGCATATTGTTTGAAGAGACATATCACCAATGTTGATTCTCTGTGATGTGTTTGATAGTAATCACACACTTTTTGAGTAGTGCTCAGGGCAATAAGGAGGCGGAAGGATACTCCACATCTCAGATTTTTAATAAGGGGTGCTCACATACTACACTTCACACCCCCGTACTTTATTATTATTATTATTATTATTATTATTATTACAATGAACAAATACTTCTGAAGACCACAACAGCACTGCCTCATGCCAACTGAACTGAATGATGTAATTACTATTAATTATTATTTCAACAGAATTAGCCAGCCAGAGTGCACGGGACTGGAACATTGAGAAATAAATGTCTAGTTTTATGTCATAGCTCATTGTGAATTTGGATCATTTCATGAAAAAGACGTGAACCATTTGTTTTTGTTTTTACTGTCAACACATATCATTCAGGGGCTCTGGATTACGATGAGTATCATTGCTGTGAAGCATTAGCCTCATGTTTTGACTTTTCAGATCTCTTCCACACTTCAGATTTAAAGACAGGCTTTGATCTGATTCAGCCGAGTCCTCTCAGCTCCATTCTCTCATACACTTCCCTGGGGTTTACTTTCTCTTAGAGCCACCATAGATTCCTTTAACATGGCCCTTATTTCTGCTGCCCTCCAGAAGTTTAGATAATAGCAAACTAACAGAATCACACTTAGTCAAAGACAGGACATCTTGCTGCAAGGAATTATTTAACTCAGAGTTCATCGTTACCAGCCGGGGTTACGATTTTTGTCAGAAGGTGAAGCTGGCCAAAAGTATCTTGGATTCTCATCCTTTTTGTCATCAAAGGAGTCTCAGTTTCCCTGAGGGCTGGACGGTGATACAGATCTGAGAGCGGGTGCTGAGATAAGGATCATGGATCGACCAGCAATCCCCCCTCAGGAGTTAATTGAAGTCAAACTGAGTCACCATGGCTCAGATCTGAAAAATGACCCAAGCAACCCTCAATTTTCTCTCTCCCTCTCTCCCTCTCTCTTACTCTCCCTTCTTTTTTTCTTTCACTTTTGATCAGCAGTTTTTTTCTTCTTCTGATATAAACATTGTCATCTTTCTATAAACAATGTATCAAACTCAGTCAGAATATCAAATAAGTGTGACCTTGTGATCAAAGGCTGTCCAGCCGCCTCCAGTCGGGTACACTGGTGGCTTCAAGGGGACTCTCATCTGAAGCCAGGTATCAATAGGGATGAAAACCTCAAACCAATAAGCTACAAGGACAAACCAGTCAAAACATAAAAGCCTTCAGTTTTTTTTTTTTCTAAGTTGAGATTCAGACCTTATTTTACCCTTGTAAAGGTATTAGCTACACTAATTACTGTACCTAAAGTGCATGCAATAGAGTAAAGCATGGAAACTTTGAAGTAATACATCTACTGGGTAATGACCCCATTCAATATATGCCTGTAATTTTATTGAGATTGATTGAGTATATTTAGGTTTGTTGAGTGCCTGGAAAATATTCAGTGAAGTGACTATCCAACAGTATTTGTCTCACTTTACTATTAGTTTTGTTTACTGTAAGAACAGAGGGTATTTTCAAGGAAATGAAAGTACATTCAAAGAGCTGATACATAAAGATGATGGTGAGCTTGTGAGAATATATTTTTACTTCACACTTTAAAGATGCAAAGGGGTTGAACTGTTAGATGGTAACACCACCTCTTAGATTGCTAGAGCATGGCCATCTTCCCCACCTACTCTCAGAAGAATCCTGAAACTCCTCCACTAAACACAACTCCCAATGTCATTGGCCAGGCTTGTCCCAAGGTTTGACTTGACAGCTGGAATCTGCTTTCCCTGGATAAAAAAATGCATGGCTGTGATGCCATCGCGATCACTCAATGGGCTTCATCTCTTTCACAAAATGGTCCTGGTGCTCCTTCAGTACAAACCTTGCCTGTGGGACAGACGGCCCAGGAGGTGATTGATGGATTTTGTGGGATCCAGGATGGCTTCACTGAGTGAGTTCACGCATCGATAATGACGGATGATGGACGCCCCTGTCAGGACGTCATGAAGGAATATGAAGATGGATAGTGTACCACATGCTGGGTGATTTTGTTGAGCTGGAAGTCAAAATTATTCACAGAGTAATAGTTGTGTACAATTACCCTCATCTCCAGAGCAGCAGTGAAGTGGGAAGGGACCATTCTCACTAGAGCTTCATGGGTATTATGCATTAAATGAGTTTAGTTTTTCAGCATTTCTTTGTGAGAATGTAGTAATTTTGTTACTGTTACTGTGTGTGTGTGTGTGTGTGTGTGTGTGTGTGTGTGTGTGTGTGTGTGTGTGTGTGTGTGTGTGTGTGTGTGTGTGTGTGTGTGTGTGTGCCCATGTGAGTGTACGTGCATGCACTGCCCTACTACATATACAGATACACATTGATTTTATCTTACAATAAGAAGCACATTTCATTATTTTATCTTGCTGGATTCAACAAATGATGAAATTCGCTTTAAAATGCATGTTGAGAATTTGTTGAAGAAACTGAAAGTTTGTTTTCCACCTAATGGCAAGAAGGATAGTTTTATCCACATTTTTATGTACCATTGGCTATGGAGATATATTGCATATGGCTACCACATCTACTAGTTTATTGGCCATAGATAAATACAGATATCACTGGATATTGCATTGCATTTCAAATTCCAAATCATCACTGTAATCTTTGAGTAAAAAATAAATAAAAATAAATACATAAATGCATACATGCAGAAAGGGGAAAATACTTTCTCACAGCATTGCTTGTCTGTAAAACCCTACAGATGTCTGGGTATGAAACAACAAGCCCAGGCTTGGGCAGCTCTTGAAATCGACAGGTGGAGCTCTATTATTTCATATTTTCTTGAAATTCCATGGCATTTAGATGCAAATAGGGAAAATTATTAATTTGTCCATTACCAATGAATAATTCAAATATTTATTGTGAGGGAGGACAATGTCCTGGGCATTGTGTCAGTAAATGGAACATTTTACATCTATCATGAGGGATGTCTGTGACTTAGATTTTAAATCAGCATGTTCCTCTATATATTCCAATTTTATTCTCCTTTTCTATCTCCACCATCTGCCTCTGTCACCTTGCTCAGCTCATTTTCTCTCTCCTCTCCCTATTATTTCTTCCCCTCGTTTTTCACCACTGTCTCTTTTCCTCCCATTATCTTGCTGCTGCTGCTGCTACCCACAATTTCTCCTTCAGGATTCCTTTGGCCAGTGGCTTTAATTAGCAGCCTCATGTCTCAGAAACTGCCCAAGGGCCATCTGGGCCAAGGGTAAGGAGGAAACCAGTGGCTGACTTCTTACATAGTAGAGGTCAGCTGATTGGCAACAGGTTGATCAATCAGACAACACTGCCAGTTGTAGGAATCATCCCAGGAACTCATCTTATGGAAATCCAATCTGTTTAGAGGATTGATGATTTCTAACATTAGATTTTAACATTAGATTTCTTTCCAGTCTAATACATTATACCAAGCTAACAGAGGGCCCTGTGTTAAACTGCACTCAAATCTAGCTAGATCAGGGTTCCTCGAGACATGAAAAGTCCTTGTCAACAGTGCTACTTGCAAAAAGGGTCTATGCCAACAAGATAAGAGGAATAAATGCTTGCGAACATCACTGCAGAAGGAACTCCTGCTGTGATAGCGCAGACAGGTAATCTCTTTCTAGTAGCTGTGCTATGCTGAACATCACTTTTGATAAAACTTCCTCAGAGATGCAACTCTCAAAGTGTTTCAGATGACGTTGACAAATTCAGTGCCCGCCTGTCAGCCTAAAGCCATGTGGCAGACAAGCAAAGCTCTTACTGACACACACAAGAACAGGTGATGCTCTTATCGAGGCAGGGAAATCTATCGTTGTCTTGAGTCACAATCTATGTATCACTGCACAGTGAAACAGCATTTACATTCCCATTTGTTTCTCTTGCTCCAGGGTGAAATCTTTATGAATATAAAGTTGTTTACAATCTGGCACAGCAAGGGTGACCTATATGGCTGGCCCGGGGATGGTGGGCTGGAGGGTGGGGGTGTGAGTTTACTGGATGGTGATGTGAAGGATGATACAGAGCTAATATTATCCAAAAAGCAAGTTGGTGCTTGTCCACACAGTCATACCAAGGGCACAGAGGGTTCTAATACAACGCCTATCATGAACCGTGTGATATGTGGCACATCCCACAATGGTCCTTCATTTGGGGTCTTTAGAGTGTACCTTTTCATGACATATAACTTCAGAAGGAGAATGGTGAAGGGAGATGTGAATCTGATGGGTCTAAAACATTCACAGCAGAACTCTTTCACTTGCTCAGATTGGGCTGATGTTTGTTCCAATGAGTAATTGAGGTGAGATTTCCTGCCTGAATTAATTTTATTGTGTTAAGTTGTTGGGCCCTGTAAGCCTGTTACAAGAAATGCATTAAAGCTAAACAATCAATATTTTGGCTAATGGGTAATATAATTTTAAGTCAACATCAAATTTGTAAAATAAAAGGCACTGCCGTATCTCATAGTTGATATGTAGATATTGAGTTACTGTGAATCACTAGTTGTAGGTGTTCAGGGAGCTGTCTTGGACGCTGCTTCTGTTGATTTGTCCATAGTTTAAATGTCGAGCAATCACCTTTCTTTACAGATTAAATGGACTCACAGAATTCAAGAGCGCAGGAAATGGTGATACCTGTGGTGCCAGGCCTGGTAGCCAGCAATACACAGCAGGGAGGATGGGACTAATGTCCATCAACAACAGCATGGTACTGTTCTTTTTCTTATGCATCTTGTCTAGCAGAAGGAAAAGTCTCCACCAACCACAACTGCATTCCTCATTTTTGGTCAAATTAAACGTTGATGTTTAATTCACAGAAAATGCCTAAACCCCCCTCTCCAGCTGTCCCAAAAACATCTCCATGTCATTGCAGAAATAAGATTCTGACTACCCCCATTTTGCTTCAATGTTCCCACCCTGATAATAATTCATTCATAGCTTGTCTCAATTCCCTCAACATGCAGTCTCTTAGTACACGCCTCACTTCAAGTAAATGTTGTGTAGTGTTCCGTCCCACAAAAACAAATGCACAGCTCCTCATGTGTGAATATGCTAAAACAAAAAAGACCAAAAGACCATTGGGGAATGATCTCACATTTCTGGCTTTTCTTCATCTAAACCCCTCCTGGAAATACACCTGTGCTGCAAAAATAAAAGTGCCATATTTCGCTGAAACAAGCATTTTCCCTTATACTGCGCAAAGCTGGTGTCATTCTGCCCAAGTGTGATGAAAGGAGGCTTTTGTTGCCAATTTTATGATTTAAAGTTAACAGAAATTGTATCTGAGCGTAGTTAGGCAGTGGACACATTTTTCAGCTGCATGTGGGAGCAACTCTCTGACACTATGAAAGTCTGTTAGAGAGTTGCACTCGCATGCAATCATGTTTATTCTGCACAGTCGGGTCAGAGAAGAAAGCATGCTGAATAAAAAATGCTACAGAGAGGTTTATCTCACACAGCTCCTGCAGCAGCAGTAAAGGCATGACTGAATAGCCGGCTGACAGGAGGCTGTACATATTGACCGTGGGATAAATGTGGCCAGTGTGGTCTATTAATATTGAAAGACCAGCTTTAGGTGAAGGTGACAATATAAACATTAGTCATTATTAAAAAAAACAGCTTGTAATTGTTCAAGGGAAAATCAGGAGCTGTAGTTCTGAATGGAAATGGAGAAGTAGATCTCATGCGCAGAGCATTTCCAAAATAATTTCAGTGCACTCCCGAAGTAAATTATGTTAAAGAATAATAGGTAACTAGTAATTCGTGCAACATGAAATGCAACATCTGTTATGACAGTGATTTGCAACACAAACAAAAATGTTCAGGCGAGATACCTTCCACAAATGCAAAATCCCTCATTTTGATATGCCTGTTTATGGATGGAATAATTTACATAATAACTCTTAATTGATCACCTGCAAAAAGTAAAACTAATAAGACATGCAAATATTTTGAGTGCTCACTTTAACACTTATCCAATTATCTGGGATCTGAGTAATCTAAGTGTGGCAAAAATGTGTTCTGAATTCAAGGCAAACACACAGAGCTTTACACAGATGCATGTAGATTTAATGTAGTATTAAAGCAAATCTGTAATTTTTGCTGTCCAGACAAATGTGAACATCTGTTTGGGACATGATACCCGTCCCATTGTGCTATTATTCCCTGTGTAAGTGTCCTGGATCTATTTATCTATTATTGTTTTTGCATACCAAGAAGGCAGACTTTGCACTCTGCTTACTGCCTGTGCCACCAAGGGTATATTTTCTGAATACATACTGGGTGTTTGCAGCAGACTGTAATGAAGTTGAGCAAAAACATATGTTCAGATTCCATGCATGGCTTATTTCTCCAGAAAGTGTCCAAGATAGACTTAAAAACAATTGGGGGGGTGAATTATTTTACTATGATCCCATTACATTACATTCCATTAAAGGGATTAAAATACGCCATGACCATTTATAATTACTCTTACATGATGCTGAGCATAGGCCATTTTAATCATTTCCAACCTGCAATCAGAGCACAATATATAAATCGATAGGGAAGATTTTGTCCCTTTGCGCATGTTTTATATCGCTTTGTTCTAACATGTCAGTCCCAGAGTATACAGGTATACAGGTCAAGTCATATAAAGATTCATGCTGTATGTCCATCACTTCTTACTCACAGGAGATTACCAGTCATCTAGACATATCAGCAGCCAGAACCTCTGTCCTCCGATCCCTCATGTCACCATACTTTACATCCTACATTTGATTTACAAAGGAAAAAAATGGAATTAATATTTTGATTTAAATGACTTTGGGGGTATGGGGTTGTTTTATCCTGAAAATGTACCTTTGTACCAATGTACCTCAGTTGAAAATGAGTATTTTCCTGCCATATATAGGCAGGAAAAGGTCCAATATATTGTTCTTAAATATTTTTTTTTTATTTTGTGCTATGTACTGAAATATTTGTTATGTAAACTGTCAGTATTATGTAACGTATGCCCAAACAGCCCTTATATATCATTTCAGTATATGACACAAGATAATATTTTTGAACAAAATGTTAATACAGTGATCATTCTTATTTTCCAGAGCCATTCTTTCTACATGACTGTTCATTCGTGAGAGATGTATAATAATTTCTCCACAATTTATCGAAGAAATTAGGAATACATGTGTTGGATTGGTCCATGAGCTCTCTTCTTAACAAAAAAGAGGTCAGTGACATTTTTCTTTACATCTTTCACTATGGCCTGTCTATCATTCTTCATGTATGTGTAAGTCACAAACACACACACACACACACACACACACACACACACACACACACACACACACACACATTCCAGCCATTGAAACCTCCACTGACCATCGCTACTGACGGATCCAGCTCTTATTCAGGTAACACAGCTATCATGAGTATTTTCTGATCCATGTAAGTGCTCAGTTGTGGATTGAAAACCTCTCTGGTTTGAAGTGTTGAGTGTGTGTTATTATCCTTTCCCCTTTTCCCCTCATATTTTTTTAATACCTGCAATGTAACAGATAATTTGTTATTGATTTAAGAGACTCATTGCGCCTGTGCTTGAGGCATGTTCTACTGCCTATACCATTTTGCTGGATTGCCTCGTTCAGTCACAGGAAAAGCAAATAAAACCACTGGTCCTTTAAGAAGGCACAGGGTTCAAATAAAGGACACTGCATGGCTTTACTTAGCATTACCGACTGGCTATTATGCAGTAAAATGTTGTCTTTTTTCTATAGTAAGTCCACACTACTGGTAAGCATTGAGGAATTTTACCAATACCACTAATAGGTGTGTAGCTCTGCAAAATTGGATTCCAGTGTTAATTCTGTTATCAATAGTTTCAGATTCTCTTCAAACTTTCCTGAAACAAACAAAAAAAATCTGTGTTCTTGGTACACCTTGTGTTTCTACTTTGCAGATTTCTTTTGTTTCAAAGAGACCACATCAGCACAATAATTGTGGATGTGGAGAAACTCCCCAAAAATCAGTTGTGTTGAAATAGCTCAGATAACAAACTTTTTGAGGAGGATTCAGTGGCTCCAGGTCAGATGGTAGGCTGGGGTTAATGAGATGGCAGAGCTGAGACAGGCAGAGGCTCCCTCACAGCCGAGCGTGAAGCCGCTAATCACATCATGCAGATTGACAGGATAATCTCTGGGGCATCACATGAAAGGTGAGGCTAACTCCACTATAGCATAAGAAGCTGCAGATGAGAGGATCTTTTTTCTGAAGTCTGAATAATTTTCATGTCCTCAGTGAGGAGTTTAGGAGAGAGAGAGCTGCGATTTTGCCTGACAGATGTGCAGTCTGTCATCAGGACCTGAGTGGGGGGCGCTCTGGCAGTTGAGATGACAAAGGAACACAGGCTTGAGAGAATAAATAAAAAGATCCCCTCTTATCTCGATGTCAAGATGTCGGTTTTCTACATCTGACAAGGAATATGTCATGCGGAGAAAATTCTCTGTTGGGCTGCAGGAAGATGAGTCACTGGTTTTTCTATTATAAATAACTTGAAACATTGATGATACAACTGTTAAGTGAAAGAATAGTATTTTTAGCAGGTAGCATTCTAGTTAAATATACAGCAGTACCTTATCAACCCCCAACAGTACAAAATCATAAATCATTGAGCACATATTGCAAGAGCAAGATCACACAGGTAGGAAATACAATTATGCACATGCAAGATTTATGTACCACTCCCACAAAACCATAAGCGACGGATGTAATGAAGATAATCCGCTAAGATTTACAGGAGGTGTGAAACTCAAATAGTAATGAGAGAGGCGGGAGAACTGCTATACTCAATGGTCCATGTAAAGAGGGACATACTGAGCATAAGAAGATGCCATCAGACAATGGAGGGGTATGGGGAATTTTTGAGCAAATAAAAATTAATACTTTTGAGATATGACAAATGAATGAGCAATTGTTCTTCCAGTCAATGATCAAAGTAAACCCATGCAGTGACATTTTCTTTTAAAAGTTCAGTAGAAGATCTGGTAATATTTTATTTTTGGTGTTTATTAATAAGGCACTGAGTATGTGCTTATCAGCCTCTGATAAATAATAAACACAACATGTACCCAACATCCTACCACTTATAACTGCTTTAAAAAAACATGCATCACAAATAATCTCTGGTCAGCGCAATTATGGTTACTTTTCACTGCTAATTAGTTAGTTGGTAACCATAGGAAAGCCCTAAGTTACCATTAAAGACATTGAAAAAATTGGGAAAAGGTTACGCTTCAGCAATTGGAATTTCACAAGGAGTGCCGATCCAAAGAGTCAGTATTCAGTTTTCTCAAGAAAGAGAAGGTTGCACATCCAATAATAAAAATCAGACAGATCACTACTTCACCATTTATGGTAGGCCAACACCTACCAAAGAGTTCTGATGAAGGCTTGTTTGAACCAAAAGGTGTCAGCGACCTTCTTCTCTTTTTTGAGAAAACTGATTACCATTAAAGACTTTTGGACCCCATAATCCAAACATCGCCACGTATTAGCAAATATCGATGGACTTGTTATAGGATACCAATTACTGACAAATAGGAAATTTCTAACTGATCAATAATTAAATTATAATCCCATATTATTAAGTGAGAGTTTATTCATGTTTAATAACAATGAATAAGGGACTTGAAACAGCTTCTCAGTCCTGCAACCAATCAAAACAGAGCAGGGGCAGCAGCTTAAAACAAAAGAGGAGGTTGGGGCTGAGTCACAGGCCCATCATGCTGTGCAGCTGAAAAAAAAATCCTTGTATTTCCACTGTTAAGAGCCAAAGATATGATTCATCCATCACTGTGATGGAAGGACAAGACATCATGAGTAAACATTTCCTAAACATCTTGATTGGACATAAAAAGAATCTTTAAACTGGATGTTCCTCTCACGCTACACTCCAAACATGTAAGAATTCTCACTGGTTATACATTGGTTTTGGCATGCTTACATTTTGGCAATATCAGAAATTGAATTCCAGCATTGGTAAAGCAGGTATAAATGATAACTTATTTCATAATTTATGTTTGTTATTTTTATTCACTAGGAAATCATGTTTCCAGTCATAGGGCATTCATGTATCTGGGCATAAATACTATAGCGGTGCCATGCTGCCACAATAATTGTCAGAATGTCAGAATTGGCAGTTTAATAATAACATTGTAAATGAAATTCAAGTAAAGTCTGTAATAAGGGGTCAAATAGAGTGAATTCATTTATAATACAAACAATTTATAATGAAATAGACTTATCTGTAAATTGAAATTTTTATATTATTTATTGCTATTTCATGATATAAATGACACACAAGGCCATGGCAAAAATTAAGTTTGGATTATTAAGTGCATCTACAACATGTGCTGAGAGAGGGAAAAGGTGCAAACATGTCAAGTAACGATTAGATTGCACCCAACCTTGACCAGGTTGTTTTCACTGTACCAACTGGACTTGTGTAATCTAATGTCAATTTATAAAAATTCACTGGTGTGGTTAGCAATAATATTTCTTGTGCCATGATGCTGTGGTTATTCCTACAAAGCCATTAAAGATAAAGCCTAACAATGAGTCCTGGGTTAACACATCATTAAAGGGTTTAGTGGGCAAGAAGAGCATTGCTTACCAAAAGGGAAATGAGACTGCAAAAAGTGAAATAAGAAAAAGCTAAATTAAAGCATAAGGATGAAGGCCATATTTACAATCTGTGGTCTACATGGAATTAATTTAAAATCCAGACTGGGTTGCAGGATGAAGGTAATAAATCTAAAAATGTGGTGAATATCGATGGCTTAAAAACTAATAAAGAGTGGGCTGATGAGCTAAAGGGGTTTTATCCAAGGTCTAGCAAGCATGACTTAAGTTTTTAAAATAGACAGATCTAGGAGAAGATCACTGCTAGTACCCAGGCTGACAGGGTTTAAATATTCTTAAACAACAAAAATTCCAGGATATAATAATATAGATTGTGGCAGATTTTATTTCTGGATGTCTTCAGTTTTATACAACGTACACTATTTTTGGCAGGAGGAGAACTTTGTGGGTTGAGTTTTACACTTCCTGACTAACCCATGACGATTGTGGGCCACATTTAAATGATATAACCACATAAACTAGAGCATGATCAAATCCACTTTTGCCACCTTAAAGGTGATCATAATGCCAGGCAGACGATGTTCATTAATTAGATAAACAAGGGCCCTGGGCGTGACACGCAATAAATGAATCAGAGCTTCATCTCATGTTCCCTTTAAAAGCCACCTGCAATTGCACTGGAGGGGATTTCCAGCTTCACTGATAGAGTACGTTTAAATTTCTGAATATCTTAAAATTGACATAATGAGAGAAGGTAGATACTGCATTTTACTCTGACATATAGAGGATGCAAAGCTACTGTAAACCAACATTTTTCCTATGAGCACTTTGTTGCATTTTCAAATGTTAAAATGTACATCTGTATATCTACAAAAGTACATCTACCCCTCTCGGCACTGATCGTAGTGCAGGTATTAACGATGTGGTCGGGATTTCAAGGATACAACTATACTATACTCCTCTGTTCTCAGTTTGGATGAACTTATGTATAATTCCCTTTCTCTTGCATCGGCCACAAAGTACAGAGGTCACTCTGGTTTCCTGGTTGTCAAATACAAGGGTAGTGGCTCCAACTTATCTGGTGTTGCAGTTGTAGTTGCTAGCAACTGCTTGTTTGAGTGAAAGGTTGGGATCAAAGCTAAAAGGAGATGGAATTCCATTATATCTCACTGATGGCATCATACAAGGGATCTGCTGAGATATGAAGAAGCAGCACCTACCTGCATAGCATCTCTCAGGCCAAGAGAAGACAATGTATCTACTGAGCTTCTCTGGGCCCTGACTGTTAATCAACCAGCAGAAGATGTAATGATGCAGGGCTTCAATCAGGAACTCACCTTGTTGCCCAGGCAGATATGTCGCTCAGGATCTTACTCTGCTTGGCATCTCTGCCTTTCAGTCTCAAGAAAGAAAACAGGATGAGATCTGGTCATACTTTATTGGCATCACATTTAATGTAATGCAGTGCAATTACAAAAGACAGGCACAGATCAGCAACAAAAAACCCAAGTGAATAATTCAACAAAATGTTTATTAAAAAGGAAATTACTATGTCTGAAGAATCCCTGCATACAGATATGAATGTGAGATTGGAGGTGGAGTCTGAAACAGCTAACCCCCACCACCCACCAAACCCGATCCACACACCCTGGACAATCAGGAGGCAGAGGAACAGGCAAGCAATCCTTTATTTCTTTCAAAAGATAAAAAAAAAAACAATCACACAATCCAGCTCATAAAAAGACAGCACTCTATCACCTAAACCCTCTGTTACCCTTCTCTCCCACAGCCCACCCAAGCTCACACAAATGTGGCTCTCACCTCTTTACATCCAAAAACTGACTCCATGACACCCTGGCTGGGGGCCGCTGCATCACCACTGCCAGCCGTCAGCTGCTGTCATCACAGCCACTGCCTCCCAGTCTGGAGCAGGGGAGAGGCAGGCTGGGGAAAAAGGGAGTGTGACACTCTTCCTGTCAGGCTTGGCAGAAAGGGGTGGAAACCATTCCATTCCTTCCTGCCCAGCCCATGGTAGCACAGAGCCACCACTTACAGCCTCCTCCATCCCTGCTGTAGATCCCATTTTCCATTCTCTGCTCAGTTCAGTCACACAGAAAGAACAATCAAAATTAAACGCAAACCAAATGAATAAGTAAACCAAAACAAAACCTCAAAAAACTAAAAACCCTAGTATAGTGGCACCTATTCTATACTCCCTGCCATCCAAACTCTCACTGCCCAGTTTCCTTCATCTCCTGCTAATTACAGTCACACCAGCTGCACTCTGCTCCCACTAAGGCAAACAGAAAACCTCCCATTTCCACACTCCAATTATCAGTTTCTCTGAGAGTCAGCTGGAGCAGACCGGTGGCCACTGTCAGGCTTCCCTCCTTGCAGTAGTATAGGTAGATTGAAAGTACAAAGCCAATGCAGTTCTACATTGTGCTTTGAGGATGATATGTTAAAAAAAGTTTTTCCTTTTTCTGTGCTAGCCTCATACGTTTGTTAACACATAGTGTGTATTCATTTTGTAAGAAAGACCATTTGAGTTGTACCTCCTATATTAATACAAATTATTTTTAAAATAACAAAAGCTGCACAGTTTGGTTACCAAGTATATGAAATGAGGCAATTGGAGTATACAATTGTCGGATTTTTATTCTTGAGTGACAGGCAACTTACAAAGTGACAATGTTAAGCTTTAAAAAACCCATTACGCCTTTGCACAATAACATGTCAGGGGTGCAACATTCAAATGGAAAAATACGATCTGAGTGTTTGAAGCCAATTAATTTTGTTGGCTTTCTGAAGTCTAACTCTTTGGTCTACATAAATATGTTTGAAAACAAAAGACACTGAACTGTGAAGCAAATTATGCATTGTTACTGTACAGCTGAGAACCAAGGGCAGAAAGGATTCTATTAACCTTCATTTTCCCTATTATGTTTTACTACAAAGCTCTATTGTCAACCAAAATCAGTAATTCTTACTGAGAGCAATGCCATTGTCATTTTTTTCCTCTCCCTTTCTCATGCACACACACACACACACACACACACACACACACACACACCACACATTTGCATGCACACAAGCCACATGTCACCTTAGTTTATGAGAAAATGAACATTCTTTCATTTGCAATTATTCAACAAAACCCTTCCCATCACAATGGCCATCTGATGACAATAAGACTTTGAAGACTGATTTCTTTTTAAGATCTAATATTCTTTTGTACTTGCAAAAGACAAATGACTGCTGCTTGACAGGATGTGGTAATTACCCTTAGTTATGCAAAACAACAAACAAAAAACTTTTCAAACTAAAACACTATTCAAGCTATGGTCACACAAAGTACATGCATAATTTGTGAGGTCATAAATATGCCCTAGTTCTGACAAGCAACATGTTCAGCACTCTGGCCATTATCAGCACAAATGGCCACAGCATCTGTGTCTGTCTTCTAAAGCTCATTCACAATTGCAGTCTGCAAGATCCATTACCTACCAGCTTGTCTCTGTTGATTACTGCAATGTGTACTGACCTCGAAAATGTAACCAACTGTTTGAAAATATAAATGCGTTTTGACATTTCTCTGATGGGCTCTAGATGTTGTTTGCTGGCACTGGTCTAGAAGTGTCTGTACTAAAAGCTGAGACTCATATGTCTTCAACTGGTTTGGTCCAGAAAGTATGTTGGGTAATAGCATCGGAGCTGACTGTGAAGATATCAAAATGACAGAGAAAGGGAAAACAGTGAGTGAATTTTAAAATTAAACAATGATTGTATATTAATGCCTGGATGCAGAGTGCCCCATTCTGGACTCTCTGAACACTGTAAGGTCACTGAACTTCTTATGTTTAGACCCATCCTTACATTCATATATCAGATATCTATATTTTTATCATTTTTGTGTTCAGTCAATGTGCTTTCTTCTGCTCATGTTTTTAAATCCTAATATTTTCTGTAAAAAGTCTTACATAGCGTTTACTTTGCACACACACACAGATGAAGAGGTAGGGAATATTAGCAGGTGGCCATTATAGATCTTTACACCATAATTCTTCTTTAAGCTTGTATGAGAATTGTAAAAAAAAAAATTGTAAAAGTCCAGGTGGACTTGTCAGCTGGAGATATTTCTTACTATCAAGCAAATTTGTGTAGTTACCTTGTATCCTGAGGATCTTTTTTCTCATGTCTGTTTGAATTCATATACCACATGCTCAGTTGTATTTTCTTAGTTTGTATAGTATTTTCCATGAGCCATTTGACTGCCTGCTCAGGCTAGCTGAGTGGGAGATTTCCCTTAATGAGAAGAATTACCTTTTATGGTCCAGCTTAGTGGGCCCCTTCAAAAAGTGAACATCACCTGAAATATGAAAAGATCCAGGAATGAATACCCTCTCAGGGAGGAATCTCTAAGAACATATGTGGCAGAACTCTTCAGCCAACTGCTCATCAGCCAAATGGGATCTATGTATCATACTCCATTCAGCGAATGGAAGCTCCAGTAATTACAGGTGTCACAAGGCCTATAAATATATGTATGTTTATTGTTCAGACAGGGTGGCAGTGAAAAGTGTGTCCTTCCCAATGTGTGAGCACTGTTCACCATTTTAGGATCACATTCACTTTAAATCAGCCCCTGGCTATGGGACCATGTGGCCTTGAGGCAACATAAACACATGTTGACTTTTAATTAGAGATGTTGATTTTCAATTATTTCACTGACTGAGTGATCATATAATTCCGATCCAAATAGAGTACTTTCATGGAGAAGATTCTGTTTTTACTGAGGATCACTGATTGATGATAAAATATCTGAAAATGGAATGTAGCTGAAGAAATGTGTGAAACAGAAGTGCAAGTGCAAATTAGTCTGGAGTTAATTATACCAGTAATATTTTTTGAAGTGGATTAACTTGTTTTGAAAAAGTGGACTGAAAGAGTGGAATTGTACTATGACAAGCCAGTGTCAATACGAATGTCTTTACACAGCAGATGACCTTTAAGTCACTAATGATTTTTGAAGAAATCATGAGCAAAAACACCACATTTCCAGACTAGTCGCCTGTAACTATAGTAATCAGTAGGAGTGGCATCCTTACCAAGCAGACCAAATTACCTGCACCAACAAAAAAGTTTCCTTTTTCTGGATCATGAATCTTTAATCATATGAATTTATGACTCATACTGCATACCACTCAAATGGACATCAGCGGCGACTTAAAGAATAGAGACCATGACCCTTCTTACTCCAGCTAATTAGTTACTGTTTCCTGTAGTACTGAAGGTGGTTGATGATTGCAACATGCAATGGTTGCACTTATGTAATTTTTTACATTATTTACATTATTACATTTTGGTATCACAGAACATTAAAGAAAGATACATCACAACATTGTCTGAGTCTGATTATTCCTCATTATTCCTTCCTCATGATGCTTTTTTGTATGACAGAGCACAGCCTTTCACTCTGAGGGGAGATGGGCTTGTGGATTGGCGTTAGTGGTCTCTGGCTGTTTAATTCTCATTTGAAGTGATCTAGGTTTGTTTCTTAAGTTCATTGATTGATTGATTGATTTGCCTCTTCTCTTTCACTCACTACCTGGCTCAGTGGTCATGACTGCCACTGCAAAATATCATGGTGATATTTTGTTCTTGTTACAAAGATGCATACAGTACATTTTCATTTATTAGCAAATCACCCAATTAATTGAAAATCATCATTGCCTTTTCTGTTGATTTCTCAATGCACAAAAATGTAGGATTCCTGAGTTGTGTTGGTTCGGTGTGTTGGTTTGTTAATTCAGACAAATAATCTACATCATGTTCAGGGCGATTAAGGACTTGAAATGTAATTCACTGTGCCCCATATTTCTTGCTCACAGGTGATCTGTGCAGCGTGCCTAAGTTGTGAGGGAAGTGAGGATGGTGAATCCTGGCAGCTGGATGGTGACACAGAGAGAGCTCAGTCCTGCATTGCTGAGCCCACAGAGTATTTGGCTGCTGATCCTCCACTCCCACATATTTAATCACCTGTCAATCATGGAGTGGACAAAAAGGCTCCTCAACGTCCTGTCTGTCAGTGCTGCAGTAACCCTCAAGTGGCTCCTCCAGAAGAAGACCACAGTGTGTTTAATCTACTTTTGGGGGCTAGGGAGGGGTAGGTGAGTAGATTAAATTCCTGACATTGTGCATCACTCTCCTTATGTTAAAAAGCAAAATGGTGCAGATGGTCCCTAGCAAACAGCAGAACACATGCTGACAAGATCAGGTTTTATCTTTCAATTTTCAGCCTTTACCCCCTCCCTTTTATATTTCCCTCACACCTACCTCTTTCTATATCTCTTTCCCCTCTCCCTCTTTCCCACATACTCATTTTTTTCTCCTTTCCCAATCTCTGTTCGGTTTCCATCCTTTCAGACACACACACACACACACACACACACACACGAGGAAGAGGCTGTTTAATTCCATTCTGATCTGTAGAGATCAGCTGGCTCTGGGCAGCTCATACTTGGGTGAATCAATTTGTTGTGACAAACTGATTGCCTTTAAGACATCTGCCCCCTAATTACACTGGTCATTGATCAAAGCTGTGCCCTGCCAATTTATTCCTTTTTTAAAGTTCTACCTCTTTTAAATGGCACAATTGTTGACAGGGAGCTTGTTGCAGATTGTGATAAGTGCAACCAGCAATTTCCATGGCATAGCAGAAATTGCTGTATAACCTCTAAGTTTACAATAGATTGACTTTAAAATACTCCACTTCCAGTTTTCCTTGTCAGGGAATGACATAACTTACAGCACACACAGAGTGTAATCACAGGCCTTGTTTATCAATCAATCAATCATATATTTTTCTCTTATTTTAATCAGAAATGATCATATGCTGAGGTCACGCCTAATGTGTCAAATTTACATAAAGAAGGTTTATTTTCCATAGTGTTGAATATTCCCACCCAATTGTTAATTATGGGGGCATACACATGCTGTGAAGTTAATGGTGTGGAAAAACACCCACCCCTGTATTTCTGTTTTGTAGCTTCAATGGCATGCATTTTACAGAAAATTCAAAAACTACTGCACACTACTCTTGTACAGATATAACTAAAGATATTTGTATTTTTCAGAACCAAAGTGAATACTTGTTGAGTATGTATTAATGTACACCAATTAATGTACATTTGTTTACATGGATGCTATCTGGTTTTGATTTACAGATTTTTCTTGAAGTTTTGACATTAAATGTCAATAACAGAGACTGTCAAATTTATGTATCAAATCAAACTTTTCTTCTATTTTCTACAGTAGCATCGTCAGGGCCCCAGCTTAAAGCTTCATTGTGTCATATTTAGTGTCATAGAAGCACTTGAAGGATCTCTGTTCACTGAGCCTCTGTGTGGTATATTGAATTAACACTGCTACATTAGCACTAGAGGGGTATCTGCTTACAGACACACCGCAGTGTTTATTTAGTGAATACTGTTACAGTTGCACTTGAAGGATCTCTGCTCACAGCTCCAGAGTTGCAGATTCATTTTTTTCACAGCACAGCTTCAAAGCATACTCCATGCCCTCACCACTTTACTCAATTGACTAATTTGGCAGACAGTCCTTGTTTTCCATCTTTGTTTTATCCTTGGCTCTTCCGTGCCGCAGTCCTTGAGGCTCAGCCTGCCCAGTGCGTCTGCTTTGGTCGCCAGCCTCCTGATATCGCACACTGCCTGTTTTCCGGCTCTTTCATTTACATCCGGCATAATTAAACAGCACTGGCCTTGTGATGCCAACAGCTAAAGCTGAAACAGTCCCCTGGAGTTTACGGCAAAAACTGGTGGATGGCTAGAAGTGAGAGAAGATGCTGAGATCTTTATCTTTAGAGGTAATTAGGAAAATTAAGCTCAGATTGTACATACAACAACAATATCTTTTACATATGCCCAGAGGTATTTTGTTACTGGTAGATGACACACTGTTGTTATCTGGTTTTGAACAACTTTATGCATGAAAATTTTATCAACCTTGTTTATTTATTTTTCCTGGAGAAATTCCATTATTAAAAGTAGACTAGGAAGCCTGTTTTCTTTTTTACCTCGACAGAAACCGAAGACTGATTTGGAGTGTTCAGTAGTTTTGTAGATATTCTTATCTGACAGTTTTTCCATAGCATGATGGTGTATCATTATTTCTTCATTCATGACAGCATTATGCTCTATCCTGTGCAAACATGCCACACCATAGTAAGACTGACTTGCCAAGTTGGCTCCTTCAGTCTGTCTGCATAAGCTTTCTATGCCATATAGCACTGAATGACTATGACTGCATTTCACAGTGCACATATCTCACCTCTCACAAACTGATAGAGAATACTGCAGTAAGACAGGCTTAAAAATACAAAAGAGATGCAAGTGTTTGACAACTCTGGGAATGGCAAATACATCAATCAAAAACAGAGACTAAAGCATGAAAAGCCTTATATACATATAAAAATGAGTATAGACAGTTAAAATCAGCTCAGACAGTTCAGAGGGTCTCTGGAAATGTCTGTAAGGTTTCTTTTCCAGACATGGGATGCAAATGTTCAGCACTGGCAGGCCAAATTGTAAAATATCTTGTGAAATATCTTTAATTATCTTATATAATTGACAACCGAGGTAACACTTATTAATGAATTAATTACTCTGTTTGAGTAATTAAGACCTGAGGCAGCATGATTAAGATGTGAACGAGCTCCAGTTCTGAGCTTTGACCTCCCCTGTCTAATGACAGTAACAGTAAAGCAATTATCTATTTTGCATTCAATGGTGTGGCTTTTAAAAGATGTACAAGCCCTGTATACAGGATGCAATAAGATGTGTGCGCCCTAATAGTGAATTGAAATACAATTTCAAACAAACCTTCAAATGTAGTGATCTCTGTACCACCTTCAAGTAATATAATGGTAAAACTGAAGCTTCACCTGGACATTATGAGAATGTTGTTTATTAGCTGTGTTGCCTCATTCCTCAGGGTGACCCTATAAGCAACAGTGAGAGATCAATTATACCAACTTAACAAAAATATGGGGATATGTGAGTATATTTCTCTTGTTCAAATAGTGTCCATTGACCACGTTTTCTATGCTTCGCTTGTAGTGAGACTAAAAATGTCCATTTCTGTCTACCTGTATGTCCTGCTTTTATGGTATGACAGAATGGTGAATAATGCAGTTAGCTATTTGTATTGTAAATTTCCAATTCCCTTGAGTTGGGGCAAAATCTGATTGAATAAAGATATGCTGTCTATTTTAATTTAACAAAAGAGGGCAAAATGCAGGCAATATGTGACATTACATAATTTCTGAGACACAGGACTGGATTTAATCAACCTTTTTCTTTAACTTTGACCAAATGTTACTCGAGTGTTAGGCTACTCATGGGAGATTGGATGACAAAAAGAGCTGAAACCCTACATTTCTTCAAGAACACAGATTGGCATGTTCAGTAGTCACCAAAATTAACTGGCTAAACAGTCTTTAAATCACAAATCAATACTCATACTGTATTGCTAAAGTTAAAATGTTTGTATTTCAATGATCAGAGTATTTTCACTTCTCTTGGAGAATTTGTCTCATACTGTACTGTTCATAAGGAATCCTGAGGTTCCAATTAACAACCATTCTTCACTCACATTGACACATTTTTATGACTGGTATGTATAGAATTTTCTTATGTATATGGATTGCATAGATTTTTCAACAAAATACAGAATGTTCCAGAGAATGTTAATTGGGTTAAGTATTTCATGAAGTATTCCATTAAGCATTTCATCAAGCATTTTGTTCACAAAACAATTTAATGCAGTTGGTGATTCAATCTAAAGTGAGAGCTGATATTTTGGGTAACAGCTTGGCTTTTTTGGTTAACTGAAAAGATTAAATATTTTTGTCACAGTCATTTCTATGCCATTTACTCATACCGCTTTTCACCTGCAGCAACTGTTTCACTGTGAGTGATACTGGCTGCTCCTTGGCGACACGCTTCATGTTTGCCTGTATGGAATACAGCACTGAATATTCTTTTGTTTGTATCTTGGCATGTGTATCTTGGCATCTTTTTCTCCCTGCCTCCTGTTGATTGTCCCATTACCTCCAAATGATTAATGTTGTGTGGGATTTTATACCACTGTTCTTTTCTAGTGGTGAGGTGTTTTGTCTCTTTGATATAGACTCATACAATATTACAGTCTCAACTGTATCTCATTCTTTCTTGCTGAACATAAGTCTAATATCTTATTTTTTCAGATTTTTTTGCTTTTTTTATATACAGGATTGTTAATATGAGGCACCTTAAGCTTTGGTTAAAACCTTGCAAGGGTCTTTTTGGTCATGGTTTTTTCTGGTCACTATTTTTTCACTGAATCGATGTATTGACATTCATATTTCATAAACCAATTTATTGAGTTTTATTGGTTAATTTATTTAGTTTTAACCTAATGGATAGGAAACATCCAAGTTGTCTACGAACAACTTCTAAATAGACTTCTTAACCTCACGGAGGTAGCAACCTATCAATGGCAGAGGACGATCAGCAGGCCCCTATAAACCATGTGGAGCCCTGATTTGTTCCACTGTCCTAAACTAATTTCAGAGAGGGATGTGTGGCACAATGTGATTATCACACTGCTGGCTTCCTCCAGTCCTGCTAGACACCAGAAAATCTATTACATTTATTTAAAATATTAATGTATCTGAAATATGTATGCAGTTTTGCAGCACAAGAAAAATTAAACTTGAAAATGAAAATGACTTTTGACAAAGTGATATGTGCAGAGCTGCAATGAAAACAAGAGGGGGAAATTAGTTTTATTAGAAGTCTAGTTTTGTTCAAAGAGTGAACAAATGACACTTCTTTGAAAGATCATTGAAGCCCCCATCTTTGAAAGGTGTGACTGGGCAGCCTGTATGGGTGCTGTTGCTTGATAAAATGTATGTGTTAATTCTAATGTGTTTTCTCACAAATAATGCTAATACTCATGATGTATTATGCACTCAAAAGCAGATAAATTAGTCCTGTATGTTTGAATATGTTCCTGTATGTTTGGAGATCCTGGAAATATATTAAAGTCCTGTCTGACAGCAGACATGTAATTTCAGCACCTCTGTGTACAGAGCGCACTTGACATACAATGCAATATCACCTTGTAGTTTTTGTGAGTGTGTCCAGAGAAACAAGGAGCATCTTCAAATCAATTAAAAGCTGTTTTTAGGTGAGGCAAAATATCTCTCCATTTAACTGCCTATTCCTTTCCCTCTTTCACATTCAGTTGTAAATGCACACTTATGACTGTGTACTTTCCTGGGATGAGAAATGTATCCCATTCTGAAGTCATTTTAACCTCTGTGGGCAGATAAAATGCTTTAAAAACTGGAGAAGCTTCAGAGCAGTGTTAAAGCAATGCTTTAGTATACTGTATATAACTATATCTAGCCAATTTGTGGTTCATGTACACTTACTGCATCACTTCTCATCAAATACAGAGATAACATCATGGCCTGCAAATATATATATTATTATTTGCTTTGCATATGTCTTCAAAGAGGCCAAGGGCAGTTGTAAATAAAATAGTTTACAATGTTGGATGATGCTTTTTAAGATTTGTGGGTGGTTTATGTGCATAACGGAATGCAAAAAAATATTGTTGATAAAGCATAAGCTGATAATAATAACTTGGGTGGGGAGGAGGGGACTGAATCTCTGGAATGGCTTGTATAGGGTAATATTCACTCATATCGGATGGAAAAATAATCATGAAACCAGTTCAATAGCACTTTCATATAAAATATGTCTGGGTAAAGTATGCTGAGCCTCTCAGGCTAATGTTTTCTCCATTTATGCTAATGTGTGTGGTGGGGCTTTTGATTTTCCTCACCAAAGGAATACAGGCACAGACATGTACTGATGAACAAATGCACACAGGTGGTGTGGTAAAATAGCACAGTGACAGCCCTCGATTCTAATAATTTGAGAGATAAGAGATTATTTGAAAAACATTTGTCACAAAAGAAGCAACAGCAGTTTTTTTTATGAAGAATTAATATCACAGAAACAGCTGACACTGAAATAATCTGTTTTTACAGCATTTACTTCCACAAACAAATTGTTAGTTTTTTGCTTGTGTTTCCTAATAGGTGACTGTGTTTTTTTAGATCACAGTGTAGTGAAATCCACAGACTTATTACTGGGGACCCCATCTCATTGTTATCTAACTGGGGACCCCATCTCATTGTTATCTTTGGACTGAGCATGTCACTATAGTAACTCTCAGCCAGTACCCACCTCCCTGTATGCAGCCAGGCTCAACAGCAAACCTGCCAGCAATCCCAGAGGCACCCCCTGTGTGTCTCTCTCTGCAGTCACACACAGGAGGGTACTGTGCTCTGAGTCTGCAGTCCTGAAAACTGCAGCATTGCACACACTGAATCTGAATTATTTGCAATGGTGTTAGGCCTTGCTACTCCATTCCCCTTTGGAAAACAATAATTATGTCAATATATGACAAAATAGGAAATCCAAACAACAGCAAAAAAAAATAATAATAATATATTCCAATGAAAATGGAGAATACATTGTAATGCAAAGATTATTGGCACTTACATATGGAATTCCATGCATTTATTGTGTTATGTAATTTAAAAACTGTATGTCACACATGTGAAATGTGCTTTTCATTCAAATAGCCTCATAAGCATCATAATAAGCTCTTTACAGACCGTAATATGTATGCATGTTTTATACATGTATTGAAATAAAAATGGAAGTGCAGTGTTCCATAGATAAATGGCTCTGGCGGTTCCATGATACTGTGTGTGGTGCTTTTCCCTGCCATAATTTAGGTGCACTTATACCTTTAGAAGCCAAGTGTGCCTTAATGGTACTCACCTGCCTGTCTTTTGTAGACATCTGTTATAACTGAACAGGTAAAAAAAAGTCAGCTCAGTAAGTGAAGATGTGAAAGAAAATCATTGAAACTTCTCACTGAAATCAATACATAATTATTCAACATTTCAACAATTATTGGTCCTTTCAAAAACGTTTTAACCATTGTTATGCTTAGTATTATCAACTTGTGCGTAATAGTCATTTCAAAAGAAAGTCTTAGTAAAGACATCTTTATATGTTGCACCCTTCATAGCACAAATGAAACTACACTCAGCAGTTAATACTCTATGTTAAGCCTGCCATGCACATTCGCTATTTGTTGATTGGCTATTTGATAGGTAAGTCTAATGCTATGAAATCTTACAACAAAAATAATGTTGCAGTCTGTTTGGAATTTGACAAAATAAAAGCTTTACTAAGAAGGCTACATGATTTCAGCAATATAATTTCTCTATTCCTCAGCACCCTATTCCAAGCATACAAAAGTGTAGGCCTATTTTTAGCCTACATTCTAGACATGGTTGCACAATTTGTCTTCAAACTTAAAAATATTATGACTAGATTGCTGTTTGCATGTTTTTATCAGAAAAGATGTATTAAAAAGTAAAACTGACTGGTCAAGAAAAAAACTATCACATAGGTTACAATCTTTAGCATCATTCCATTTTAAAAACCTTAGAATAACCTAAATATCTACCCTAATGGCTAAATCAGCTGTTGAATGTAGTGTTTACATTTATACGTTAATTCTGCACAGATTTGCACCCATTCTGATTAGAGCACAAATCCTAAATATTAAACAGCTGACCCTGGTTTCCCAAACCACTATGCTCACAATAAATCTCCACCATCACCCTACACACTCAGTCACCAGGGCTCTTTTATCAACACTACAGGGAGGTGTTGCTCCTTAAGTGGGCCGCCAATATCTTTGCCATCTATCTGGGATGCTTGGGTGAGCGGCAGAGCTGACGGGCTGTGCCTTGTCCTCTCTGCTCATTCCCTACATGCTATTGTATTGATTTGCTGACTCAATAGAGAGGAGCAGGGACACTCCACGGATAGGTTGTTATTCTGTGGACTGGTTCAAATACTAGTGTGGTTTTATGAGAGACATATGAAGCCTGGAGAATGTGTCTGAATTTATACATTTAAAAAAAAAAAAAATTTTAAAAACAATACATTTTAATGGGGATTCATTTCCAAAAGCTGATTGACTTTTCTCCAAAGGAGGTTGAATGTTTGCTTTGAGATTTAACTTCATTTTCTTCTTAGGAGAGAGCTACAAAATAACTCTTGCTAGTTTCTGATACATTACTAATTTAAAACGTATGTATATTATCATTTTTTGACTGTCAGTGTTCCCTAGTTCTGCCCCTAATAAAATGCACTCTAAACTCCATGTTACTGACACTTGACTATATTGTATACATTGTCTATATTCAACCTATATACACCTACCATGCTAGCATAGCATATACTTGCTCATGTATGGTGTATGACCTGCCACTTAATGGAAATGCACAGCTGCAGAAGCATTCAATCTCCCACACTGAAGCTTAAATATTTATTTTACTGGACTGATATTTTACAGTCCCCAGCATAATGAATTATGGATATGTTTTTAGGTGTCTGTGACAGATGCCTCAACATTAAGACAGGGACTAAAATGGATACTATATTGCAAGCTTGAGGACCATTTATGTGTGCTGTAAAGAGCCTTCCAGCTTTTATCTTGGAGATGCTGAATGTTTTTATCTGCCACATGCCTCCTATGCCTCCACTCCTTATATCATCTTGGAAAAGAAAGGAAATTGTGGCTTGAAAATTATGGTGCTGAATTTGTCTAAATGCATCACTGACCACATAAAGAGTTAATGGAAATTGCAAAAGCTTTGTTCAGTTATTAATTTTGCTCAAACAGTTATGGACAATTGAATAAATTGCACAGCCCAGCACCTCATTCTCTTAATATCTACCATATTACACTCCTTGACTCACCAGATACTAATGCGATTGCCATGACGCTTCTGTGAATTAGCCTTCCACTTTGTGCTGATTTATTGCTTTTCATATCAGCTGTGCCAATGGTCCTTTTAATTTCCCCAGTGTTGATTTAATTTCCATATTGTAAATTGCATTTCCTTGAGGATCAGGCAATATAGTCTCAAACAAGAGAACAGGACCAAGAGAAACAGATATCAGGCAAACTAAGATGAAATGGAAGGGCTTACTACATGGAAGCAATTTACAGGCTGAGATATTGTGATCATTACAGAATCAGACACAAACAACAAAATTTGTATTCATTGGCTGAAGGGCCAAAACATTTTCATATCACAGACACAATAAGTATGTATCAATTATTCCCCATGTTTTTGTGCCACCTGCTGCACATGAAGGAAACGCTTACTGACGTTTGTGCCCATCAACTCATTAGAACTCAGTAGATTGCAAGTAACTTGCACTAAAACCAATTGCTACATTTTTTATCCATGGCTGCAATACCCACAACTTGTACATGCAGCACAAATGTAATATCAAAGTTTGATTCATATTTTTAATTATTTTCATAATTCATCAAATTGTATAGTTTATTTCATTATGGATTTATTGATCTTGTTTACCATATGTTTAAACATAAGACTTGAGAGGAGTTTCATAATTATGTCTGATTTTGTTAGTTTCACATTTACATAGATTGTAAAAGACTGGAATAATTTGCATAGTGATAGATAATATACTGCGCAGATAAAAATAATTCTCATTTCAGTTGATAGTACATTTGTGCCACCCACATTCTCTCTTTGTAAGACATAAGTGAATGAAATGTAACACCTGTGCAGCCTAGTTAAAAAGTCTCTAAATATATGTGTATTAATTTAAAAATGGATGCATTCCTTGTTATTTAATGATGAAAACCCATCCACTCTACGCACAGAATGAAACTCAAAAGATAAGATGTTGATGCTCCAAACATTATTGGCCCTGCCATCTTTCTGGGTAACAAAAAACCTGATAAAACTCATAAGCAGGAATAAGCTGTATGCAGCTTGATGAGAGAAGTGACACATCCACATAAATTAGCTTTGGTCTGACTTTTTATTAAGCTGTTAGTTACCTATGTATTTCCACCTTATTAAATATGTGTTGTGGGCATTGTGTAACTGTAGGTTTCGGGTAAGGCTAAAACTTGTGATGCCTTCATTGAAAAGCCTAGTCTATGTGCACTGGGAGAAACTTTGAGCCATACTGTCAGTATTGTGGTCTGATTATTATGTGTTTTGTGCATGCTCGGAGCCTTTCTGTTCCTGTGTCTTTCTGGTTTCAACCCTTGCTTGTTCCTGACTACGATTTTGGTATTTTGCACTCTGATTTTGGCTGCAGTAAACTTCAGTTTATTTTATGTCTGTCTGTGCTTGAGTCCTTGCTGCATCCTGACACATAAGAGCCTGTAACAATCTATGTTAAATTCTAAAACTGAAAAGGTCCAGCTCAAGTCTTATTCATTTGGGGAAGCACATTGCTCTCATGTGAAGGGGAATCTACCATCAAAGGCCAGATGAGAAACTTAGACAGCCGCTGCCAGATGTCCTGCTCTTTCTTTTCAGATCATCAGTCATGCTCCTCATGCTCCTCCTGCTCCCCTTGCTCCTCATGCTCCTCCCGCTCCCCCTGCTCCTTATGCTCCTCCTGCTCCTCCTGTTCCTCATACTCCTCCTGCTCCCCCTGCTCCTCATGCTCCTCATGCTTTTTGGAACAGTTCTCTGAACTCTGAACTCTCAGAACTCTGTGAGGTTTCCTTTGATCTGGGTTGAAGAGCATTTGCCTTCCACAGTCAAACCCAGTGAGGCTTATCATGATACTATTAAAATCATTTATTGTACCTTTATGTGTCTCAGCCTTGGTCCAGGAAGTGCGTTCATTTTCAGTCTAGCCCACTGAATTCAGTTTGATTGGAAAAGACCTTTGCCAACTCCAAAGATAATGTTCTATAAATAGTTTAAAAAGGAATAGATTTTAAAACATGCATTTGCTAATAGAAAGATAGCATTTATTCAATACATTTCTGTCAATATTCACCTCTCTGGAGACGGTAAAGGTCTTTAGCAATGTCCAGTCAGTTGTATCAAGCTTAATGAGCAACTAATTAAATTTAATACAGAATTGGAATTTGAGTGAAGTTTTAGTGTATTCCTATTTGTTAACATGAAATCTGCAGTCACCATTCAAAATAAGATGCTGACGTTTTGTAATCCTTAACTTCATGCCATGATATAACTGGCCCTTCGATATGCCATTTACACATCCATTTACACATCTATTTCGCCAATATATGATTCATTTGAAAATTCTGTCAGCTTGAAATTGATAAACCACACTAGATCTTTGCTGAGACATTTGGGCTGTATATGAGATCAGATTCTTTCTGCACTAAACCAGTGTTTACCCAAGAAACAATGAAGATGGGCTTGGGGTGGACAAATTTGGAACATATTCAGTAAGAATAAGAGCAAAACACCACCTGATATCGGAAAGTGCAATGGCAACCTACTAGTCAGTGACAACCAAAGTTAATCATTTTATTGACCCTCAACTGCACATCCTTGAGAGTGTCTATCTTGGCAACGTGCCTTTGCCACATTCAGAAACCTTTACAATTTTCCATCCTCATTGTCCAGTGTGTCATCAACCATTTTGCTGCCAGAAAGGACAGATGGGTAATCTTTTTCTACAAACAGACAGAGCTATACATTTTTGTCACATTATTCTGGTATTAACTTAAAGCTTAATGTGAATTTGCTCAGTGGAGTATATGCTTATTCAAGGGCTAATTCAGCTAAACCAATTAATACACTTTGATCCCCTCTGCAAAGCTCTTAACTGAGTCCCGAGATGACAAGTATCTTTTCATTTCTGTCATGCGTTTGCAGAAACCAAATTTGGCAGCTGATACCCGGATCACTTCATTATCTGGAATTGGGTGATAGCACATACAGGGTGAGATGGCACTTTACAAGCTGCTAAAGTGTCAGCTGCATCTTTTGACTGGAAGTGTTCGATTTTGACAAGGGAACGTGAACATGATCGATGGAAAGGGCAGGCTTGATGCCAGAGGCAGCTGTTGGTGCTATAAAAAGGCATGCAATAAAGCTAAAAAATGAACTAAACAAATTAAGAAACTCTAAGCTGAAATGTATTGTGTAAAAGACCTTGTCTTTTTATTTATTTTTACATATTAAAACAGATGTATTTTTATCTTAAAATGCAAAAATCATTGAAACTCCTTGTTTTAATCCATATGCCTCTTCAGCCTAATATCAAATGTGTCACCTTGCCAAATTTGGTGTATCTGATTATTTTTAAAATGCCAAGAAATATTAATTGTGCGTTGTTATACAATTTGCTTGTTTGAATTTTGACTTATGACTCGAATACCTGCTGTGACCTTTACAGGCCATTTTGTGCCTGATTTCTTCTCATATCTGCTTACATACTGCTTGTTATTATTCATAGAACTAGTTTCAGTAGCAGTATAAATATTAGTGGTTATAATGTAATGAGTTTTAGGACATCTTGTCACTTGTCATTCATCAGTTGAAATGCTGAAAAGTCATATTTCCTCAGCCTTCACAGTATCAGTAATACATTTCCATCCATTCTGGCTTCATCCCTGCATCGAAAAGGCTTTAGTGTCATTTTTGTCAGACAGGACAGCATCAATCCTGAGTTCTCAGCAACGTTGTCATTTCTCAGCTGAAAAGGTGTCAAACCATAAGGCATCTTCCTTTGGTCCACATCTGAGATGTTGACACTGCACATTTTAGGGGCACACAACTGTCAGTGTGTCAGAATCTATGTGGGTTTTTGTGGTTTTCTCAGAAGCAATGATGGCACTTTATTTATCCTCATCTTTATGGTAGTATTTATTAAGTATTCCACATATATGCTCTAATGTTTGTGACTTACAGATGCCAAAATCGAGGGTGACGTAGAGAAATTACACACTGATGTACATTTTTTGCAAAACAGTGAATTGTCCAGTGTGCAGTAGCAATGCCATATCTTTAAGTTGAGCTTTCAGCTGTTATGAGTTCAGTTCTGTTTTCTATTATGTCACACAAGCAACTAATTTGAGATAGTCATATGCATTATAGCCTGTCATGAACTGGAACAGTAACAAACAGGAACTGTCCTCCTCAGAGTCTGTGGCTGCTGTGGCTGCTCATTGGTCACCCTAATTTGTCATTTGGAGGATATTGATATTTTTTCTATGCATAATTCATGAGTTGCACCTGTTTGTTGTTTACGTCCAGCTTGTATTTGGCGTGCTATGATTATTCATTACAGAGGCCCTCCATCTATGATGACAGAGTTTATTATGATAGAGCATGCACCTCATTTACCCTCCTGAGTTTTGCCTTTGCAGTTGAGCAGCTTTACTACCAACTGTTTGCTGTGCTGAAAGTGTGATGGCAGAAATGATGTCAGTCACATACTTAAGTTGGACCAGATCTAAACATCTGAAAGGGAATGCTCCAGACTATGCTGAGACAGAGGCCAGCATTAACAAACAATTGCTAAATTGCAGTCAGCACTGTGATAAAATGGTTATACTCCACATGTTAAAGCTAATTATCTCTAGCTCTTTTGTATTGAAATCCTAGGTATTTCAGAATTTACAGTGTTTACAACTATACAAACATTGTGGAGAACACATGTTTGTGGAAGGAAACACCCATGATTCCATCTGTCAAGACAGCTGACTCTGACAGCCTCTGTCTGACCAATATTATTGACTCAACAGCTGTCCTTATCCATGTCGACTTATGTAGCTCACATTTTATATAAGATCCAGCTGGATATTTCCAAGAACTATTCAGGTTAAGTGCCTCATTCAAGAGCACAAAAGCAGTTCAGCACATGAGAGGCAAAGCCACAAACCCCTGGCTACCCCTCCCAGCTCTTTTACCGCTACACCACACAGGTCTATGTGTATGCAATGATAGACTGCATGGACAGAAAGGTCCAAAACTGAGTCAAGCCAACAAACTGATTCACATCCAACGGTGTGAAGTAGTAATCCGCAATTGGGTTCAGTGAATCAGGAGTCCAACTCCTGAATGTTCTGAATGCTGAATTCTCTAAATGTGGGGTCCCATTGTCAAATGGAAACTAATCACAAGATCCTTTCATCTCTGCTTAACTGTACTCAGCAAGGCCACAAAGACTAAATAAACTAATTATTGAGGGATTGAGTGTGTTAGTTGGTGAACTTGAGCAGAAAACCGTCACTCTGCTATAATTATGTCCATTAAGTCCACAAAGACTATTTACTGAGTAGACCCAGGTTAGCAGTTTAACTGTGCATATAGTTACAGTATTATTTCCTTTGTTTGGGTGAAAGAAAGACATTACTTTGGTGCTGTCAGATGGAATCAGATCCAAAGAGTATGTTTAGCTTTTGTGAAACAGAGACAGAAATATATTTCATCTAACTGCGAGCAATGACATGCCAAAATGAGGCATTGAATTGCCAAGTGCCCTGAAGAGGACTGCGCTCATCCACTGCTTGTCCAGGGGGTGATCATCTTCACAGTGTGAAATACAGCACAGCAAAAGAAAGGCCTCATTACTGTTCCACATCTTCCAACCATCTGCCAGAGGGGGGAAAACCTCTTGCAGGAAAAAATAAGATGTGAAAGAAAAGTGAGAACATCATCAAATATTCCAGGACTTATATTTTTGGTCAGCGTAAAAACACAGATGGAAAGAGATATAGACTCATTTCCTCTGAGATAATTAAATGTTTTATTTCTTAGGATGAACCAGTGGATGCAACACTTGACAGCTCACACAGTGGGTGCTTCGTAAAGATACGCTTGCCATCAGAAGGTAAGAAACCTGTTAAGTCCTGTGGTGCTCACTGTACTGTCAGCTCCTCTGGATATAAACACAAGTGACTCCACTTATGATGACGCTTAACAAGACAAACCAAGAAACAAAATGGACACATAAAGAGTGGGGCTGAAGACCACTGTTTTACAGAATACAAGTAGAATACTGTAAGAGTTCTGCCTAAATACGAGTCTTCAAAAGCTACCCCCTGACAGTTTTCAAAATTTCTTATAGTCGCCTAAGGTTACTTAAAATCCTGGGGAAATGTTGTTTCATGCCTCAGGCATTGATTGGTACAGGTGTAAGGGCCATTTTCTTGGCATGTGCTTTATAGTGTGTCTGACTGCAAAATTTCCCAGTGCTTGTTTTCTAAATTTTTTAACCTTTTTTTTTTAGGACAGTTCAACTTTTTTGAAGCTCCTATGAGCCTTAACATTGAAACCCCAGAACAAGGAGGAGTAGTTTAATTAGTTCAGATAAAGCCATTTGTAAGTATTTTGTAATTTGTTTAATTGTCCTCTCCCTACCCCCTACATCTTCCCACAGGGCAACAAGCTGACTAATAAAAGGACAGGTTGTGGAATGTGGGGATTGATTCAACTCAAATTGGGATTATGAATTCATAAACTTGCATTGATTGCTGCGCTGCAAGTAATCCTTAAATGAAACTGAATTAATAACATCCTGTCCAGTTGGGAGGATAGTCATCACATTCACTGAGGAAGGTGCTTGTCTGCTGCAGTCCATTATCACCAAACCTGGATTTTCTTTATCAGTTCCCAATCAACAGGACCTGCCTGGAAAAAAACAACAACTCACAAATGTCATCCATTCTATTAGCTCTCGAGTGTGATCATTTAGTCCTGGGTGAAATCAGTATCTGTCATTAAAGCTCTGTTGCTATACCGACAACAGTGCTGTTTTTTTCCTGAAGAATCGTAATTTTGCACTGCTGTTTGTGTTTTTGTGGCCACATTACACATAATAGTCCACACAAACATAAGCAGACACACACATAGACACTTTTCAAACCCTTGTCCCTCATCTTCTAACACTGAGGGAGAATAGCGGGTTTCGATTTTCTGCCATCTCCCCTCATTACATATTCAAGGCAGTGCTCCAAGCACAATAGTTTTTTTTTCTAATATCACTCAGTAATGCTTCCCTTTCACACCGGGATATTAAAATATAATCTTCTTAGGTGTCGTGAATGCATAATCAATATTAACATATTTTTACTTCTCTGTTTCTATTGAATAATTGATGTCCCATGCACTCTTGCTAAGAATGAAATAAGATGTAGAGGCATTCAAATAACGTCTGTGAGATAAAAGAAAATTGATTAAAAAAGGATCGCTGAAATTAAAGAGGAGAAGACGGGCCCTGCGGGACATACTTAGCATATAAATGAACAGGAAAAAGAGAAACTTCAGCAGAACTTATTGGCCCAATTATTTAACTCCGTACTTGGGGTTGAGTAAGAAGTATTTATTGAAATAATTAGACCTTTAATCACTGGCATTACACTGTCGTCTCTGTGACACATTTTAAACAACCCAGAGTCATTAAACCTTTGTAACTTATTTATGATTGTTCTTTAATGAAATAATGATCACGGCCATTCCAGAAATCACATAGCAAGAGGGAGGTTTGAATTACACCCCTCCCCCCTCCGAACCTTGAGCCATTCAGCTGGATAGCATGCCGGCAACCATCTTATAATATAAAATAGAACTTAGACGGATCTCATTCCATAAACAGACAAATTCAGGCAATGAGGGTGTAACTGGAGCTTAATGTGGGCAAGGAGACACATTGGCATTACTGACTGACATACCTCTGCAGCTGGCACATGTGGCAGGGGATGGGTCCTTTGAAAAAGATTAGCTGGTTTCCCTTTCAATTTGTGTGATATCGACCCCTACAACCCTTTCAAGTAGCATCAAGAGGGCTGCTGATTGGAGAAGGCCATACATTGGTTATTAGGCCCAAAACCTCAATTCTGGCAGAGCTAATGTGGAGCTAATGGCTTTGATTTTCACCCTTTTCATCTCCTTCTTATTAAGTGCCCCGCTTATTAGCAGGACGAGAAGAAAGATTAAAGACTTGAGCTTTTTAAAACCATCTTTTACAGTGTGAGTGTTGGTTATTTATCAGTGGATTAAGCTCCACACCCATCCAAAGAGCAAATGGTAACAAAGACTGCACCTAAAAATAAAATAAAATGGCATGACAGAGGGAATTAAAAGCAATATTTCAAGTCCAATGGCCACTTGCAAGTATCAGTTGGAGTGTCCAGAACCCAGACCCATCACTCTGAAGTCATATTTAGGTTGTTTTCAATGGGAATAGAGTGAACTGGACAGACACAGAATGTATGTCACCTCCTAGCAGGCAGGAATGGACTGTAACCAATAATCATCTTGTGCTAATATCAAACAAGCTATAGATCTCATATATCTGTGAGGTCATATCCAGGATTTCAATGCCACCATTTAAAGAAGGGCTACCCAACTGTGAAGTCAAATGATTGAAATACCGTAGGTTTTCTGGATCTTTTATAAATATGAGTAGGGCTATATCTGATCAGCAGAGCCAAGAAGATTGTGTCTGGGTGGTACAAATATTGGCAAACATTACCCCTCTCTCCCCATCGCTAGGGGTGAGTGCCCTGATGTGGAGGTATATGTTCTAAGAATGATATCCAGCAACTGTCCTCCAGGAGAGTATAATATCAACACAATGTGGGAGACGCAGAGCATTAAAACAATACATGTATTTGTCTCCTCCTAAACTTCTTATCAACAAACTCCATCTGACTGCACCCAAAAAAAGCACATTTACCAATAACCACTTTGGGTTCAATTATCAGAACGGTAATTTACGGCATTTAAGGCATTTAATTTAAGGACAAGTTAGCATAAAATTACACCGCAAGGTAGTTACCAAAGTACAAGCAGTCAAATTCTTAGTGCTCATTACATAAAGTACAGCATGTTTGAATTTACATAATAGTAATTAATATGTAACAGACTGTCCTTGTTTCACATGAGTAATTAAAAACACAACTGATTCCTGTTTCATGTTGTGTAATTTCCAGTTATTCAGTAATAGGTTTTGTTGTTGTTACAAATGCAGTCATGATGTAATTATACAGGTAGCAGTGAAGTGTTACCACACTTGTGTTAATAAATGGTTCTTTGATTAAGATTAAAATGCTTGCTTTGTCTTCTCTGCATAGTCTCATGAAATCAGCTCTGATACACATTGTCACTTGAAATAAATTGTATTCCATCTCAAATGTGTGTTCTCTCCTCCTACAGCCCCTAAAATAGTTTTTCCCATATTTTGTGTGTCTTCCCACTTCATGCTAGAGGGTAAAGATGTCTGACATGCCCTATTTGGGGTGACAGGTTTTCACACCATTATAGCGTGTCCAAAAAACACTAACCGTGAAACTGTGAAGCGACTTGGCAAAAAGAGGGATGTCTGAATACTTCTATTAACAAATCAGATAGCAGATTCAAGCACATGCCCTTATATAGTGTTATCTCATCAATATACAGCCTCCACAAAACCCAGACTAAATGTCAATATACATGTGTGTACAATATGCCCAAATATGTCCG
The DNA here is from genome assembly GCA_022829145.1 of Albula goreensis. Lineage (NCBI taxonomy): Eukaryota > Metazoa > Chordata > Actinopteri > Albuliformes > Albulidae > Albula > Albula goreensis. The sequence continues at coordinate 13,520,335 of CM040754.1, read as the reverse complement.
TGATAACTATGTACAGTACTGATGCTTTTGACAGCCAAAACTATGGTGGATTGCCTTGAATTTCTTTAATACTCCATTTCAATGGTATGGATAAATGTGTCAGGTAAATAAATAAATATTCTAAAATTAGGGTCTTTATAAAGGCCTGAGGCATGAAGGCACCATTTATGTGAGGAAGGATAATAGCAGACCTCTGTCCATGAACATTCAAAATTAAATCATTAGATTAACTATTAAACTGCATGGGGAATTAATTACTGAATTGCTTCTGCACCCTCGATACATTTAACATGGAAAGGTTAAAAGGGATGATTACAATCATTAACTATGTTCTATTTAAATGCCACGTGTCGCAAATTCAGGATTTCTCAAATTTGTATGCTTTCTTAACATATTATTAGAAGTTACATGATAGAATTTGAAACAAATTCAGTCTATACATGCCTTACATTTTCTATTTATTCCTATGACTTTTTCCCGACCAGGCTAAATTTAGTCTTTGATCATGCAGAAATTGACTGATGTTTTCACCAGAGAGGATGCCACTTTATTCATACATCACCTTATTGACTGTTTCTTACTAATGTAAGAGAAGCAAGAAGTAGTAATATCCATTTGTCATAAAATGTAATAACGAGTTTGAAAGTTTCTGGAAGGACAATACAAGCCAAGGTCACTCACTTTCCCCTGACACTGTTCTGCTAAACAAAAGTAATATTGTTCACTGTTACATACTGGCTAACGTTTTCCTTTCGGTACCTATGTGTCTGCACTGTACAGACCACAATTCTAAGTAACATAGCAAGCAAGTGTGCCAAATATTCTGTTTCATGTGCTCTTGGCCTGTTGCATTTCACTGATACCCTTGGAGATTAAGAGAAGGTCAAAGACAGACAAGAATGATTGTGTTCTGCAGGTTCAGGAGGTGGACTTGCAGGTTTGAATTGATTTGGTTCAAGATTTGTTGGGGAGCAGTGTAAAAGTTGAAGTTTAATAATCTAATGACTTCATATACTGTGCTAGTAATTTAAAACTGGGAACACCCAGTCATTACCAGTATGCACTCCAGTGGACCCAGCAGGGAAGAAATGTAGGGATGGTGCTCAGGGAGGGGGATGGGGCTGTGCAAATAACAACCAGTAGGTGCTGGTGCAGGGGGAATCGAACCCATTGATCGTCGGCGGTATTTCACCAGCATTTCTGTTGTCTGTCAAGCAGCTGCTGGGAGAGTGATGGATTCTGTCTGATGGAGGTGTGGATTAATAGAGGAGGGAGATAGCACCATCCACCCGAACAGTTTTCTCCCTGGCCAATCTTTCAGAGTATCGACAACTCCCAGGGAAACAGTATAAGCACCTGTCATTCTCCAGACCTGACCTGTCTGGACCATGATTATACCACCTCTCTGGCCCAGACAAGGACCAGCTCTACAGATTACCTTGGACAAAAACCTCACTGAAAACAGACATAACATGTACCTGCGTAAAATCAGTTTCAGCATTATTAAACATGATAATATTGTTGCATTTGTTATTACCTGTCCTTTCATTTCACTTGTACGTTACAAAGACATTTGAATTTCTGTTATTTTTCACTGTAAACATCAATGTGTTAAACAATTTGCAAGTACTTTCTTTCATCACAAACTAAATATAAAAATGTTTATGGCCCAGGTTTTTAATCTGAATTGAATCATTGTGCCTACCAATACCAGGCATACTCATTTTTACTATGATTAAGAATTCCTGTGGGTTTGATAAAATTAATTTAACCATTGTCTAAGCTATATCCTTCAACCTTTAATTATCTGCCTAGTGTACTGTATACACACTGCTTAACATATACAATCACTGAGCATTTTATTAGGAACACCTCTACACCTACTCATTCATGCAATTATCTAATCAGCCAATCATGTGGCAGCAGTGTAAAGCATAAAATAATGCAAATACAGGCCAGCAGCTTCAGGTAATGTTCACATTAACCATCAGAATGGGGAAAAATGTGATCTCATTGATTTTGGTGGCAGATGGGCTGGTTTGAGTATTTCTATAATTGCTGATCTCCTGCGATTTGCACACACAACAGTCTCTCGAGTTTACTCAGAATTGTGCGAAAAATGAAACCAGTGAGTTCTGCAGATGGAAATGCCTTGCTGATGAGAGAGGTCGACAGAGAACGGCTAGACTGGTTCGAGCTGACAGAAAGACTACAGTAACTCAGATAACCAGAGCAGAAAAGCGTCTCAGAAGGCACAACACGTTGAGCCTTGGACGGATGGTCTACAACAGCAGAAGACCACGTCGTTTTCCAATTCCCCCAGCTAAGAACAGAAACCTGAGGCTGCAGTGGGCACAGGCTCACCAAACTGGACAGTTGAAGATCGGAAAAACGTGGCCTGGTCTGATGAATCTTGATTTCTGCTTGAGGCTCATAGATGGTTGGGTCAGAACTTGGCACCAACAGCATAAATCCATGGACCCAACCTGCCTTGTGTCAACAGTCCAGGCTGGTGACGGTGGTGTAATGCAGTGGGGAATATTTTGTTGGCACACTTTGGGCCTGTTAATACCAATCAATTGCTTGAATACCATAGCCTATTTGAGTATTGTTGTTGACCTTGGGCATCCCTTTATGGCCACAATTTACCCATCTTCTAATGGCTACTTCCAGCATGATAATGCAACATGTCACAAAGCAAAATCATCTCAAACTGGTTTCATGACCATGACAATGAGTTCAATGTTCTTCAGTGGCCTTCCCAGTCACCGGATCTGAATCCAATAGAAAACTTTAGGGATGTGGCACAGTTGGAGATTTGCAGCATGAAAGTGCACCTGATAAATCTGCAGGGACTGTGTGATGCAATTATCAGTGAGTGTATGTGTATGTATTAAAAAGGCATGTCTACTTTAATGCCTTTACACAACTACATTTTAACATGCCTCATGTTAGTTTTGTCATGATTTTTGAACACAACATTCTGGTTAACACCCTTACTCTGTAATCTACAAAGTCACATTGACACTCCATTAGCGGACTTCTTTCAAAAATCAGAAATACCTACTTGCATTTTAAGCAAGCATCACTTTAGCAAGACAAATATCACCACCCACATCTTAAGTTACATGCTAGTCTGATTATTGTAATTTTACAAAGCAAGTGCAGAAGCAGGCTTTTCAACCAATCAAACAGGGAATTGTTCAAAAGAAGGCTGAATAAAGATCAGAGGAGCATATTGTCAAGTCATTCTTTCAGTGCCTACCCTATATAGTTCTGCACAGAGACTGATGTTCTCACAGAAACATTATGGCTGCCACCCTCTTTTCTGCCAATAGATACAGTATAACCAGGGCACACTTGCACACTAACAAGAAAGCATAAATGGGAACAACCAAATCTTCAATACACATTTTCCCATGATTGTTGTCCCTCTGATTTTAAAGCAGCATCACATGCCCCCCTTTGTGTAGCACAATGAGGAAAGACCCCTTGCTGTTAAGAGAAGTGAAATACCCCCATGGAATATACCTCTCCTGGAATGGGAAATGGGTCTCTCTTATCTTTGATGACTGGGCAAGCAAATCAAAAGTAATCCCTTCGTACTATTTTATTCCACTTTTCATTGTATTTTTTCCAGTAACTTTAAAGTACAACAGTTTCTGTCAAAAGTTTCCATGTAAGGGTGAATGCTTCTCAATGCAGAATGCAAGAGCTGCTCTCAACGCTATCACTTCTGCATTCTTGTAAATAGAAGAAACTGGGACTAACTGGGATGAACCAAGGCTGTCACACGTGTCATGTCTCTGTATTTTGTACTCCTGGACATGGTAATTGTAGAGAGCAACCACTGTAGGTTAGTGACACCACAAAACACTGCCTCAACCCCAACACAATGATCTTCACAACATGGATATACATGAAATGAAGTGAACCTTTTATCAAAGCAGTGGTGGGTAATTTTACATGGAGTACACATAATAAAGGAAACAGAAAATAGGGACTAGACTGCTTTTACCTTTCAGAACAGCAATAGTTCTTGGACCAGTTTTGAACTGTTTGTAGCAGGATATTGGAGCATTCTTCAAGAAGGAAAGACTTGTTTTTAATATAATAAAGGAAGTGGAAAGTAATAACTGGTCCTGAGGACTACCACAAAATGGCTGTTTTTACCATTACAGATCCACCACCTTTTTTAGAGTTGGGAACAGGAAATGTATGTTGAAGGCTTCCTCCTCTCTTTCTGACCACTCACCAAACCAAATTATTTTCTCCCATTGCTAAAAAGTCTGGGTTTTGGGTCTCTGGATGAGTCACACATATTTGTGCTGCAGCTGTCCTACAGCTGGGTCTTTCAGTCCCAGCTGTGCCAGTACCAGTGAGGCAACAGTTAGCTAAATCCTGCCAGGGAAAGACCGGGGCTAAGCTGGTTAAAAGGTATTAATCTCACCTCTCTGTAGTGGCCACTCCTTCCTAGCCAGGTTCCTGGAAGCAAGTGACAGAGTACATTGACTTTGTTTTCCTCCAACAGCATGAGCTCTATATATTGTTAGTGATGCATCTGCATTGTGGAAAGAAGCCAGAGCCAGTTGTTACATGAATCATGACTTCACAGCTTCCTCCTCCTGAGTATGAGTTAGGGGGTTGAGTTAGGCTGAGGTGGCAAAATCAAGTCCTTTCTCATTTTTCCAGGGTATGCATTGTTGTGTATTGGCCAGTGTTACAAAGCTTATAGGAGAGGTGATTGCCTTGGAATATTGCGAACAATAATTATATCTGGGATGGCCTCTTACTGAAATATTCAGAGCATCCTGCCATCCCCCTTGAAGCTGTCACAAGACATGAATTGTCCTCACACTGAACTGGTCAAAACAATAGAAAAATGTCATTATTGTTCCCACAATTGATCATGCCTGTATTAACAAAAGTCAATAGTTTCTATAATTGCACTCTCTTACCTTGCAAGGATGTCTGCATGTGCTTCCTCCACTTTCATATTTACAACAAAGGATATTGGTGACAATTCCTTCCTCTGATATTTTTAAGGCAATCATAGAGACAAATATTGTTCAATCCGGAGCAATGCACCTCAAGCTCATCAGAGAAAACTGGATAGAGATGGAATTGAAATGGCTATGATTCCCTTTCATTTTCCTCAGTTTGTTTCATGGAATAAACAAAACAAAAAGAACGAAAGAATATCAGTTATTCATGGATGCCAGGCAACCTGCACTTCTAACTCCAAGAACACACAGTAAAAATTAATTATAATCTGTAAGTTGTGCCAAAATGACATATGAGCTGCATCAGCATTTGTGTCCCTCCTTTGCTTCATCATGCTGAATATAACAGGAGAAGTTTAAGATGAATATTAAACAGGATGAATATTGCAGATAAAGAACAGAAGAGCATCATAGCCACTGTATAGGGGCTCTCACATCATTCCACCCCTTTCTGAAGATGACCATTATCTAGATGTTTCAAATGATCTACTTGTGTACTTTTATCCTTTGCTGTCTTGGTAGCCTGCCCCTTATCTGTCACCCCCTCCCTCCTCCACAACCCCCCCAACCTCCCTAATGTAACCATCTGTTCCCTCACTAATTTCTCTTATGCATAAAATGCTAAACAATGTGACGCTTGGCAAACGGCCTTTGCTCGATGCTGCATGTGCATGAGGGCTAATTAAAGAGGTTACCTAGGTGCAAAAGCACAATTCAGTCTCTAATATGAGCCTTATGGGAAATTAAAAATGTTTTAAAATGATGCTTAAAGATGTCAGCCAAACAGGAACTGAAAGAGTCCACTAACAATCCTATTCATCCTCTTCTATCTTCTCAGACATCAGTAGGGGACTCAACCTTTGATATCCTTGACCTGTTGTTTTTTCTCCCCACAATCACTTCCCACTCCCTCATTTGCTTTCAGAGCTATTTATCCAAAGCTACTTCAATTACACATAATGCCCATTTGCATGGCTAAATATTTACTGTCATCTTGCTTAAGGCTGCATGCAACATGCCAGTTGGGAATTGAAACAACAACCTACAGGTTACAGCCTCTGTTAGTTTATCACAACCCCCACAAACTCCTGCTGTCAATGCAATTTAGACATTAAGAATTTAATGGACCAGGAAAGGTTTGAGAAATGTCTCCTTGAACATCTGTGTACAGCTCTTTGATGCTGAAGCATTTTGACTGAAAGCCTCCTTTAACTGTTTTTCATGTTCACTCTTTTTGATTGCCTATTTTAATGATTATGATGATTTAATCATAACGTCAGTGAGCATCCCCTTCTACTTGAGGTATTATTAAACAAGTCTGTGTTTTAGGCCTGATTTGAGGTGGTGGGCGTATTACATAAATAAAAAGTGTGTCTGTATGAATTGCTATAATTTGACAAATACCTCTTTGGGATGTACAACCTGCAAGGCATCAGGTATAGGTTGAGTGTCACAGTGTCACCTTAATTAATGAGCCATAATAATTCTAGGGCCATGCTCACACACAGAGCAAAACACCAGCAAGAGTTTTGCTATAGCAAAGGACAGCAGCATTCCTCTTGTACATTTCAAAAGCGTACAGAGGGGGTTCCAAAGAGAGGACATTCTATGTGAACAGAATGAAACAGCAAGTAGTAAAGTTGTGACCCTATTACCCCTTCCAGCCACTACAGCTTACATCCAAACTCAGCCTGGAGGGTACTAAAGTCACCCTCCATCCCATCATCACAACAGTTTTTCTCCCATACCACAAGTGCTGTCCTCTTGTACAGTGCTACTCTAGTATATATGCTGTTTGAACAAGATTATTAATTTAAGCACAGAGTGAAAAGGCACTTTAGCAACTATTTGACTGTTGTGCTTCTTATATTGTGAAATGGACTGCTGGGTATACCTCACAGACTTAAATCAACAGATTAGATGTTTAACCTGGGTGTAACCTAAGTCTCTTTTCTCCCAAAGGATTATTTCCATATCATTGTGTCTATAATCGAGGAATGTAGGGGATATATGTATATATAGGGGACTGGTCACTCCTTGGATCTTTGAAACTAACTACATAGAATGGCACTTTGTGAAAATAACAATGTTATGTAGCATATTGATAACAGTCAAGGGTGAAGCTAATATTACATTTTTTGCATTATGTGCTCAGATTCGACAATAGTCCTGTTAATTATTTTTCAATAAATTATAAATACAATATACCGTAAAACTGGCAACAGTTCCTCCTCAGCTTCAATATGTTGAAAAGGTTGTCTAATTTATCTGGGCATACCATTAATTACCAAGTACTCAACAGTCCCAGTACATTATACAGTGTACAGTGTGCATTCTTCCATACATTCATTCGGGGGCATTATCCGCTGTGATAATGGTTCTTCTCTAACCCTGTCCCTAATAAACCTTTGGCTTCATTAAACCTTTGGCTTCATATACTTTGTCTCAGATTGTTTGTAGCCCACAAACATTCTGCTGAAACACAGTTTTAATCCTGTTTCATGAAGCAACAAAAGGAACTGTATTTTCATTGCCTTTTGCATTTTGAAACATTTATTTGACTTTTGCCAAAGGGATGCTCCCTGTTTCAATTTGCTCTGCTCACAAATGTCTTTTTGTTGAATTATTCATAAACATAAATGTGCTAACGCTTTAATCGCAGGGTATAGTGTTGAGTAGATAACTCTAATAGACAGTGCAGATTAAAATACTTTTTGAAAAGGTTGGAACCACAGAGGGAAGAAAGAGCAGCCAAAAGACTGCAAAAGCAGAACATTTATTCAGACTCCCTGTGACACAATTTGTGTGTTCTGTTAGCTCTGTAATGTACAGAAGTCAAGAAATCACAGACAGAAAACAGAGAATTTCACCAGCACTCCACTGAGGCTCATTTCAACCAGTGCTGTCATTTTCAGACAGCTATTCAAATTCCAGTGAGCAGTAGTTTATCATGACCACTGTGATATTATAATAGTTTATTATCCAGTGCATTTCACCCTCAGTGTTTGACATTAAGAAAATAATTTAATCATGCAATGCAGAGATTTGAAATCATTTTATCTAATAAGGTGTTGTTACATTGAACTGTCAAGCCTTAATTGTCTATAGCCATTTTTAGCTAACATTTTTAGCCAATATTTTATATGTTATGAAAGCTGGTGTTTAATATGCAGAGTGTGGTTTGTGTCTTCTCTCCTCTCTGAGCTTGGTGTTGTCTGCCTTTTTAATCATCACATTATATTTTCTCTCCCCTTCCATCCCTGCATGTACAGCATAGTACATAGAGAGACACATATCTATTTATAATGTAATATTCACAATTGTTAGATATTCACTATGATTTCACCAGCATTTTGCTTCTGTTCACACTGATTTCATTTGAAGATAAGGTACATGCATGTCCAAGGGAAAAAAGAGGTGGGTAGGCCTTTTGCATTATCTAATTTTAAAAAGAATAGGAGCATGTGCAAGGTATACTTTTGTTCTTTCCATTGTTAAAGACTGCTGGTTTCCAAGTCCACTAACCTGTAAGAGCACTGATTACCTGCACATTTCATCTCAGTGTATGACCACCTCTCAACTGGTCAATTAGTTGGGTTGCTGAGGATTCAAACATCCTCTCATTAAATTAAACAATCAATTTCAGCTGCTGCGGCCAGTGAAATTTTTAGTGATTCTGGCACCACCCAGAATGAGAGGGTGCGTGTTTGGTGACCATTTCGCAGACCACCTGAACAAGTGTCTTTTAGCCACCTGCCAGCTGAACAGTTAAATGCAATGGATATATGCTTGTATATCTCAAGCCAACTCAGAATTTCACATACATTTAATGCAATGTTCATAGACCCATGTAACACAGTTCCATCTCCTGATCTTCACTTCGGATTACCTCTCATCAACCTCTTAGGAATGTGTGAAGAGGGATGACACAATGCATTATGGGAAGAGAACAGTAGTTTATGGTTTCCATAATTAGATAGATAATTAATCAGAACATCTGTGTGAGAATGAATCCAGTGTCTCTGTAGACTACATACTTACAATTAGTTGCTACTACTTCATAGATGTTTACCAGTTGTTATTTATGTTGGTAATTCCCAATGAATATCACACATTATGCTGTGGACAGTGTGTACTGTCAAGGGGGAGTAAACACCATATTAATCCTTTTCACTTTTACTCCTCAGAGTACATTCACCTGATTTTCTCCCTTTCATTTACAGAACTTCCACAGAGGAAGCATATCGTCTCTCATATCAGTGAGCTGAAAACAGAAACACAAGATATCATTCTGTCCCACCACATTTAAATCAATGAACCCAGGATCAATGTATTGCAGTGTAGTCTAAATTTAGCAATCTGAATTTCACTCTTCAAAACAGAAAAAGAACTAATTGTTGTCATATGTTTCCTTCCTTGTAAACAGGCAATTGAGAGTGCTTCTGTGTCTATCAGGGAATATTCCATAATGAGGTTGAATAGGATGAGTGTCCAAAATTCCGGACACAAGTTGTTTTCATTTTTTATGTATTCATGTATGAAATATTGTTGAGTGGGGATTACTTTTTGCTTATTTTACAGATGTCATGAACACATCATATAAGAATTGATGACTACAAAATGGACACCATTCAAAAAAATACTTTGTGCCAGGCTTGGATTGTTTAGGTGTTATCTTGGGAAAAACACATCTCCTAAAACAGCCTTTTGAAATTCTGCCACACAGTTATTTATCACCCGTTCTTGAAAGAGTTTTGTGTGTAATGTGAATAGTTTATATCTTGCAAATTGCATCAAAAGCAAGAGCTGATATCTACCCAAACCCATCCAGCTTATGTAAGAAAACATCTGCCTTACTGTATGTGAGGGCTAAGACAGTGCTGACTGCATCACACGTGTCAGCTACCCTGGTAATGCAACTCCAATGTGACCTGCACAATTTTCCAGCAATGACTGGTTTAAATTTAGAATGTTCCACCATATTAAGCTCTCAACCTGCTACTGATAAGGCCCTAAGCAAAGAACAAGGAGGAGCAAAATAAGTGAAGTTCAGGGACACTTGAAAAGGCTTTCCCATCTAATAATTTTTGGATCTCAGAAAATTCCCAGAACATTAGGTTCCCACAATGTACATTTTTTTAAGTGTCCTTGATGTCCCTTATGCCCTATTTGTCTATGACAGTAACTTTTCCCTGTGACCATGACAGAACTTGTCCAAAGACTGTGTATTGGAGACCATTCTCAGTATAACATTAGTACACACCCCAATGACATGAATCTTTGCTGTTTGCTGGGTCATTCACAAGTATTATCATCAACTTGAGATACTAATTCAATTTGACTGAAACTCTGTCTGATTTGTATGCTTACACATGTATCCTTTAAATGTATCTCACAAACCTTTTTGTAATTAAAATGACATAATACTTGAAGCTTTGAGTATTGGATTTTATAAAAGAATGCAATGGAAAGGAAACTATGAGGGTCATAAGTCTCACATGTTTGTTACACTAGTCCCCAAATAATCTAATATTCTCAGTAATTTAGTTACCCTAAGATAAACAGCTACATTAAGTGCACACATATTTATGTTATTTTTTTATTTTATTTATTTATTTGTTTGCATTCAATACCCCTATACTGCATTGAGTTTCTTTTTGAGCCACAATTTTTGTGTAGGCCTACCCCATCACCAAAAGTGTTTCAAAGACTGTTTTTGTTTTCAATTCCTGTCAGTTTTCATTGAAAAGTGGGAAGATACAATTTTCCTCCCTATCTCTGCCACTTCAGGAAGTTAATTCAGCTTTTCATGGTGTTGCTCTGACAAACTCGCCAGATGGTTTGAGAGAACAAAAGCTTAATTTCCTGACTATATGAGTTACCTGCAGGGCAACACTATCACCACAAAGAGATTCCTTTCCTCCCACATATTTCATGAGGAAGTAATTTCCTTAGGCCCTCTCATGCCCTTTTTCTGTAACTTATAAATCCTTAGGGCAATCAAAGATATGAGAGAAAACACATTCATTATCAGCCATCCAAGATGAACATCCTATATGTTTACTCTTCACCAAGTGCTGGAGTTGAATAAAGGGTGTATTTACAGATTTCAGCACCTGTTTCAAAATCTTATTTTGGGTCCCATCAGACCTTTATGAGTTACAGTGTACCTCACAGAAGCATTAGCCAGATCTGGCTCTGTAATTTTGGAACCAGTAGGTATGTGGAAGTGAGACTGCATTGTTGTACTCTGTACTGTAACTGTGCTTTGGAAAATGTGCTTTCTGATTAGCCATGCCAATAAAGTTATAGAAGTGAATAGATGTAAGATATGCAACATAATTCCACAGGGTCCAGTTGAAAGCAAAGCAATCTCTATACCATCTGTGAATATGGCACTAGGTAAAAATGTGGCCAATACTAATAATTGCAGTGGCCATGCATGCTAACATATCAGTTGAAAATACCAACAACGAAAGTATCAACATGAATACAAAAAGTGTTTGTACAGAAGGTCCAATATCTTTTTTTCAACATGAAAATAGTTTCATTTCACCAGGCACTTTGTCATTTAGCCTTTCAGGTAAACAAATAACACATGGGCCTTCAACTCAAGTGTCTATTATGCAGCTATCATAAGTTTGACGCTGCTTGAATGTGGCACCCCAGGAACCTTTTCTTGGGGTTTGGAAATTATACAGTGTGTGAATGGACACCTGACAAATGACCTTGCAAATGGCAAACAAGTCCAAAGACTCTAGTCCTGCATTTGTTTATAAGAAGAATCCTCAGTACCTGTAAATAGTGGTGATAGAGGGACATTTCCATATCCAAGTTTTCAAAACCTTGACTCATATCTCCTGAAAAAAAAGTTCTTCTCTGGAGACACAGCAATTGAAAGAGAAGCAACTGAAGTTCTTTTCAAAAAGAGACAAAAGTGTATATTGCCTTCTGATTAATCCTCTTTAATTATGCAAGAGGTCTGTATCTCAAGTGACTTAAGAATGTGTCTGTATGTATTCATTAGTGTGCTTTTGAATTACCTCTTATTAATCATGAATAACTTTCTAGATCACTGAGGGTGGTATTTATCTAGTTTTTTAAATGCTTCTTTTATATTTTTACAAAAACTGGAGTAGGTAGTCCATGGCATTTTGCATGCTGAGCAGTTTTCAAATCATCTAAATTTGAAATGAATCATAACTGTAGTTTAATGACTTTTTAGTAAACAAAGCTGTAGGCTAGCTCTCTCTCTCTCTCTCTCTCTCTCTCTCTCTCTCTCTCTCTCTCTCTCTCTCTCTCTCTCTCTCTCTCTCTCTCTCTCTCTCTCTCTCTCTCTCTCTCTCTCTCTCTCTCGCTCTCCCTCTCCCTGAGCTCATCATCAGAGGTACCCTGCAGTGAAGAGGACCTTTTTAGTTAAAGTGGGAAATTGGCATTTTAAAAACCAAGAAAAGTAAACTTAAAATAAATCACTCATGACAGTGCATGTGTTTAAAGAGCACCTGTCTCAGCAATCCCTCTCACGACTGTCTGAGAGCAATTAAACACAATGTACTGCAACTGAACAAGACACATCTTTCACACGAAGCAAAATGTAAGCACTGCTATAATTACAGCATCCAATTACTGTATGATTGTGTGTGACTCATTGGATTGTATAAGCAAAATATTTTTTTCAAGGGACCTGCATTTATGAAATTAGAACATACCTGTAATATTACTTATAATTATGTATTTATGTCATGCTGCCATTTCCGTCTAGCCTAGCTCACATTTGACATATATATTTTATTTAGTTTGTATTTACTCGTTTATTTTACACCACTTCAGTATTCCTACAATGCCAGAATTGCTTTTTGTGAAGTAACAATATGGTTCCCACTGCCTGATGTCTTCAGAGTGAAATATTATAAATAATATAGAGATATGGAACATTCAGACAAACCAGATGCATAAAGAAAAGTCAAGGAAAGGCAGGATCAGCTGTGGCCTGAATGAATTAGTTTCAGCATGCCATTCACACTATGAGTTAAACTTGTCATTGGCTTTAAGCTCTTGGCTTTTAAAATTCAATCAAAATGGGCCTAAGTCATTTGAAGAGCACGTGCTATAATATTTTTTAAAGAGTACATTCCAAAGAACATGTTTGCTTGCCTTCAATACTGAAAAAACCTTGTTGATGTGAAGTATGTTTTGACTGAATGGCATGTAACTGTACAGAGACTAAGTGCTTTTGATTAGATGCTGGCCATAATGCTTTTATTCCACCACCATATCAAGAATAATATTGTTGATAGCCCTATATTACCATAAGACATAGATGAATCTGGAGGCCTATGTCCATTTTGATTGCATGATAAATGCCTTTGAGAAGTGCTGTTAATGAAAACCCAACCGAGATGTCTTTTTGGTTATAGAGTTAACCTTTTTTTCCCAGTCTTGTAGGTTTTTGGTTTTTCGAGTTATGCTTTTAGAGTGGGATATTTTGTTAGTCGGGCTCAGCAATGGGCTTGTGTTTTCTTTTGTTTTTGGGTTTGTATCATCACCACTCTGGTGGGTTTCTCTATGCTTTCTCACACTGCTCTCTTTCTTAACACCCCCGTCACTCTTTGTCATGGCTGTTCTCTTTTTTCTTTTCTGTAAAAATTCAGTGAATTCTTCCATTTAAATTTGATTGACTGGAACATCTTCATGGAAAAGGGAGAGAACCAGCTGTGTCCCCTTATGATGTTATTTTGCTTCCAAACAGCATTCTCTTTCATCTCCTCTATTGATTAGATAAAAAACAGATTTTGATCCCAGTATACAGCCACATATGTAACATGGTGTCCAAAGACTTTATATGATGATACACATGATACTACATGGATGTGTGATCTGTATCTAAGGCTTTCCTGGGGATTACCTGCAGCAAAATCAAAAGGGATTTCAAAGGGAGGAAAATGCACATGTATTTTGATAAGGATATGAGAAATGGTAATAGGGAGGGCATGTCTATTCATAGTGGCTGTGTGAAGTCGAGGATATGGTATGCGCTCTCAGCCCCCACAGATTAGGGCTGCTGAGCAAAAAAAGCTACGAGAGGACAAGTAATCTGCTCCAAACGGGGTTGGCCGCGTCTGCGATCCATTCAGCCTTCGTCCTAACACTGTGAATATGAATTTTGCGCCGGGGTTATTTTACCAATAATCTTTTAATGACATGCGCCTGCTACGCTTTCAGGATTTCTTAAAAGCCAAAAACATTGAACGGTTTCTATCTGGAGATTATCCAAATAAGGAAAACATCTTAGGACATGCACTTTGATGCATATAATGTGAGCTGTTGTATTCTGGTGAGAAGCTCAGGGGAAACCTTTAATAAGCTAGACTTGACCTCCTGCCATACTTATTTATGTATGTATGCATGTATGTATGTTTGTATGTATTTATTGACTTATTGATTTATTGTTTTATATTTGCTTTTGTTTCATGCTGGCTGTATCCATTTTACCTCTATTTTGTTGTAGTGCAAATCAAATACTTGCTGCTGTATTGCCTCATAGATAATTCTGTTGTAAAACCTTTTGTAGGTCAAAGTTAGTTTAATTGTAGGCCATGCTACCAGTACAACATTTTGGTGTATATCTCGGGATTTTTGTGTGGGCCAAAGATTTAAATCTGTCAGTTGTACTTCTGTTATCTTCAGTTATGCTTACATCCATCTAAGGGGATATTTTTTTTCTGTAATACTGGTAACCATACAAACATTCTAGCTTTATCTTGAATTCTGTATACTGTATCCTCATTTTACAATGCATGTACACATGTGCAATTTATTAAAAAGGGGCCATAAATTAAATTTAAAAGTGAATTTGAGACCTGAACAGCTTTACCCTTTGATAGGATTAAGATCATAACCAAAAATATTACAAATAAAGTTTGTATCAAAATGTGAGAGCAATAAATGATCGCACAAACGTACTGGGAGAACAAAGCAGGCGACTTTTTGAAAAGCAAAACAAAATAGTCGGGTATGGACTTGTTGAACTAATGAGCAAAGACTGAGTTACCACACGCAATATCCAGCTTGATAAAAAAGACCTCACCTTCCCAAAACTGCAATACTATTATTTGCCAAGCCAAGTTAATGAATAAAAACAATAACTTGATCAAATTTTTGGAATAATGTGTCTCTTTCTGTGTGTCCTTGTGTTGAACAAACCAATGACTTGCAGCTCATTTTAGAATGATTCTGAGCGCTGTTCCATTACATCTGTTCAGCTATCTGCACAATTGCCTAATTGTAAATTAGCACCAGTTAATCACTTGACATTAGCAAATGACATTATGCTCCTTCCATTTCCCTTGATATATACAAGTCACGCTGAAGCTATTTTTGCTTTATTTTGACAGCTACATTTTTAATTTGCAGTATGAATGCAAATCACCTCTCAAATGATAAATAGTATTCTTATAGCTCAGTAAAGCTCATTAATCTTCAATTTGTAGAATAACATATTTGGTCAGTAGCAATATAAGTGATCAATGAAGTCCCACATTTTAGTTTTGTGGATTTACAGCACTTATGTGTTTCAGTGAGTGATTGATTTGTTTGAAGATATGTGCAAAAGCTTTGAAACATACTTCAATTCAAGTCACCTTTATTTCAGATCATCCAATGACTGGGTATCACCAGAGAGGGTATCATTTGGTATTGTAGGTAGTGACAAACATTAGAACTTCCTTTTTTTCATGACTTTTATGAAAACCACGATGACTTCTTTTTAAATAACTTTATTTGCAACAATACTCGCACGTTTACTCAAAAGTGGTCACTGAGCTTTTAAAAACAGATATTAAAACCTTAGGAGCTCCACTTTTTCATTCAGACCAAGTCAATGAGCTATCTCTTTACACTATGCTTCAGCAAACTGCACCACTGCATTTTTCTGAGACATTTCACCTGAAAACAGTCCTTTCATAAACTCTATTCCCCTTTTCAGTCCTTTCATGAACTCTATATCACAAATGTCTTACCTTCATCACAAAAGTGAAATCAAATATTTTATTGAACACAAAAATACAACTTAAAAAAGAAACAAACAGAAAATAAATATTTGCTTTAAGAGAATAGAAAATGGATGTAAGCATTTATGAAGGACTAGATCAGGAGATAATTACACATAGAGCCACTATACTGGGTGTTAGTAAAAAATAAATGAACAGTACAAAATGCTATCATATGTCTGTTTCCTCATTAGGTTTCTCTTGTTTAATTCCAGGGTTTTCCACTGATTGAATAATCATCTTTAAGCCCAGGTATCCCAGCACACTGCATGATGTCACAAACAGAGGGTGGTTGCCAGAGTAATACTGAATCTGACTGGGAGTCCTCTTGTACACAGGTATGTTTACAGGTCCAAGTTCTTGCTCCAATATATTACTGTTTCAGTCTTTTTTGCAAGACTTGATCCTTCAGGCCCCTTCCCTTCCCTAACACAAGCAAAATGAGTGTAGATTCATTTTCCTGATGGCTGCTCTATATAAAAGTATGTCCAACACCAACCGCTGAAGTCAAGGAAGGCAGGACTATCGAGTAACCTGGAAAAAAAGGGAGACACTTGTTAGCATTCTCTTCCCCATGGAAGATAATATGCTGCTATCAGAAACCGAAGGCAAAGGCAAAGGGCGACACATACATTAGACATTTCTTAAATGATATAAATATTTTAAATATATTTTTTTTAAATCTGTGATTGTGCCACAAGCAACGCAATAATCCTTTACAATGATCCTTTTTGAATGATACTGGAATGTTATTGGAGAAGTTGTATTTACTGCAAAAAAAAAAAAAAAAACTCAAATCTTGGCAGTGACAGACATTATCTTGAAACCGGCAGTGATGAGCAGTTCCACACCACTTGGACTATCATTGAAATACAGTGAAGGCTGGCAGGGTACACCCTGCCTCATTACACACCAGTAACTTCTCCTGTCAATCAGGCATCTGGGCTCGGTCTGAAACAGCTGCACGTGAGTGTTTGAGCAGCTGCAGCACGTTGAACTAGGGAGCAGAACGAAAGCGCACCTGGATGCAGGTGATTCAGAGATCTGCTCACACATAAGGTGACAAAGGACATTGCAGAAGAGCGACAGGACTGCAGATTTCATGGCTTCCTTTCAATATTGCTCTAAAATGGGCAATCTCATAAGCTGCTATCACTGTTTTTAAGTATATAATTAAATAGAACTTTCGAGACGTAAAAATAGCATACAGAGAAAGGACAGTTAATAATATGTTAACATTTTCCACTTATTACTGCCTTGGGAGCTGATGTTTGAAGAGTATGAGTAACTCAGAAAACAAGGATTCACAAAACAGTAGACAACCAGGCATATTTTAAGTCAAAGTGGTATCAAGTATCCACAAAGATTACATTGTTAAAGCCCACAGAACATAACAGAGAGCAATAAGACATACTTATTCTCTACACGTGTTGACAGAAAGCGTGTACAGACAAGCTTAAGAAAGAATAAATGCTGTGAATACGTTCTTCCAATACATGCAATGAAACAAATGCACCCACACAGAAATTTGCCCACATGTTCTGACGCCACTGAAAACTGGGGCAGTTTAATTGCCTTTAATGATTTGATGTTTAATAAGACAATATGATGTTCTGTCAGACCCCTTTTAATAAGGCATAAGGCATAATCAACAGGGCTTGCACCCTCCATGGAGCACATGTTGGCGCCTGTCAGTGTCATTCACTTAGCTGCTGGCATGGGCATCACTTTCCTCAGCCAGAAATAAAGTGACAAAAAGGGGCTGGCGTGTGCGTTGGTGCTGGCAGCAGAGCTGTGTTTTATCCAGTCTGGCTACGGGCTACGCCTTCCTCTCTAGTCACTTTGATCACACTTCTAAATATGTTGCTGTGATGTAATGAGGATGCAGATCAATAATGGCCACGCTTCCTTTGTTCTGGCTATTGCTAAGAGAGGTCTTAGCCTCACCCTGCCTGTGACCCTGAGCCTTATGAGCCTGAATGAGCAGTTAACTTCCACAGAGGTTTGAGCTGGTCTTGAGAAGACCTCCACCCACATGCCTTTTCATGAGCTATGTATTCGGTGTAAAACCTCCTGCCCATGCTACCTGTCCAAATACCCTGCAGGGACATCCTCCCATCAAGCTACGAAAAACACATTAAGCAATGCAAAAGGCAGAATGAAAATAATTCTGCCTGGTACTGCTGAAGGTTTCCTCAGACCCAGCAATGACCATGAGTGCTTGTCCATCAGAGCATGTTTACTCTCTGTCAGATGGTACCTGAACACGATGTGCTATGTGGGGATTCGGTCAGCTGGCTGCAGCGTGTTACGGTGGCTGAGCATCTCATTTTCGAGTCTGTTGTGCTCCCCCAGGCAGCCGTGTCACACCACAGCCCTTTCGTATCTGCGCCCTGGTCTGATCTGACAGGCAGAGCGACCGGCTCGGCCCACATATGGAGCCCAAGGATCTCAATCTGCTACCAGATTCAAACACCATATGAATCGTACTCAAACACCGGAGCATTCCACATGCACACACACTCCATGCTACGGCATGTGGGCGGTGAACCAGATGACTGAAGAGACTGGGCTCTGTGGCACATGGGCAGGATTAAAAACCAAAAATGGTGGTTTAATTGCTAGACCCAGAGCAGAGAGGAATGGTAGCTGGTGTGCCAGATTCTGGTCATCTTCTGAAGTTAAATCAAAGCTCAGAGCACTTTTTCAAAACCAAAGAAGCATACAGATCAGATTTTTTTTTATTATTTATGGTTGGTAGGAACTCCTGGGATCAGTCTTTTGGAGGAATGCTGGAAGCCAAATAAAGCAAAGCCCACCCGGTGTGGGGCCAGCACTATGATATCACTTTTCTCACTCTGTCAGAAAATGAAACATGTAGAAGCCTGCCTCCTAGCGTGTTTCTCTCCACAGCATACAGTCCCTTTCCATGACAGCTAGCAGCGGAGCAGTTGTTTTTTTTTTTGACTCTATTCATCACATCCCCTTAACAACATCTGGTCTAGTGGTTTATATGTACACCCCTATACTAATCAGGCAATAAGAAATAAATCAATGCATTGCAAATGTACCTGTGTAAGGTGAAGAGTCATATAGAGATAAGTACCTCTCTTTCCTATTCATATGCCAGTTCATTTGTGTTACATCATAAAAAGTACTGTGAATGATCCATTACTATTAATTTTTTAAACAGACAGATGACACAATTATTTTGGTGGGACAGAGTGAGAAATTGTGATGTAAGTAACAGGTGGACAAAAAATGTAATAAAACATTTAAACTTGTATTTTAGAATTATACACTTTATTTTATAGTATTTGTAATTAAAATTGAAGCATATACTGTACTGTAAAACCTAGTAAAATACATTGGATACATTTTGCAATAACAAAGGATCAAATTTGAAAATGTTGTACTCCAGAATGTATCAGATGTTGCTGCAGTAAGTGTCCATTTGGTTTACCCAAAAACTCCAAAGAGGTTTTTATGGAATTACACAGTTAATCAGCCAGGATGGCTCAAGCATTGCTGAAGAGCATGCTCCAGTCCAGAGTCCAGGGCATTCTGTGGGGCTGTGGGGGCCAGAGGGCCACAGAGTGATATGGGCTGTGTGTGTAAACAAGGACAGCTGCACAGAGAATTTAAAATCAAACCAAAAGTAATACCCACCTCAACTCACTTCCCACCATCACCACCAACCCGGCAACCCCCCACTCCTACCCAAGCCCTTGTTCTGTGTGCCGATGAAGAGGCCATGAATTATTAACCCCGGTGAAACAAAAGGTCTGACACAGGCAGCCTTGTGCTCTATGAATAATGCAGACACAGCTCTGGTACAGGTGAGTGTGAGAGATGAACAGTGGGTGTGACTGATGGCTATAAGCCAGAATGTGGGGGGGGTGTTGTAGAAAATTACAAGACAATTTTGATGAATATTGCTGCACATGATGATGATGTGATTATGGCAAAAATATACCTCTTTCACTACTACTGTGATTACTACTATTACCACTAAATAATAATAATAATAATAATAATGCTACTGAATGAATGAATGAATGAATGAATGAATGAATGAATGAATGAATGAATGAATGAATGAATGAATGAATGAATGAATGAATGAATGAATGTGGCTGCTTCATTTGCCTCTCATTCTTTTGTTTTCTGATGAGAATTTTATGCATCCAAGACGTTTGCAGATTTGTCAAACTCTAGGCTTGACCAAAGCCCATTTATTTAGCTTTAAGCAAAAAAAAAGTGGGACACACAGCAGTTGGTGTTGGGCTCTTTCTCAAACTCACAAAACAAGTAGTGGGACCATTTTCACTTTGGCTGCTCTGAAGATGCTTTTTGCTCTTCTTATATGAGAGGTTGGAGAGCTCAAGCCTGACCTGCCAGTGTTATCGGAGGAAAACACTAGCAGCCCTATGGTTACATAGCGTGCAGATTTAAGTGGCAATTTCAAACAAGAGTTACAGATTTGCAACTCCAGGACTGTGGAACATATGAGCAGGGGGTCAATTTTACACACAAGCACAGTTTCACAATCTCCACAAGAAAAAACCCTTTCGGGAAACCATGAGGCATTTAATGAAAATTCCTTGGAGGGATTTATACTGAACACCGACACTACTTTCCTTTACTACCTGATGTGCTCTGGAGCACTCTGCAGTTTGGTGGAGGTTAAACCCACCTTGGTTGTCTTGACTTTGTTGCCTGTGCTGCAGCTCCAGCCTTTGAGATCCGGCAGCACTTTGCATTCCTCCCCATCCATGCAAGGCTGCATCTGGCACCACCACTTCTGTGCTACGATAGAAGCTGCATGTGAAGACACAAATGACGAATGAAAAAAAATAATAATGAACCATTATCTAAAAGAGCTTGTGTAGTGGTGAATGAAGCATGGTCAAAATCAGGGCTACATCTGAATCTTTCAACCCTCTTTTAGAGCATATGTAATCAAATCAAAACAGAATTTATTTTACAATATAATTTTTTTTCAGTGTTAGAATTTTATGGAGACAATCAATCAGGCTTTTGAATGTGTTATTTTCATTCAAAACTAAAATTGCATGGGTCAATAAAAATACAAAAGTCTTACTAAAATACAAAAATGAACAAAATCTGAAGTTAAAGAGATAAGCGTGTTTGACTCTAGACCCAGCATTCCTCTCTATTGGACAGTGTTGACATGGCATAATGTGATGCCCTCAGTCAGTTCAAATGACACTCTGCAAATGACTGAATATCAAGTTTAAAATTTTCTGTTTGACCAGGAATCAACCAGTTATATTATAAATACACTACGCATGAGCAAAGACTTCAAGAGAAGAATAAAGACAAGGCAGATGGACTACTGCTCTATAATTATGTATTGTCTACATGGCCTATGGAGGAACTGAGAAAAATATTGGTTAGACATTTAAATGAATCAGTGATGAATCAAAGTTTTTGTGAAAAAGGTTACTCTGTGGAATTACCAATATCAATTGTATAGAATCCCATGCACCACTGAAACCCACACAGCCACTTAACTGGTTTACAAAGCAGTGCATGGGCCCAAAAGCATCTAATGTCTGGACCACTTATAATTTTATTGTCTAATGTAAGTGATTATCATTTGAAATGACATAATTCCTTGATGTTTAAAGTTATCCAGGGTCCATTCAATGAATTTCTAGTGAATCATTTTTGATCTTATAATTTTCATCACCACTCACCTGCAGGGAAAAGACTGTCATTTGAACTGACTGAGTGGACGTCTGTACTGGCAGGGGAAGGATACTCACCATCCACACAGGATGGGGCAGCTCTCGTCGTACCAGCAACCTGCCCAGGGAAACAGGAGCACTTCACGGTCTGAGACCTCTCCTCGATCTTGTTCTTGTTGCAACAGCGATGGGCTGCAATGACCTCACAGGTCCCTGCTTTGACATGCACTAAGGAAGACAAAAGAGAGAATGTTCCCTGTTAAAAGACATGAGCTTTCCATGGGACAGCGACATTATGATTACAACAGAACTGTGCAGATTAGCAAAAGTATGCCTATGGTTGCATGAATTGATACTCACAGGTTTTAACAAAAACCCCTGCTTCTAAAATTATGGTGAGCAGCTGATGCAGAGGATAGTGAAGTAATTAAAGGTAAATGTATGCTCTCAGGTACTACAGCATTTAAACAACTCAAGGAAGCTTTAAGCTGCATAATTACCCCTTATTTTCATTTACATAATTATATAAGTTCCCTGGTCAATAGTTTGTAAAAGTGTGCAGACTCAGTTAATTCCATGCAAATTAAAAACCTTCAAAGGAGCCCAAGATTCTATGAAGGGAAAGCATAAAAGTATTGGGGAGATGTACCATGAACCATTCCTGTGCATGAGAACCATGCATGATTGGCACTGTGTATCTAAATACTTTCATTGGGGTTCCAGACAGTTATATAGACAAAACAAAAGCTAACATAAATTTCATATTCTAATTATATATATATGCTAAATTTGTCATTTCAGCTACACCTGCTGAACAAACATATTGAAGCTGATAGATTTGCTGTATAACATACAGCAGATGTGCAGTCTGTCTCTGTGCATCATTACCCAAGATGTGATACAACAGTCTAGACAAATATATTAAATAGCAAATGTCATCATTACTCACTTATCATCAGATAAACCAGAAAAAAACAACTGATGAAAAAAGTGTGATGTTTGCATGTGTGTATGTTTCTGTTTTAATAAGCTTTTTCTTTTAATATGACTTTCATTTGTTTTCACAGTATATGTTAACACGTGTGTGAGAAGAAATACAATAATAATAATAACTCTTCACATATGTCACAATTCACAGCAAAAAAATATCACTCTACCACTGATCGGAACAAAGTATGCCAAAGAAGGAAGAGTAATGGAAGGAAAAGTAACTTATATTTATTGCTTGAATCTTTTTCAATCCATGATGTGAAAAGGTATACATCTTCATTACATTTTCTTATTCAATTATAAAGAAAAATATGTACGATAGTTCATTATATGAAAAAATTACTATCACATACTTGCTCACATTTATACATAATTCCAGCAAACTTGATGAAAAATGACACATACATTTTTTGTATTCTGCCAAGATAAACTTTGATTACAGCCATATAGATTTTCAATTTGAGGACTTAAGTTGCAAATAGATTGAAAAATGAACTCCATCTTCCAATTAGGGGAGCAATCCAAAAAGCTAATCTAAAGTAAATCTACAACATTAAAAACCTATTACTCCAAATTAATAATGTTCTATTCAGACTGCATTGAAGGTCTGGTCAAAGATCAAGTTCAACCCTGACAATCCAAAAGAAAAACATGGAAGATATACTCACACCCAGTGCCATTTGTGCTTCTGTGTGAGACTGAGTGGAACAAAATGATGGCCTCCATATTTCAAACTGTATTTATATTTCAAACTATATTGAACTTGAAGAGAAGGTAATATTAAATAAAATAGAAGGCTAACTCAAATACCTCCAGAAATAAACTCAATGAGATCAGCATGCAAACTTAGCATACACCAATCTTGTATTTCATTTTTGTTATTTTAGCAAATTGCTGATTACTAGTGTGAAAATGCATTTATTTTAATAAAATAAGCTGTTCTACAAAGTTGGGCCTTTTGAATTAGGTTGTACTTGATATGTAAATGATGCATGCACAAATGGTATCCTCAGAAACAAAGACACACTCTGATTTATATTTTACATGATCATGTTAATGCAATATAACTCAAAGGATTACAGTCCATGGTTGTATTTATGAATTTCTGGAGTATTTTATATTACATGTTACAGCCCATGGTACTAGTTACATCACAACGTAAATACAACTTTATACATTAGGCCATGACACCAGTCATTTTGGTTTCCATCCAAACTGCCATTCCTTTTGCCATTGATTTTTAACAGCAATGTGTTGACAGACAAAAGACAACAGCACATGACAATCTGTGAAAAAATGTTCTGTTCCCCAGAGCATACGTTAACAAAGTAATACATCAGCTAATAGGAGGCAGTTTTGGGTGAGTGTACAGTAAAAATACAAAATGTCATGTATGTCAATATTGATATCAAATGCACTTCTCTTGACATATAGATCTGTGTCAATATATATAAGCTCCACCAATGACCACTTCAAAAGTAGACCAACAATCTATCTACACCTATGCGATACTCTGATTGATGTCATGTGATCATGGCTTTAAGTCCCACTGTGGTACTTGTATATATCTTGAGTCTACATTTTGAAAATGCTGTATGTATTAGACAGGCAGGTCAATTATTATAGTGAACATCCTTCTTTGTGACAGGCAAACATAAGTCCAGCTCCAAGAGGATATGAGAGTGAAAACAAGAAGGGAAAGGGAAAAGAGAAGCTCCTAATGGTGGAAATAATGGTGGAGCCAGGTTCAATCTAATAGCATAAATGGCGTTTGCCGTGCCTCATGCCCAGGTGCACAAATCCCCAGATAAATTGGACACGGTAGCAGTTCAACCATCATCTGCGCGTCGGCCGTGCTATTGTCACTCTCTGAGGGGGTTTCAGGAGTCTGCTGCTTACTGTTCAGAGAGGGACCTGCTCCTCCGATGTAGGTGCACCTACTGCTGGGCAAGTGGAATAAACTCATCTCCCCAGAGTGAGAAACAAATCGCTCTAACCCAACCATGCATTCAGGGCAATGGGGAGTGCATATAGCTGAAGGGGGAAACTGAAACTGAGCTGCAATCAACTTAAGTAATGTTATTAAAATGTTATATAATGTTTACATAATGTTAAGTGAAAATGTGTCTCCTTTGTATTTTCATTTTAATAAGGCCATCTCCTGTAGATAAGGAAAAATGGGTCAGGAGATTGATGCGAGAATGAACATGCACTGTGTGCTTGGCTGTTGGTTTATGTATGATTGCTTTATAATGTAAATGTAAAAGCTGAGAAATTTTCAATTCTTTATTTAATGGACAATAAAGACTTCCATTATACTCTATTCTATTCTTTACGTTTAGCATAAACAAGCAGGACTATTGTGGTCTGTGAAAATAGAAACCATGTAGACAGTAAAGGAGGCTTTTCTATGTAACCCATTTGTTCAGAAAACATTTTCTCATCAGAGCTGGAAAATCACTGCCCACAATGGCTGCAGTGGCGGTCGGTGAGCTGGAAACAGGGGAAGCTCAAACCTCACCTTTAAATCTATCATTAATTTCAACCTGTTCCCGTTAATCCGCCTTGATTAACAATAAACCTAGCAATTCGCGGAATAATCATCACCAATCGCGTAAACAGAGTACATGATTATCAATTACATTTTGTGATGGAGTTGCTGTTTTCGCAAACTAGTTGAGGCCTGTGTGCTAAACTTTATTGTGCATTGCACTCAACACAGATGCATTATACAGATAAAAGATCCTGTTTTCTGTAATCTAAAGGTGTATTCTCAGAAATTGAGATCGATTTCAATACCTTTACTTCCGTTTTATAAATTTGAATCGTAACACAAGAAAGCTACAATGTAAAACAAATTAAGGTATTAGTTTTTCAATGCGTATTTAGATGATTGTCATCCTTGTTAGACCATTTAAGCTTTCGCTGCAGCACACAAGCTTCAGACAATCCACGGTGTTTGCGAACATTTAAACGGCAGAATCATGCAAATCAGACGAGCGCATTTGACATGAACAATCCCTGACGTCGGGCAGAGAGCGAAAAGTACAATTACGTGTTGGTTTTTACAAATTTTAAACAGTTCAGTAAAGAGAAATAATACTATCACTAAATGACACGGGTAACCATTTATTCTGTTTACACGACTAGTGTTAATTATTCTGCGAATCGCTAGGTTTATTGTTAATGAAGGCGGATTAACGGGAACCGGTTGAAATTAATAATAGATTTAAAGGTGAGGTTTGAGCTTCCCCTGTTTCCAACTCACTTGCCGCCACTGAATGGCTGCGTGTAAACACAGACAGAACATAACTGTGAGCTCATTTAAACTTTTTTATTCATGAATATCAAAATATCATGTTCAGATTTATGCCCATACAACCCCACATTGAACCATAGTTACCAACAAGCCACATCGCTATTTATAAAAGATATCATTGAAAGGAAAGTATGGAGCTTCTTTACAATCTGAGTTTTCTTAGTGTGTTTGTTCTTTCCTCATATCTGTGACTTTCTGAGCTCATGAACTGGAAAGGGACCATAAATGGTTTGAAGGTTATGAGTTTGAATCTTGGATATAAAACTGCTAACATCCCCTTGGACACCACACTTGAACTGTAGTCAAGTCTGGTTAAATGAATAGTTCATAAAATAGTTTCTAACTCCTGGAGAAGAGTTTTGGCTAGACAAATAAATAAAGCAAATGTCAAGTAAATGTGATTGAAGATGCCAGCTTTTAAGCTCATGTCATCCGCTCAATACACAACCATTGCAAAGAGCTGACAAAAATCAGGATCAATAGTTTCAAATTAAAACCACTTAGATTGTCATCGGCTAGAGATGCTTGTTCACTCACTCAGCTCCCTCATCAGCAGCAGAGGAGTGCGCAGATAGCGCTGGCGCTAATGAGAGAAAGCAGCTCAGTTCTGGACAGCTGCAGAATCGATACCCCTTAAGGAGCACACTCTTCTGTGCGATCACGTCCATCGATCCACCATTGATAAGCATCACCACATAATCAGGAGCCCTAAAGTACTGTTGCACAGCTGAGCAGAGAGATCAAGGGGAGACCTTACACACCCAGGGATAGGTCAGAGACAAACTGCCACCACCACTGTTCACTCCCTCAGGTCCTCTCTGAACCAAACAGCAGGGTGGTGGGCTTTCTCATGAGGTGGTGGGAGGAGATGAAAGGCACACGAGTCGTTGCACACGTGCATTTCAAGCAATGCATGTTGGAACTGTTGATTCCTCCACCAACGTGCTCCACATGAGAACCCTTTATTTTGAGAATCATGTGGGAGTCTAATTTATGATTCAATTTGTGAAATGCAAAAGCAGAAAATATTTCACAATGTACAATATATCTCTGACAAAGAATACATTTGCAGTATTATTTATTGTATATGTTCATTTTTTGGGGCAATTAGATGCTCTCCTTGAACTCAACTTCCTGAAATGTGTGTTTCTCAAAAGCAGAAAAGTTGAAAAAAGTTGAAATATTCAGATACTAGACATACTCAGGATATGAAAACAGACCTTCCGACATGACAGAGTTCCTCATCTCCTTGGGCCCAAAAGAGGCTTTGGCGAGCTGTGCAGTGAAATGCCCTCTTGTTCTGGGCAATGACACAAGCTCTGCAGCTCACTCAGCATTTCCAAACACAAGAGATTACTGAATTACTGTCCTTTCCATGCCCATTCAGCATTTAAAAAAGGGTTTGTGAGAACAGCTCCACAAACTCTTAAATTCTTTGTGGGTGGGTGAACGGCACAACTTTTTTGGCCATTAAGCTGTAGACTTTGAGCTATACACACTTTGTCTTAACCAGTCAGAATATCTCAGACTGCCAATTCCAGGATCAGTGCAATCTGCCTCTCAGTAAAACTGTATTATATTTTATGGTGCCATAAGAAGGTATTTTGCTCATTCCTGTTTTGCTGGACACCATCTTTATGATAAAGGAAAGTGGTTAGTCCAGTGAATAAAAACAGTAGTGTATGATTGTATTTTGTACTGAATATCTCTTAATATGAGATAAACAGAATAAATATATGTACAAATACACATATACACACACACAGCATAATTCAGTGCCATGCCATGCCTCCTTAACATGCCAGTGTCAGCAAGCAAGTCAAAGCCTAACTGGCTTTAATGTGACCCACAGGGGGAGGCTTTCAGTCCGCAGGTCATTTCCCACCTTATTTCACACAACAGTGAGCAGTTGCGCAGGTTGGGCAGTCCCCCAGACTGTGCAGATCAGTGGGCAGATTGCAAAATGATTATGTGCAGCAGAAGACAGCATGCATCCTCCTGAATGTAGGACCAGTGATGCTGCAATGGATGAATAGGCCTACAGCAAGCATTTCAAATTGAGGAATAAAGACAATTGAGGCAAAAAAATTGACATGTGAATCGCTCCTAGCTCCAAATACAGTGCTTTATATGCACAATGTATATAATTGTACATATTCATAACATACTCTATAGTTATGCATCCAATATCTCAGTCAAAAGTACATGGTTGATATTAATCTGATAAATGTAGCACATTTCAAGACACAGCTACACAGCTACAATGCAAACCATGACTTTTCTCACTCATTATTCCTCAGCCTGTTTCCTACATGGAGATGGTTCATATTAGTTATAATTTGCTTTGTCAATTTCACTAAGGTCAGAAATTAATAAACATATCTGTTGAACTGCAATGACCATGATAGAAATGATACATTAAACATAACTTATCATATTATATTGGATTGGGTACAATTATGCTATTGATCTTGTATAGAGATATGCTTTTAACAGCCTGTCCAATGCTGCCTAGTCGTAAATCCAATTCGGCATTAGCAAACAGCCATATTCACACTTAAAAACAAACTTTGTTCATTTTTCATTGAGTGCTTTCAGCAACCAGGGAAAAAAACTCTTACTGAAGCATACTTTCCCAAGATGCAAGCAGTGGTATAGTACCTCTGACCAGAGGGCAATTGTTCAAAAAAATTAAAAATGAACTCCTCTGCACAATCCCAACATACTGTAAAATATTTTTCAAGCTACCAGTAAAAAAAATATAGAGGAAAAGTCCAAGATAAAAAATATGATTATTATTATTATTATTATTTATTATTTATTTATTTATTCTTTTTTTTGCTGAGGAAACGTCTTCATGTTATTTTCCAGCACAGCTTTTTTTGTTTTTATCCTTGTCTGATTCATGCATATCGTTAGGTGTGACATTTTCTGCAACAATAAAGCATATTCAGAAAAAAAAACAGTTTAGAGTGCATTGCACGGCACAAAAAAGGAATGTTTGATGTCTACACTCAAATAATGCACATTAGTAACTTTTTATAGGGTCACAAGTGTGCATTCTTTGGGTCTACCAGATATGTTTGTTTCATTTGCTTGCAAGCATATTGACAAAAATGTTTTTAATAACATCTTACACAATAAATTCTCAGAGCTCATTCCAAATATGAAAAACTGTGAAAATGACAATTTATGATGTGTGGTTTCTGATGAAATATGTTACAGGCCATATTGAAGAGTACTGAGCTGGTTTTAAAGCCTTTTTTTCAGCAATGCCAGTGAGAGAGTTTATAGGAAACATTACTCAGCAATTAAGTCCCATTTGGACCAGGGGAAAGTGGGAATCAATGTGATGCATAAACACAATATAAGCAAAACCACCAACCATAAGTACTAAAACTGAAAGAGGAAAGCATTTCATTTGATCTGTATCCCAAAAACTAGAACAAAACTAGAACAAGAGGAAACCGTTTCAGAATATATGCACTGAATTAAGCTACTTACTGACTTCTTCAGTTATGAACTGTCAGTTCAACAACAGCAGGGAGCACATTTTCAATATAAAACTCCACCATCTACGATACTACTGATGCAGCATCTTTGATGGAGCTATCTTTACAGTTTGTGCATTTCATGCTGACAGCCTGTCAGAAAGGTTTCTGAACAGGTGTGGAGAGCGCATCAAAGCTTCTCATTAACCATGACATTACTGAGGCGGATTCACATGCAAGGCTGCTGCTAATTTGATGTGATTTGAAGGGAGAGCTATGCCATCTGGATTCTGGAAATGGAGCTGAAATCTGCTGAAACAGATTGACTGGGTGTGGCAAGGTCCATGAAACAGGAATCTGAAATTTTACAATGAACAGTTAAGTGTCAAATGAACATTTAGTTATATATCCAACATCCTTATTGAAACTGAAGTAGTATTATGATACATATTAAATTTACATAGGTCTTTCTGTAAAATTAGTATAGTTAATGATTAAGGACATATTACAGCAAGAAACATAATTTGAAAATTGCTCAAGATTTTCTCCACAATGTCACTCCTCCAGTAATTATGATTTAACATGTCTATTTAATGGATACAAAATATTTCTTAAACAACTTAATGTATATGTGCTTGAATAATAATGCTAGAAAGACTGTTTAATAGGTTGTTGTATTTACACTTCTACATAAAACCATAGGAAAACACCTACAGTACCAATTAAATGTCACTGCAAACACATCTGTGGAGAAATGTTGAGCTTGGCACATTCTCTATGAGGGATCTTTGACAGGACCTGCATTTTAATGTGGCACACAGTACATACATCAGAGCTGTGTTTCATTCAAGGCAAAGATCACAGATATGGCTCATCTACATCAAGGATTTAACTCCTGGAAGGAAAAAGTACAGCCGAAAAAAATCCTAATTCAAACTCTCATCCTTTCCACTGCAGATATCTTTCTACTGCAGTAAGCATATGTAGGGGCAAACACACAAAGGCACGTGCAGGGTGAATGTCCAGACCACAGGAGCGAGGCAAGCAGTAAAAGGCAGCACACAATGGAAACACCAATGAATTTATGATCAGATCTTGAAGGTTAGGCTCACTTCAAGAGTGAAACAAAATGATGACTGCAGATCATAATACAGAGGTTCAGAAAACTACTTGATCTTAATTTGTCAATAACCTATGGGGAAGTCTCAATTTAAGAAACATATTTACAGTTGCCTAAAAAAATAGGACTCATTATTTTTTATCAACAGCTGAAAGCCATAATGAAATATGAAGAATTGTAACAGCTAACATGAGTCCTCATTCAAAGTTAAGCACAAAGTACATTTTAGTTAGATTGAACACTTCACTCAGTGTTGTATTCGGCTGGAGGCACTGTGCATACATGAAGGATGTTGACAGCACAAGAATTAGGGTGAACAGAAAAGTGAAATATAAAACATTAATTACCATAACAGATTTACATTGTAATCATGTACTCATTAGAAATGACACTGCCTCAATCTTCTCTTGTACCAATTTATCGTACATGCTTTTTCTCTGCAGGTGTGAGTGAATATGGATGTATTTCCATGCTGATGTTTCAGCTGTAAGTAGGAGGGGGATCTCGAAAGTGTTTGAAGAAGCAACTCAGGCTGACGGTCCGTGTGAAGGAATGAGCAGCCTGTTGATGGGGGATAATATCTGGTCAGTGAGACAGTGAAATCATTAGTACAAATTACTATTTATGTAATTGCTATGTCTACTGCAATACATTAACCTGCCCACTGAGGGCGCTGCCACAGTCCCATTGCTAACGCCAGTGACACGTGATAAATCTATGCACTATGGCATCAGGTACATGGAAAAGACAAAGCTGAAATGGAGTGTCCAAAGACTGTGATTAAGCAAGACAAAAGAATACTTGTTGTTGAACAGAAGACAGGTTCTCTTCCATGGTAGGTGCTATCTATTCAATGACTTGTCCCCACATTAGTTTTACTCTGCTTCCAAGCTTCCTCATAATACCATGATGATTGGACATTCTTTTGTGAATGGACTTGAACTGAACATTAGCTGAACATTAATATTTTAATATCTAAATGTACTTCCACAATGAGATCATTTTTGTTACTGAGCCCCTGCGACACATAAAAATGTGTTGCATTACATTAATCATATTATTAAACATTTTCACATGAGTGTAATTACACAAAATCTATGGGAGCATTTTTTTCCACCTCCATCTTATTATCCCTTTTTTTCCAGAATTTTTTTACAATGATTGTAATTCTTAATAATGAATATTCATGTAACAGATATTATGCAGAACAAGTTACAATGCACAAGACAAAAATACAGGAAAACAAGCACAACAAAGTGTTTTAAGAGATATGTGATTAGCTTGCATAGAAGTTTGAAAGGAAATTCAACATGTTACAGCCCAGATGAAACCAGGTCCTCACCACTGCTTAAAAAATCTGCTAAGATGTGGGAGGGGGTTGGAATCATAACCTGGCAGTTCCTCCTCTTCCTGCTAATGCCTCAATTTCTCTTTTCTCTCACTCTCTCACTCCGTGGGCCTCAGCGGAGACACCATTTGGGGCAAGTGGGGGAAGCAGATGGCAATGCCTGGCCAGTGCTGGATGTATGGGCCTGCTGAGTAAATGAAGTGCGCGTCTGTGCCATACATCTCCCTGCTTCAGTGTGGGGATGGGGGGCATGGGCACTATTGATGAATCAATCATCATCCCTGGGGGAGTCTAGCACCCCTTATGTCTTAATGGTCTCCCAAGTTATTACGTCCGGCGGCAGAGGCGAGCTGAAAAATCTGGCTTGGAAACTGAGCAGCGTCTGTCATCCTTTGCCTCCCATCCCAAACACAAACGCACATCACTTGCAAATGAAAGTGGGGGCAACATTATTGGGGGCCCAGCTGGAAGGGCTTTGGAATAAATTAACAGGAGAACGCGTTACCTCTGTCGCACAGAGACATCAATAACCCCTGACAGCGGTGCCAGGCCTGGCTCCTCTGTGAAAATGGACACCATGCGCGGGTTCAGCAATGCAGGTGGGGAAGCACAGAGCTTACTGATGCGGCTCCATCGTGATGCAAGCTAATGTGCTTGTGTCATAAGAGAAATACGCATTAATTAACCTACTGCTAGATTTCATCTATAACAAAATACTACCTTATAAATGTATTTGTAAACACATTCTGTACATTTATCAATTTTCCTTGTGTCTTGATAGTTCTGGGGACTTCATTACAAAATTTCAACTACAAATATTCAACTGGGCTGCACTTTATCCTGTTTCATTTTCCTATAGACCCACACTGATGCTTTTTAATTATGACTAAATGAAAAGCTCACACTGTTTGAGAAGTATCCAGGTAGACATGACTTAGTTTTATAGCAAACATATAATGGCATGTGCTTGCACCAATCTCAGAGAAAGCCCGTCTGATCACAGAATAGCAGAGAGGTGGAGAATTATGAATATAAATTGTTAAATATATTGCCTGAAATATATTAACTGTATTACCCAAGAGTCATTAACCTGCTTTACAGTCAGGAAAAAAATCTCGAGGCACAATTAATTTACACTCTAGGCAAATGGTGGTGTAGATATTTCTCATCTGTGAACAGTTTACTAATTCATAATTTAATCCACATCTAGTTTATGTGGGTCTGAAAGTGACTTAAGGTAACATAACATGACTTTCAATGGAGTGGAAGGATTCAAAAATAATGAGTTCAGGCTTTCTCTTAATCTTTGACATGAACTACAGTTTAAAAACCTTTAAAGGTGCAGTATACAGAATTATAAACATTGAAATATCACTAAAACAGGAAGCTAGCTAGTTCATATCTTAGAATGTAGATGTGGCATAATTTATTGTGTTGTTCAAAAGTAAATTAGTCAACAAAGAAATTCTCTTTTGACATGACAGTTAATTTCCAAACCTGCAATTCTGAGGAGAAAATTCAGGTTATTATGGTATGACAGGAGTGCAGTATTTTGGCAGTGCATTGGACAAGTAAAGGCCTGATATGTCCTGCTCTACTCTTTGATATTACCCCTCCCACAATGTGAGATTAGATGCACAAGGTCATGAGGCAGACCTGGAAAGAAATAGAAATCTATTGACTGCATTTTCAGATCTTGTGTTGCCCTTTTTTGGCAACACAATTAATTGTTGAGCACATTTCAGTGTTCTAAGGGGTCAGCACTGAGGTACAGAATGGAATACAGTGGAGGATGTCATTTATTGGGTGATCTTTTCGGATTTAATTCTTTCTAACTATCAGTGGAAAGAGAATGCAAGGACATAAATGTCCGCAACAATTTATACCTGTTCACTAGAGTTTTATATGTGGGGAAGGAAAGTTATTACGGCAAAGAAACTGGCTTTTATTTACAACTCAGAAATTTCACTCAGAAACATATCCATCATCAGTGAAACAGTACATTTTAGAGAACACATTTTATATCTATCTAATCTGTGCGCATCAGCTCTGAAATATTTAATATGTAGTTGCATAAATGATAAATAAAATGTATACATGCACTATAAAGAACCAAAAATAGCTGTATAAATGCTGAGTGATGTGAGAAAGAGAGAGATAGTGGGGACAGAATTATTTACTTGCAATATGTCCCTGCAGCACAAGTAATGTTGCAATGACGAATGTCAGTGACAATGAAATTAGGCCTGGAGATGCGGTCCAGGCAGGACATTCCCAGGCTAGCAGGTATCACCTTGCTACCACAACAATGCCATCATCCATAAACAAAACTGCCAAAGGAAATCAAAAGCACAATGGCAAGGCTAAAAGTACAAAAGCATGACAAAATAATACTAATGATTAAAGACAGTCAACTGCAGCTGTCCTCAGACAGAACAATGCTTTGTTTAAGCCATTATTTTTCATAAAGTAGAAAGAACAGAAATGGGATAACTATGGAAACAGCCATGCATTTCACCAGAGCCAGCACAGCTGTAATTATTTGAATACTCATAAATATGTTCCATCATGTCAATACATTTAAGCAGTCAAGATTTACAGTATTCAATGTCTTAAAAACCAGTGAAAATATATTCAGTCTGAGATACAAATGGTTAATTTTAAAGAAATAAAACTGATTTTGTTGATTACGGCATGAAATATTTGCATTCATTTATCATCAGACCAGTTATGTCACACAAGTGATTTTAATGTGTAAAACCAAAAAAATTGCTGGTAAGTTATCACTGTGCAATATCCAAGGGCATTCCCACTGTCACCTTCACCACAACTGGGAACTCTGGCTGTGCAGAATCTACCACTGTAGTTCACCTCCTGCTGCTATTAATGAGACATCAGCTGCCTTACAGAGGTGAAACACTGTTGTCAAGTCTTAGAGAAGGTTTCCCCATTAACCCTCATGATTATAAATTACAAGAGGTCACCTTTTGCAAGTGATTGGTAGGTGTTTTTCACCCTTAATTACCAGCACACTGTCAGCACTTCTCTGCTAATTGCTTTCATCATTGTGAATAATTATAAGGGTATAAGTATAATGAAAATCAAACCAAAATGTTGACTGAATCATTGAATTACAGGGTATATGAGTACAGGTGACTATTTCAGGACAATAATGATTCTTTCTTGACCCAGATTAGCCTACTAAAGCATAGAGATGGCAGATCTACATGCTGTTGAACTCTATGTGTGTCTAAGCCAGGGAGGCATGCACTGTGACAGCCTCGCCTTTACTCACACACAACTGAGGTTATTAGCAATCGGTTCATGTGTTCCTTATTATCTTAATAGTGCCTATTATAGCCTGATGAGGCCTGGATGTTCCAACATTCGTACTGGACACTCAACGTACATGAAAACAAATTTCTTTACATATCTGATGAATATTTCTTTCACCTCTTTAAGCCTGTATGCCAAAAAGTGACACAGCATCTTTTCTTAGCAAAGAAATTCATGGCACAAGTAAATGCCATTACTAGCACCCTAAACTTTTCAGGATAGCAATAGCTTGTCAAGTTAAAATAAGTAGCTTCTCAAAACCCATTACATGTATAAACTCCAGGAGGAGGACATAGCCACAGGATTGCCCCCTCAGTGTGTGCAGAGAAGGATGGAAATGTCAGCAGTGAGGAGCTGAGACAGCAAGAATTACATTCATTTAGTTTTATCTTTGAGGCTACCTGTATGTGTCTACCTTTATTTTTTGACAACCCCCACACACACACACACAACAAACATGTGCATTTCTTCTGCTGCAGTTGATAACAACACATCATATCTCTGCATGCACAGTTCCCATATCCTAAATCCAGGATGAGGTCACACTATAAAACCCCTCCAGGTCCACCCACTTGCCTGATAATGCATTTTAACTCTGTCATATAAGGTTTATTGCCTTGGCCCTTGCAGGGAAGGTTAAAAATAGAAAAGAAGACTGAACTATTGAATTCAGTTATAGCGCAACTTGTCAAAAACTTGAATGGAAATGTAAGGGGGAAGCTTAGTCAGGCATTCATTTTGTCAGTATTTTCCCTTCCAGCATCAAATGCCACTGATAGTGTCCTAAAACAACCCAGCAAAATTCTGTCTCAGTGGAATCAGACATATTTGTTATAAATAATACAGAGATTAGAGTGAAAATGCAATTTCTTGTATCACAGCAATAAGCATTTTTTTTTTTAAAAAAAATGGTTCAAAAAGGGATCGCCTAATTCCTGTTTATTATAACCCTTCATGAATATTTAAAATGAAAATTGAATTAGTCTGGTGGGTGGATTTTTATGGTATCCATGTTTTACCTGAACCATATGAAAGCCAATTTAACTGTAAATCGGTTGCCAAACTTTTCTTTCGATTATGTGAACTGATCTTTCATCCTGCAGGTTTTACCTGCCAGGTTGAGTCTACGGGTCCTCTTGTAATAGCATGCTAAGTGGAGGGTTCACAGAATACAACTTCCCATCAGCAATTACCTGTAATATAGTTATCCATTAATCATTTTTCATGGCAACACATATGCATCAGAAGGTCCAACTTTGTGTTGCTTAGAAGCTAATAACCATACAAGGAAGTAACAGTAATCTTTGCTAATTCAGGATCTCTTTGGTACAGCATTCAGCAAGTGTTCCACAAGTACTTTCTGTAGGTTGTCAATACAAGTATGTGTTTGGATTTTTTTTAATGCTCATGCTGCAGCATATCACTTGCACTCTATGGAAATACATACACTATTTTTATGCTTATTTGGTATCTTATTAGGATTTGCATAAAAAGTAAACATGGTTACTGACCTTCTTTATTGAATTGGCATGTACCCAAATTTTTTGCCAGATTTTTCACTCAATGGAAAATATTCTTTGGTTGTAGTGATTCAGTTGGTGAGTAGCTCATTGTGGGAAACCTTCCAGTCACAGTCCTAACAATAAATAACATGCATAAAAAATCTGCCAGATCATGTGCTTACTCCATGATTCGAAAATACATACAGAGCGGCGGTAATATGAATTTCTGAAACATAATGCTGAATTTTACAGCTCTCTCGTTGCACCCTGAGTGTACAACATTTATTATCCTGGAATGGCAGGTCGTTCATTGTTGAAGAGGGAACCAATGTAGGGAAATATGCCACAGCATAGTATTTTTAATAATTCATGTTTATTAAAAAACTGCAAGAGGTTTATATTTTTACAGATATAAAAAGAAAGAGAGTATGCATGTCAAAAAATCCAACTTTTAGGCTTTTACTAAGTTGAAAATAGATTTACTGGGATTACATTGACACAAAAAGAGTTCAACCATTACCTACAAATTTCCTTTCCACAAATTTAAATTCAGTCCACATAGACAATCAGTCTGTGGAGCAAATTTCAGTTAGTGTCTGAAGTGCATAAGACATTGAGGTAGGGTCCTCAAACTGAACCCCCACATTCTTTTACTTTATTTATTTTATCAGTATAGTTCAGTGACATCCATAACAGTATTTTAAAGGACTTCCTATTTTTGTTTTAATGGTTAACATTTGTAGCAGTCTTCACATTTCAAGAATGAGTACAATCAGTGGCACACAGGTAGCAGGCCTTGCTGTTAATGAATATTCATGAGTACCTTCTTTCACCAGCATTCTTTAGGCCAACAATGCAGATATGGAGCTGTCAGAGGACTGAGTAAAGCTTTGAGTGTGAGATATATCACAAGGGAATAAAAAGGTCTCAGCAGAACTCATCAAAAATGCGTGACATTTCCACAGTCCTCCATTCCTGATGGCTCATATTTCGTCCAGCCCCAGGGACGGAACCTTAGGACACCTGTCTGCAAACAACTTCGGAGAATCCTTTGTATTCCCCCCTGTATTTCCATCCCTCATCATGTCATCCACCTGCTTGCCAAATGTCACAGCATCCCTCCACCAACAGCAGGCACCTCTGGATCTGCATCTCTCAGGGAATATGAGCGTATGAGATTGCGTATGAGGTTCAGCACTCACCAGGCTGGCTGCTCTGCCTGGCTTTCATATGATGACCTCTGATCTCTCTCCTTCTTTCAGTATGTGTACAGGTGATCTATTAGAGGGGAAGATATTACACACTGAGGCATCATAAACCCCATAATGAAGGGAGCCATTATCAAAGGCATAATACCCAATGAGGTGTCCATTGTTCAAAGGTAAGGGACGAGGTGGAGGCAAAGACCTCCATGACGCAAAGCGGAGTGGAGTTGCCTCCACCAAGTCCCTTGCATTCATACAATGGACACCTTGGAGGGTGTTATGCCGCTTATATCATGGTTACTTGCTAGGTTTGGTCATTCAATGAATGGTCACTTCTTTCAGGTCAAAATATGACTATTTTAAGACATATCCTATCACCATATATGATAGGCACTACTTTACGCAGGAGTTGGCGACCAATTCCTGAACTCAAAGCAAAGTTAGATGTTCTAGACCTGTTGAAGTTCTAAACACCCGTTGGGTCACAGCTAGTCACAGAAAATATTCCCACAGATACAACGGACATCTCAAAGCCTGTTATGCCATTTATATCATGGTTACTTGCTAGGTGTGGTCATTTCAATATACGGTCACTTTTTTCAGGTCAAATTATGACTATTTTAAGACATATTTTATCACTACAGATGATATCCTCAAATGTCTGCCTTCGCCAAATAAATAAAAATTAATGTGAAATATAACATGTTTGCTTGTCTTCAATGAAATATAAAATGCTCCAAGAAAATTACAATTTAATGTAAAGTCTGTATTGACTGAACTGCATTGTATAAGGTTCAACTATTATGTTCTGACTGACTTCACTGTCACTACTTGATAAGAGCTCACAAATGCAACAACAAGGCACTTATAGCAGGGGTTCAGAACCATAGCTGTGGTGTGCTGAATGATAAGCAAAGATCCAAGAAACCAGGTGAGATATCTTTATTAGTGCTGAGTAACAACAAAAAACTTCACCCCCTATGTTGCATCAGGAAAATAGTAGTAAACCCTTGTTTCAAAAGATGCTTGTAGCGCTTCACACTATAAATAGGATAATGTAAGAGCTCCATTTTGGTTCTAGTAATGCATATTTTTATTATGCCTCTTACTTAGGTTTGAGCTTTAAATGTTTGACAGGATAAAGGCTTTCTTAAAATAAACCCATTCTTGAAACAACAACTAGAGCTAGATAGTTGATATGCTGTCTTCAAAGGTACATTAAAAGTCTTCATAATCCTGGATTTTTCATTTTGATGTAAAAATAGGCTTGGTTCAGGATTTTGAGTATTTTCAATCACACATATGTTGCAACTCACATCAAACCCTTAGCATATATGAGTAAGGAAATCATTCATTTTACCCTCCAGCATGTCTTAAGGGCCTCCAGATATTCATGCATATTTAACGCAACACAAGGGATGCTGACACACGTATATCCTGCACCATCTGCTGAAGTATATGGCATAGAAAGATCTAGAAAATAGGGCAAATTCGTTTGGGAGGCGTGAGTAATGCAGTCATAGGCCAGGGGGCACTAACCCAACAGTGGCATTCTCACAGGCATAGCCAAGGGCTCACAGCATATTTCATTTGGTCTTCTAATGTAAGATGATTCTACTGTCATACAAAGACAACCATACTTTAATAATTAAAGCAACTAATTTCATGTAATTCCCAAGATTAGTTAGATCTTTGTGCAGTTGGAAAAGGGAGAGCTTTAGAATTATTTAAAAAAATGTCTCTTGTGACTCATTTATATGTGGTTCAGTTTTTGAATCTTCACTTTCAACTGGTCAACTGGTATACTACAAAAATAACAGCAGTAAATGTGGCAAAAATTATTGTAAGCAATGCTCATCATAGAGGGAGAACATGAATACATTAACAGTGATTCTAATGAAAATACCATGTTCATTTACTGAAAAGGAGTGTTTTTAGAAATATAATAACGTTTCATATATTAAGATCAAGAATACTGTGCTGATATAAGCAACAATGATTTGAAAAGGTCATCACATCCTAGTCACCTTTTCAAGTGTGTCAAAGCTGAACTTTCCCACACACCATGAGCTAAATAATGAATAAGATTTACCAATTCCTGCTGTCACTTATCACTGCAGTGACTGAAACGTGAGCTCCATAAATGTAACTTTACATGTAAATATACAAAAATGATCTACTCTATCACTTTAAATAAGATTTGTCTGATACATTTAAACAAATATATTCACATGTATCTACTTTCCTTACATTTAATGAAGGACAAAATAATAATGGACATAAAAATGTCTGACACAGATCAATTAACATAAAATCATAAATAGAAGATTTATTTAAATATATGACCTTACATCTTGGATTTTGTGATGCCAGTTATAGTATTATATGTTACAAACAACAAATACAAAACCTTACAAATATAAGGTTATATTCTACTGTTATATGCAGTGTAGGATGGCAGGATGGCAGGATGGCAGGGGCATGAAAAAATAATATCAGTGAAATTTTGATGCACAGCTAGTCAGATATGATATGACCAAGCATATAACATTTGAATGGTGCCACTTTAAATTTTCATTTCAGGGAAAGAATTTGACTGCAGTGTTGCATCATGCAATTAGCCTCAGCCTTCACGTTTTTCACGCCTCTTTTACTTCACATCATGCTCCAGCCTGAGACCCATGGGCAACTAACTCACAAATCTGAATATGCCAGATCGCTCTGCTCGAATGCAACTATGCACATATGATTTGTCAGAATAAATTAGAACAATTGCACACCAGAAGTGCTGGCACATTCTCCTCAGATGTATTCAGCAACAGTGTAGTGGTTATGATAATTTAATTGTTATGACATAAATATTATTTATACATTGGTGGAGAGAATGAATCTCAAAACAGAGCAACATTTTAGAACACACATGCAATGCAATCATTAACAATGCACGTTCAGAAAATTATCCAACTAAAATAACAGTTTTCTATTATTGTTTTATATGATGATCAATGCTGAAAAGTTGTGTTAAATATTGCTGCCTTCTTTGAGTAGCCTTATTGCAATGGCTGTTTTTAATCTGAAAAGGTATACATGTACAATAGTTATTCAGCTGATACAAATATGTAAGCCAAATACATAGATAAAAACCTGAAAGCAAATGAAGATGAATACATAGTTGATTACTAACAGTTATCAGTTGCTCATTTTGCTTATAATGACTTAGAACATATCAAATTATTTCTGTTCATGTATGTATTGATTACTAATAATACTGTAGATTTATGCAAAACTGATTATAGACTATATTTAATGTGAACATTTTTCACCAATTTTCCACTGATAAATCATATATTACAATTCAAGGAATTGCTCTAGTGCAAAATGTCTGCAAGGTCTATTTCAGATCCTTTTGCAATGCACAAGAATTTAGATATAATATGAATGGTAACCACACAGTAATATATTTGTTATTGTTCAATTCCCTGTTTATGTTAGAGAATAAATGATGGGCTCAGTGATAGCTGAAGAATATAAATAAGTATTGTCTGACATTTTTATATGATAGCTTTTGAGCTTGTGAGGTGACAAATTAAATGAATGCTGAGAAAATATTCACTGTAGCTGGCTGACATTATCATTGCGATGCAATAGTATATGATCTTCAAGGTCAAGATGTCACCTTCATGTCAACACCCATTTTCATGTGAACTCTGATACTGCTCAAATTAGACTCTGTATGTATATATTTGGGGAAGGGGGGAGTTGAGGAAGTTTCTAACAAGTTGGCTACAGATGGAGCCTGCTTCTGTGTCAGTTGGTATTAATCTTTCCACACTAACATGCTTTTAGAACCACACAGAGTTTGATCAGGTGTGATTGAACAGCTGGAGCAACCTGGAAGGCCTGCGGCTCATTCAGTTGGCACTATATTCTGTTATGTTACATATGTTCAGTCTGTTCAACAGCCTTAAACCGAAAGTTAACTCTTAAGGGTTTCCCATGCTGTGCAACACTCTTCATGTGCTATTCTGTGAGCATGCTGGGGTACCATGGAGTAACCCTTGATGGAACCAGAGATGTAGGTGCTTTTTTGTGTCACAGCACCAACTTCAACTATTTTCTCTAAGAGACTCAGATCACATAAGTAAACCACCTGCATAACAAAAAGCCTGTGGATCTGTGCATGCCCCCTCACTGTTTCCCATCTCTCCCTTTTTCACTCCGTCACTTTTTTTTACCCTTTCTTACTCTTAGCTCTATCACAGGGCACTGCTGTACAGGTGTGGTTTTGATGTTTGGAGGGCAGTTTTGACAACCACTTGACGACCTCTCCTCGGGTAAGATCCAAGGTTAAATAGCTTCAGTCAGATCTCCAAATTCAATATAGGACATAAAGGGTAGGGAGGTGCTTTTACTTTGCTGACCCGCACAAAGCCTGACCTCCACTGCTGCAGCAACTCACAGTGTGTGATGTGGAGCT
Source organism: Albula goreensis (assembly GCA_022829145.1). NCBI lineage: Eukaryota > Metazoa > Chordata > Actinopteri > Albuliformes > Albulidae > Albula > Albula goreensis. The sequence continues at coordinate 13,477,782 of CM040754.1, read as the reverse complement.
GCCTGACCTGCCTGCAGAGTACCAGTGGAGGTGATTGGCTCTGTCTCAGCTCAGGCTGATTGCAGCTCTCCTCACAGTGTTATCAATCAGTCCTCACCCAGTGGGAAAAACTTCACCTCACCAACCACAGACTCACTTCAGACATGTATGACTACAGAACTCCACTACACTGTTCTATGAAACGGGATTGAACTAGAGAGCCCTGGTACATTAATTGGAATAGTCCTTGTAACTGTTACTGCTTCAGAGCACCCCCTCCCCCCACCTTTGTTGCAAATGAAACGGGATGGTTTTGTCAAATATCCTGACATAGCTGGTTTTTGACAGGGAGACACTTCCACCAGACACCATCAAAATGGTGTACAACAAAGAAGAAACAATAAATCTGAATTTAAAATAAAACAAAAAAGTCCAAATGTCTCATTTACCGGATCTGAAAAAAAGTTCTAACATTATATTAATTTAAAAACTTAATTAGATGGAACATTTTAAATAGATATAAAATAATTAATTTACCTTATTAATATACCTAATTAACATACCTTTAAAGTGTACAGCATCTTCACAATTGTACAAGTCAACATGGATGTGGTGGCAGTAAAGTGGTGACAAATAAAAACTTCACTTTCATACCAGTGGCTATGGAAACATACATGGGCACACATGTTATTGGACATATGAGACATATGATGTCCACCCCTCATGTCCAATAACATGTGTCATCACCTTTCACTGTGATAAACATAATATCGCCCACCTGATTCTGAGGCAAATTACACAATCAAACACTTCATGGAATGAACTGGTGTGTAACTTATGTCCAGATAAGATGTGCTCTGTTACTGCTAGCAAATTTACAGCACTATTACAACTGTAAAAACAGGGCCTGTGGTGTCTAAACATTTCTGCAGACTGTGGACTGTAAATGTAATGCAATACACATATCCCAACAGCATTGGTGACTGTGTTACAAAGGGGAGAGAATTGACCTTTGACCTACCTATGTGGTTTCTATGTGATGATGCCAGAGTCAGCCGTCCCCACAGAGATGCCAAGCAGAGGGTCAACAGCAGCATCCATTTGCACACGTTCTGTAGGTCTCCGTCCCGCATTCTACAAGGCAAAAATACAATCAGAGGCAGAAAATCGAAGAGCACTGCAGTATCTCTTGGGTATACTTTGTTTTCTACCAGTCCCAACATATGTCAGCCCATTTTACCAGATTGTAGCAAATGTATATGCCTCTTGTCTTCTCCCTGTCCCTATCTTACAGAAACCCCCCAGCCATGTTAATGTACTGATGGGAAAATCACATTTTCTGAATCTCATAATGGATGAAACTAATGCATAACACTACTACATGGCCTCCAGTGGTTTTAACCAATCAAACAGATTTTGACTAGTTCAAGCCAGTCCGTCACTCATAGTGTATTTTTGGATCACCCTTCAATGGACTTTCTTTCTTGCAATATATCGATGTAAAAAACACATACTCAATATTTATGCTTATGCTCTTTTACTGTGAAATGTTCCTCATGTGTGAGACATGGAGCAAGCAGGTGCCTGACTTTGCTGTCAGGGGCAGGAAGATGGATAAATGGATAAGTAGCATTTTACTTTTAAAAATGAAAATGAGACAAAGAAGCAGCTTGCATGGGCATTATCACATTGTCTATTCAGTGAAACTTGGAAAGCACAACATTAGAAACCAGGGATGATACCAGCTGCTTGGGCATCCAGGTGTGTGAGGAACCATGAGGGTGGTAGCTTAGATTTAGAGCAGGACTGAGGAGTCATGAAGGGTTCATCTATATGCTGAGTATGGTAGCATTAGATGCAGGCGCAGTCATATACATAATACAATTTTGAAGGGAGATTCCCTCTGATAGCAGTGACAGAGTAACACAAAACTGCATTCCAATGCTACAGACATGTCACACTGCTGAGTGCATTCTGTGCATGTGTATCTGCGTATTATGTTTGGGTCCTTGCGTGTGTGTGGCCTGTAGTTCACATATAGAAGATATCTGCAAATCATAGCAATCCCTTTGATCCTCTTGTCCCAGTGTCATCCACAATTTAGAAAGATCATTTTCAAGCAAGGAGCTTACATTCTGCTCTTTTGGCCATCTGGCGTTTCCGAGCTGGGAAGAAATGGGTACAAGTATGTCTCAGAGAAAAAACAAGAAAGCTATCAGTGCTTGTGAGAAGCGATTCCAGTACAGATACCTTTGAGTACAGTGATTGGAGCTGGGTGGGGGGCGGGGGGATGGGGGGTGGGGGTTAGGGGAAGATCTGCTGGGGAGGAATCACAAGCCGCAGCTTCCTCCAGTAATAGAATTTGTCAGGGGGCAGCCAACTCTGACACAGGCATCAGTGTTCTGGGTCTCTGGCCCCTCAGTCAAGGCAATTAGGCCCTCACAGCGAGGATCACAAGAGAGTCCAGGGACTGCAAATATCCACGGTCTGATGATCCGGAGAGAGCAAGGGGGGGAAGAAATACCAGCAGGGGTTGGACTCCTGACAGTCGGTCGTGGTGTGAATAGGAGAGGAGAAATGCTGAACCATTGTACAATACACTTTGATGTTCCCACAACCCTAGGCCAACACCTATTGATTAATGTAAGACATGACTTAGGGCCTTGGGCAGTCAGGAATCCTGCAAACAACTGAAGCATGAAGCTACGCAGATGAGGCCAGACTTTTTTGGTTTGAGGGCAATAAACTATTGTAGTTTTTCCATGAAAAGCGACTTGATGTAAAGAACATGTCAGGGCCCCAAGCAAAAATATACTTATGTTGCCAATTGGTTTCTAATGTCATGCTACATCGGTGATCTTCAGATACTTTTTCATGGGGCCCAAGCTCTTTTTACAACTTTTAATATGGGCCAAACATTTTCCACAAGCTATTTTACAGCAGACTATGAATGAGCAGTATATATGTGTACATAAACATCATTGAGGTATTCTTTAAACATTCATAGCTATCATTTACTATTTAGTTATTGGTGGGAACCCTGTGGCATTCTACAAATGCAGATATTGTAACAATTTTAGCTGCATATGGATAATACATTTTTTATACTACATTTCTAAATGATCAAAGAGCCAAAAGAATGTCTATGGCGGGCTGAATTTGGCCCCCAGGCAAACAAATGAACAGGCCAGTGCCACAATGTGGCATCAGCTCTGATGAAGCAGCACCAGTTAATAGGGCTCTTATTATCTTATTAATCCTCCTGACTAATCAAAACTTTTTATTCACTTCCAGATATGAAAATGGAAAACACTCCAGTAAATAAATGAATGCCTATATTAGAATGAGTGTGATTGCTTTTCAACAATGAGTCCTTCAACTGGAATCTCCATAATTTTTATTCTTAAAAAGATACCTATCTACTTTGAAAAAAAATAAATAAATAAATAAATAAATAAATAAAATGCATAAACAATGTACATGAGTTTCCTTTAATCAAATTAATGTTATCCCATCTCCAGACATTCAATATGTTGAGAAGTTATTTCTAAACCATTGTCCATAAATGTGTTGAAACATGACATGAATAAATACATTCTTTAAAATAACACATTTTTCTGATCTAAAACATACATTGAAAACAGAAAGAAATTACTCATTTGGCCCAAAAGACCACATAGCTAAGATGCCAAAGCCAATTTAAAAGTGTCTCAGCTAGGAAGGGCTGCAGTCTCGCTCATTTGCTGGCACAGAGGCAACGTTTCAGACAAGTGCGCCAGCCTCTTTCGCTCATCTAATTAGTCCCCTTGGAGTCAGTTCTCCTACAGATGGAGCAAGGCTGCAGATCTATTTATGTCTAGTCCACACATCAAACTTTATTCTATCTTCAATATAAGACAACGCCTGAGGTGGCCATGTCACCAGGATGTCCAGTCACAGGGTAACGCCAAAACTCTGTGAGTAAGTACAGTCTGTGTGGTCCTCCAGGGTGCTGACAGGGAAGGTATTACTACCCACAGTCCACAGAGTTTCCCTATTTGCCATGTAAGATTATGTGAGAGTGCGAACATCCAGGTGTGTATGTGTGTTTGTAACTCAAGACATCTGTTACATTAGAGGGGTTGGGTGGAAACTGCTGGAGGGTTTAAATGGACACAGTATGTGGCATGGCCAGGGCTTGGGCCAGTTCAGTGAGCTCATGAGGTCCTTGGGTGTTTAAGAGGTCCATGTAAAAAGTATGGCAAAGGTCCCAAGTAAGCATCATATTAATACATATATGTAATGTCAGTTAATTAAGTTTTCAGCTGCTTTCACAATTAATAGCCTTGTCAGTGAAGGAAAAAGCACTCACAAAAAAAGTACTTGTGTTTAGATTCAAATTCAACAGCATGTGGTGGTTGAATTAAAGTGATTGAATGCAACACAGAAGCATTGTAGAAATCAAACATATACAGTGGTATAGGTCATAGCAGAACTTACCACACATTCGGCTTAGAAGATTTTGAAGACACAGTTAAAGAAGATGACCAAACATTTGTTTTTGGGTATTTGTTTCTGGCCTAGATGTGTGAGTGGGGATTACGCGGCTGCGCTCCAGAGCACAGCTTGTTGAGGGGAGAGGAGCTTGAGCTCCGGGAGTGGGGAGTGCTTTTTCACCGCAGCAGATTAACTTCAGCCCTGGGTGAATTGTGTATGATTAAGCCAATCTAAGCCTACCAGAGACATGGAAAGTGTGGGGGAAGGAATAAATAAGGACACTGCAATATTTTGTGCTGCGCTTTGGTCGCTGTTTTGAATGCCTGTGGGTTTCAATTTGGCCTCCAATCAAGGTCCCCAAGGGAAGAACCAACTCAAATGACACTCAGAAAGTGTGTCGCCTGGCACTCAGTCAATTAGGCTGCATGTTTGGCAGTATTCTGCTGATGGAGCAGTTTGGCTACATTGTGTTGATGGAGTAGCAGCCAAAAGCAAGAGTTTTTGGTTGGTGTTATATATGTGCTTAAAATAAGATCTCCTCTGTATCTCTCACTATACAAATACTAGCTTTCCCTTTCCCCACTCCACTTTTCAGCACATTTATCAGGACATTTTCAGTTCAATCTCCAAGCAGATCTTACTATGAATGGCACCTTCAGCTTGAGGCAGTTGCAGTGAAGTCATCCAGAGTTGAGAGGTAAGAAAAGGATGGAACAGGCAAGCAGGGGCTAAAACACAGAGTGTGATTTCACTCTCCATTCCCCCAGCCAAGCGGCAAGCAGCTGGGGGCAGAAGTTATGACAGCTTGCTTCACAGAGGCCAGTATCAGCCTGCTCAACCTGTCTGAAAACATCTGTTCCTTATTGAAGACGAAGGACAGTACAGGTCAGCCTAATCTCGCATGCATCTTCCACCACGTGAAGTTCAGTATCATCTCCAACTACACAAGGCACACGTCACTTTTCAGTCAATCTGTCCATGACTCATTCAGTTCTACCTGAAGCTTGATCAGTGCTGAAACTTTATTTCTTAGGGACTTTTAATAAAAATGCTCAAATAGATATGTAATTTCTTGTTAATGATTTGTAGCTAACAACTGATTGCATTCATGCTTCAGTACAGTTTTCATTGACTTTACATGAGTTTTTGAGTGATTCTTGTAATGAAATGTATGTTTTATGCCTCCACATTTTTTGTTCATTTCAATGGCAAATATTTATATACTTGGGAAAAAAAAAATTGGGGGGTATTTCTGTTGGGTAGTACAGCATCAGATGAAATTGCCATGGGACGTAGTTCAATAAATGAATATTCAAAACTGAGGAGGGAATTTAAAATCATGTGCTGGACATAAGCTATAACAAAACATCAATGTGATCTAAAGTGAATCTTTAGGGGCTACTTCCATGTTCCAGCAAAACCATGTTTTGAAGAAAAGAAGTTATTGCTCATTTAAAGCAAAATCAATCTGGCACAATACACTACACACTGTGAAGCTCATTTTGAGTGATTGAAGACTTTAACAGCATTCAAGGAAAAAAAAATCCTACCGGGAGGCCAGTGAAAATTCAGTACTAAAATAAAAACAGGTGTTGCAGAAGCTCCCCAAGGAACTTAGGACTGTAACTTTATGGCACTTTGATCTAAGAAAATAAGTGTTTTATTCTCAGTGAGCGAGAACCACAACAAGAGCTAAATGTAATGTTTGCTTCCCAAATGTAGTCTTGGCTCTTTGGTACATGATTTAGTAAGGCTTCTGTCTGTATCCATCTTGCAATTATAAAAGCAACTAGAAACATTTCATTTCCTTCCCTAGCTGTTTCCACACTGAATATTACATGAGATTAGATGGTGTCTCACTTTTCTCATAGAGGAGATCCACTTTTTTATGTTCTGTAGCAAGTATTGCATATACTTTGATTAGCAGGCTACAGATGACAGCAACCAATGAACTTGGATTATTTGGACATTAAAATCCACTTGTGAGCAAATTAGTACTTTAAGCAACAAGGAATGCCAATGGAAAACCAAATATCACATCACCAGAATTTTATTTTGACTTCTAGAAGTAGCAAGCACAGACTGTAAGAGCTGGATATTTAGTACTCTTGCTCCGGTGCCCTATTGAGACTTGAATGTATAGCATTCTGGTCACAAGTACAGCTTCTAATCCTAAATTCCTTACTACTATCCACCTGCAGCAGCCTATGAGCTTCTCAGGTTTGTGCCCACTGAAATATTTATGAAGAAAGCAGTGAGGGGTTTTCTCTCCATTTGTTTGTTTCTCTGGAGTAGTGACATTGCATACAGCCATACATTATTGAAAAATTTCAGTCTTGCGTGGGAATGGGGAAGTGTAATCACACAAGGATGGCCAATCACATGCCAGGAAAGGGAATGTCATGCTCAGCCACCGTCTGCATGATCTACCTGCTTCATGAAGATCTGCTGGTCAATTAAAAGCCCAGTGAGGAGATTTTGTTGAAGGGAGCCATCTGCAGTTTCTGCAAGCATGAAGCTGTGCTTCTCTTTTAATGTACAACTAGTACATTAAGTGGCAGACTAAACAGATTTTTTGAAAAAGAAACCTTGCAGAAAAAAATAATAAGCAGCCTACAGATGTAGTTGATGTTGCACCATGTTCTGCAGCAAAAGCTACCAGGGAGCTCTTTTTAGAGTAGTCCTGAATCTCTCTGTATCACAGGTCTCCAATTCAGCATTGCCCTGACCAAAGGCTCATACAGTTCAGCTGGCGTTCAATACACTGGCACAGATCAATGAGACAGCATGCCTCACCTTATATTTTGTTCTGAAATGCAGGTGATTTTGAGTAAACAGCACAATGCGAATGATGGTAAATAATTCCTACAATGCTGAGACAAGAATAAACAGGAAGAACTGCAGATGAAATCTGAATAAGGCTGACAAACCTCACCTGTGTGTGTACTTTCTATTGTGCAGGAAGCATGGCAGAAAGAATCTCCGGGGGTCTTAGCAGATCAGATCCATTGGCCCCAGCTGCTCTGTCCCCACCCACCCCTCTGTGGCAGAGGCTGGCCAGCCTGTGCTCCCGGAGGGAAAGTGAGGCCAAAGCAGCAAAAGTAATCTTTCTTTTTCAAGCCGTGGCCTGCTTCATTCCCTCTGACAGGCCTGCTTAATTCCCCTTTAAGAGTCGCTTTGAGAGATTTAGTTCCATGCCGCTCCTCTGCATCTCTCCTGCTGAGAGTCTTATTTTTGTTTGTGTTCTCAGGGCACGCGCCAACCAGTTTATTTGGGCTAATTTAAAGTATAAATGAGCGGGGCTTTTTTTAAGAGTGCACACAAAATTGCATGTGGGAATTTGACTTAGTATTTATTTATTGGCCTGTGGCTGGGCAAATGGGAAGGCGTGCTATGTGCTGAATGTAATCATTACAACTTAAGCGCGCATTAGAAACTTCGACCCATTTTATTTAATGAACACTGAGGAGAATGCTGAAAAGAAGCAATGGAGAGAAACATGGGGCAGGGGTGGGGCGGTGGCAATGGGGTTTTTTTTCTGTTCCGGGATTGGCCCACTTTCCACATTTCCCCTGCCACGAAAGATGGTACATCAAAATCTATCACCAGATGCATTATGTAATATGTGTTTCACATTCTCGATTGAGGATGCATGTTCTGAAGCTCCTGAACCACATGAGGCCTAGACACGAGGCTCTCCCTGCTGACAGCATATGTGCTGAGCAACTTAAATGACTATGAATTTGACAGCTCTCATAAGTGTGCTGTTCAGTGGCTTATAGCCATCAACAAACTGTTCATTTATAGCAGGATTCATTCCACATCCACATGAACTTTGTTAAGATCAGTCAAACACTTTGGCAGTTCATTTGGGTGACTGCTGAGCTCACAAAACTGTATTCAACTAGATTTAATTTTCAGCGTTAAAAAACAAATGTTAAAATGTATGTGTGCAGTTTGTTAGACAACCAGCTGACAGTGCTTTTTCATACACAAATGGTGAGTTACTTCTTCTGACTAATCTGAATCTCCAGTACACAAGACTTCAATGTAAAGCAGCTATTGAGAACTGGAAAAAGTCTCAGGTAGTTTTTCTGTAACAAATGTAGACATAGATTTAGACTTTCTGGATCAACCACATCCCCCTTAAGGATGTGAGGGCACCAGCTTGTGGTCAGCATATGCCAAAAAAATCAATGCATGTTGGAGAGCAGGCCAGCCTTTAAGTTGCCAAAGTTCTTATGTAGAAAATACAGCTTTTGCAAGACCCACCATTTCTGTATTACTTTGTATGATACAACAATAAATCCATCAGCAGATATATCATATTCTTCCTTTATCTGACTCTATGGTGCAGGATCTGCATTTGGACACTACATCACCCTGTAAGGCAGACAAAAGGGGAAGGATATTTAAAAGCCTGTCAATAATTGCTACACACGCAATGCTACTGACATTCAATGAATAGATGGTAATTGTCATTTAACCTCTCTGAGGATGCCTGGGGTGGGTGTGTGCCCATTATGTCCCTCCTGGTGCTAATGAGCGCTGAGAAAACCCAGTGTCATCAGTTATGTGTCAGAGGATGCACGGTAAGGCCACAGGGACTGCATCTCTTCAGTGTCTTTCTCTCGTTCTTTCTCTGCCTGCTTTCTTATCTCTTTCTTCCTCACTTTGTTACACCCTCACACACATACACATAAGCATATTTTCATTCACATGTTCGCTCTCTCTCTCTCCATTTCTCTCAGTCCATTTCTTTGTCTTTTGTTCTGGATTCCATTCCCCCTGTGCTGTCCCTCTCTCTCTCTTCCCCTCTCCCTATATTTAATTGATTCCTGTACCATGGAACACACATCTTAACATCCCAGCACTTCATTTGTCGATCGCATTCTGATAAGCACACTACTATAATTGGTATCCACATCTTTGCGGCACACGTGTGCCTCCACAGGGGCCTGGACCTCGGAATGGGAATACAAACAGCTTCAAGGCTGCAAATGTGGATGTCAGCAACAGCATCAGCGTTCAGGTTAGCACATTGTACTGCACCACTGCACCTCTTACTTTCCTGCACATTCATGTATCTCTCCAATGGATTGCCATACCCCCCCCACACTCCGCACAACCCCCTACCCCACCCAACACGGTCACCTTGCCTCCCTGAGGAAGCATTGATTAACTGTGCTCTGGCTTATACTCTTAATTACAGTGTCAAATGAACTGTTAACAGCACACTAAAATTCCACTGCGCTCAGATTAATTTCTGATGCACTTGTCAGATTCCCGCCAATATGAGCGAAGATGGTGTGCTTCCAACAACCAGAGCTCGGGTTGCACCTATCCCAGGCACGGCGTCGCGGTCGATAAACGAGCCGCTTGGCTTTTCACATCCTGTTCTTGCAACACTGAGCTGCTCCTCCCTCATAATGTGACCATCCTGCAAGGTAATTAGCTGTGATCTGCAAGATTTTTTTATCTGGGTCTGCAGTGACACCAAGTCATGTCAGCGCTACAGAAGTAAACGGCAAGCTCTGGCACACAAGCACATGAAATTAAAAAACATGCCAATCAAAACTGTGCAAGAGCTCAAAGTCACATATAATTGTTTAAGCTTCATTTGGCACATAATGTTAATATAATTGTTTGAGCTTCACATGGCAAATTGCAACTCATATTACAGATCTCTCGTTTTTTTTATTTTTTATTGCATAATTATAGACGTGGATTGTTCTACAAAGCAGTTCAATGTCAAATGCCACAAAAATGACTAATTTGTGAACAGTACTGTTGTAATTATCATTATAATGAATGACTTATTGTTCTATCAAATGTCTGTGCATATCATGTCCATTTTTCCATTCTTTTTCAAAGGAAAGTACAGTTAACTTAAGCTGTAATTTTCCATAAGTTAGAAAATGTGGTGACAGCATGTGGTGTAACATAAACCACATGCACATTGCATTGAACCTGACAGTGCACTCCAAAGTGATTAAACAAGATCTAGCCTGGGTGGGTACTATGAGAAATGTAAAGACTTATGGTTCTGATTCATTAAATACTCTGCAGCATATGCATTTGAACCAATACAACATACCAAGTTGACAATGAGAACATTATCAATTTGCAGAGCTGAATATTAAATTCTGGCTCAAAATACTTACTCCTGAGATCCAATCCTGCAATCTTTGTGTCAAGTTTATTTTCCACAATGACACCTTGACACAGTTCCCCAATAAAACATTATAAACTAAAAAACATACAGTAAATGTTGATTTGTTGCATGTCTGGTAGTCCTGGTGATATCAGAAGACAGAAACATTGACATCTCTTATTTGCTGAGCACCAACTGCACAAAACAGAAATATTGTGCATGTTTTCACATTTTCCAACAGAGGTTTTTAACTAGGAGAAACATTTCACTCTGTCCATTGAGTTTCATGACACTTTGCTATGGTATTTGTCATGCATAAACTCTGAATGGAATATAACTGTTTAGTTGAAGTCATCCCACACTTTTTGGCTGCAGTTTTTAATACCCACTATGTCCCCCAACTTGGAAAGCATTCTCAGTTATACTTGTTGTCCGACCACATCTATATTCCCAACTCAATATTGTCCAATACAATTATGTGTTGCCCTGAGGGGCTCTCAGCCAGAGTGGGCACTAACATGACCTGGCAGGCATCACTGCACTGGACTCAGGTGCCCTAACCACAATTTTCTTCATCCTCTTCCTCTATCTTTCATTGCAACATGCTGACCAATGTTGGGTGCAGTATCCAGTCCCATTCCACCTCAGTGCATGGTGCACTGTCATCACTGGTCACACTACTGGTGGAATGGGACTGGATACTCTGACCTTATTACTAGGATTACTCATATTCTGGGTTTCATGTAGTCAAAGACACAGAAAGCTCATTCTCTTCCTCCATCTCACACTCACATGTGATACACTCAAAACAAACCCTTTGATAAATACAGCCATGTGCATATGGCTGTGATTCCACCGTATGCCACTGCGTTAATGAGCAGAGACAGATAAATATGGCATCTTGATAAAATGCCAAAACTCCTGGGTCGCAATTAAAATCTTACTGAAAGAATTCTATTGTGGTGCTGAGAAAAGTTTGACCAACATGAGAAAACAGGCCTGCATCAGTCATTCTACACCTGAGCATGGAGTTTGTCAATGTACCTGACTGTGCCCACAGAGAGGGCTTTATGCATGGGTAATCTGACATTCTGCTGCATTATTCCTGGGGCCCTGATGCCTGACCCTGAGGGAAAGCTCACTGCATTTCTGCCATTTGAGACTTTAGCACACAGATCACCTCATGACTGTATTCATGATGGAGATGCTCCTTTCTCTGTGATCTATCTGGAAAAGGTGCTGGGAGAGGACCTACAGAACTACTTGTTTTTTGGGGGAAGGGGTAAAGGTTAGATTATGGAAGTAAATGGATCTTGATGAGGAAAATAAATAAAATGGGGTGATGGCTTCCCTGACTTTGGGAGAATGGTATCTCTCAGTCACAGGGCCTGGGTGCTCCTGAAAAAATACTTGAAAGCGTAAGGCCTTGTGGTTGATCCAGTGGTGGATCAATTGAATTACAGCAAGAAGCCATTACACCTCCACTTGGCCAAATCAAAGTCACAGAGTGAATTGTCCAGTGACAAATGAACCCAGCCAGTGGCAAACAGAAATCTACATCAATAAAATGTTGCAGTGAAATGAGCTGAAAAGAAAATACCAGACTGTACAAACATCAAAAAGCTGAAGAGCAGCCAAATCCTACAGCAAACTACAGTAATCCAGCTGACTCCAGTGTGTTTGCGACATTTTATTAGGTTAAAGACCCTATAATTCCACATTAAAAATCACTAAATCTACTGTGCAGTTTCTGTGGGACTATCTGGTCAGTATCAATTGCATGCATCATTAACTGCCGTTCCATGCTTCTCCAGCGACCACTCATTAAGGCATTACTTCAGCCGTTGGGTGCTGCCCATGGTGCTGAAGGAGACTCCGATTTCATCCCCGCAAATGCTACTTAACTTGCCTCCAGTTCAGGGCGATGAGCATGTATGTATGCTGAATGTTCTGAGTGCTAATAAAATGCCCAATCCAATGGAGCTCCAGCAGGCTGCTGCATTATCCCTAATTCCTGTAATCACCGCTTCCAAAGCGGATGGGAATTAAGCCCGTGCAGCTCCTGGGTCAGCTGGAGTCGCGCTCCCCGCTCGCCCTTTTTAACGTAAACCTCTGTAAGCGGCGGGATTAGACACGGCTCTGGGACACAGACGGGGTGGCACATTTAGTGAGCAGCTTGATTAGCCTGACAGACCAGGGTTCAGTGAGGCTTCCATTAATTCATTTAGGTAGTTCATGACAGCACCTGCTGTACGAGTGTATTCTGGTGTATGGCATGCTACTTTAGACCCAAGGGAAAATGAATGAGAGAAAAAAAGGGTACAGGCTAAATGAACTATTTTTTTTTAAAGATCTAAAGCCTTTGAAAATACAAAGGCAGAGAACATAGAAAATACATAACTGCAGGGCAAAGAGAAGCACAATACAGATAAATAATTTATTCTGAGGTGACACAGACTTGGTGTTGTGTTGTACACTCACATTCCTAAAGTTAATGAATCCAATATAAAATGTTTCACGAGTCATCAGTAGATAGGCAGCAATGTGGATTAGCATTTAAGGAACCGCATCGCTCCAGCTGATGTGATCCCTTGTGGGACAGTGGAAGTTCCTTTACCTGCATTTCTTTCATAGCTGAATATTCACCTGGATAAAGAATATTTTTCCAATATGTCAATTATGCTGGGTTAAGCCATTAGCTCAACATTTAAATCCCATTTATATTATCAATATTATTCAGATTTGTTCATTAAAATGCAGACCAGAGACAATGGAGATAATTATGTGCATCCATAATTTTTGTCCCTCTGTGAGGCTGCTAGTCATCACACATAAACCTAATCCATTAACATCCATTATCTTTAGGTGGTACCTAAAAATAAACAAAAACATTACTTTTTATTTGGTGGAAAAATTTTTGTCATTAATTGTTGTGCCAACTGAATTTTCCAGACTGTCTGCAGAAACAATAACGTTTAAATGAAATTGTGTCAAATCTATGGAAAAATGATGATTGATTCCATGCCTTAACAAAGCCTAAGTCAAGAAATAATAAACAGCATAGATCATGGCCCTACCTAGGGGGCTGGTGATAGTGTTGTAAATTATTATTAATTTGATTTTCAATATGATCCCAAAGTGATATGCAACATGGAATCACTAAGGAAATTAAAATAGTGGTTTTTAATTAGTTCAGCACACCCTCATTCTGAATCTCCAGGAAGCAAACACTGCCACACGCCACCAAGAGGGACTATTCCAACAAAGAGGGACTATTCCACCATAAACGGAACACTTGGGAGAGTCTATTTGAGCAAATAACTGAAGCTGCAACAAATCTCAAGGGAGGGAAAGGCAGTATTCATTTTTTCAGTGCAGAGTTCACTACTTCCTTCAGGAAAAATATAAGCAATGAGTGAAGTGCTCATTGAAGTGTTCATTTAGGTGTTCCATGCTTTTTGTATTCAGGTCCATGTAACAGGCAGGTATAATATGGCTCATCACATTCTTACATTTTGTAGCATAATCATGAATTGTCACATTTATGGGATATGAGAGAGAAATGTGAATACAGAGGAAAAATATACTTTAAATAATGTCAGTCTGTTTCCTCTCAAGCTTTCAATTATGTCTGGCCTTTCAAAGTAAAAAATACAAAAGGAGTTTGTTAAAACAAAAGTTCGGGTGAAGTATTTTCAGACAACCCCTCGTTCAGATACCTCTATCTGTCCAATCCGGTTTTCTCCGTAGGTATTAAATTGCCACGTACCTTATCTCCCATCACACTCACTGCTTCCAGCATCCCTCCCCCTCCCCATCTCCACCTTCATGTCTACTTCCTTTCTTCTGTATGACTCTTTATCTTCTAGTGGTCCAGTGGGGGGTTCACCTCACCCAAAACTGTGAGGTATGACGCTGCCTCCTTGGACACCAAGCACAAGATCAAATGTCTGTACCGTTATACAACTTGCCAGATCACAATGAACTCCTTCTCAGCTCATTCAATGTTGTCTGAAAATTCATTCAACTGAAATAGTTTTTATAAGGACAGTGGCAATACCCATCACCATCACAATCTGTAACAAAAAGCTCTAACCAGTTATTATGGAAAGAGGAGATTTTCTGGCATTATCACTGAACTCACTGGAACATTTGTCCTTCCTAATGCAATCTTATATCTTCATCCATGAATTTAAATATTAATTTCAGATTGTTACCATTTCAGCCCTCAGGTGTAGGAACATATCCATCAAAAGCTGCATCCACAGCAAAATTGCCTGTTCTTTCATTTTATACTCTTCCTTCCTTTTAGCAGATAGGTCACCTGCGAATCCCTCAGTTGTGTTATTTATTTTAACTTTATCTGATGTGAAATGCTCACATCATTGTATCTTCATCATGAAAATAAGCCTATTTTCTTTTCCTCAACTTGCTCCACCAAACACCAAGAGAGATAGTCCAATTATCATTTTGTGCACCCTAAGTTGGAGATTTTCTCTGCATTTCACACATGACTAATTTTGCTTGGTATTTCTGCTGTAAAGCATTATTTTAATCAGACATGCAGGTGAATATTAAGGATGCCTGATGCGTTTAAACCCATGTCTGACACAGCAGGCCACTACACTGCTGCAGCTTCTTCCATTAACAGCATTTACTTGTTCTCTTATCAATTTCTGAAAGACACCTTTCTGAGTGAAATATGCTTCATTTCTGTTTAGTTTTTCTTGCAGCAGAACTGACAGATAAGCATGGGGGGAAAATGATTGTGTGACTGACCTTTTGATTTCCACCATGTCCTCCCTTTACCCAAAAGAGCAAGGAAACAAGACATTCAAATGAATTTTCAGATGCAGAAATGTATATGTGGGAGATTTTCAAGCCCACTTTTTGCTCCTTTTATGAAACAACCCATCTTTTCCTTCTGTTTGGAGAAATGTTAATGTTTAAAGCTGTCAATGGAGAGACAATCAAACTAACAAGGATTCACTCATAGAGCAGAATTCATTTCTGCTGAGGCGCCCTGGCATGATCAACCGGGCTGTGATCAGGCTTCACTTTTATTTTTGAAAAAGTATATCTTCCTGTTTTTTTTTATTTCAGCACTGTTCAAACTGAAAAAAATATATAAGTGTTGCATTGGGTTTCAAGACATCACAGGTATCTTTTCTTAAAGTTCAAGCTTTTCAAATTAGTTTAGGGACTATGTACAGTGAATAATTTAATATTGAGTACATCTCCTCTGTTCACGTGCACCTCCCATGGTTCATGTGTACTATTTATGTTATGTTGTCCCCATCCTGTCCAAGGAATGTTTGATCCAAGCCTAGAACCCAAACCCCTCTCAAGTCTAATGTATAAATACATCACAATATTTAACACTGAGCCATAGGTGCTGATGTGACAAAAGTGTGTCATGAATAAATGTGGCAGTCTTTTGTGCTAAATCAATGTCCTTCTTATGACATCCACAGAGAAACAATGCTGCCAGTCATTGGTCACCACAAATCAAAGGCCATACAGACACAGCAGAGTGCACTATCCTGGCTTTGTGTGTCCCTCAAGGGGTCTGTATATCAGGTTCACTCTGAAAATGTTTCTACATCTAATAACTCTCGATAGTACCATAATTTAATGAAGAGCATGTGTTACGTCAAATTATGATGCATGACTTAGAAAATGTATCACTGCACCAATTCATATATTGTCCAGTTTAATGTAAAATCATGTACAGATTCATATATATTTCACAAAATGTATTTATTTTCAAATTCTATGTTTTAAATACTGATAGCATGTAGTGTGTGTATTTTAGAATGATTTACAGGTCAGGACAGCCCTCCCTTCCAAAACGAATGTTTCACACCTTTCTAATCTGTAGTCCTGCACAATAATAGAATCTGGGGTGTACACTTCAGCCACAGGTTCTGCAGGCAGACTACAGGTACACAAATGACCTGTGGATTCACTCTTGGACAATGTGAGAGGAAGATTCCTGTACATTAAAGACTTTCCTCTCTGAATTCTGCTGCAGCCAGAAAAACTGCCTCGTTTTCATATCAGTCCACAGAGTACATCTCCACACTGAAACCTACAGCTTTACTGGCATACTGCATACTTTTATCCTTACCCTCAGCATCTGGATGATTTTTCACTGAAACAGGAGTCAAACCTTTTCTGAAATGGCATCTTGATAGTTAATAAGTTAAAATTGTGAAAGTGACAATGTGCTATGATGTTCCCAATATAGAAGGAAAGGGGAAAAACTGTTTGCTGCTGTTTCAACACTCAGAGTGAGATGGTGTGAAACCTCCTGACCTAGCTGCTTAATGAATTGGCACACGCTCCTCAAACCTGCTGCTGAGCTGCAAAAACCGCTCAGCAAAGCCACCCCAACAGCTGTCCCTCGCCTTTGGAGCCCTGCTGACACTCCCCCTCCCAACCTTTGTCTTCCACTCTGTTATATTTCCTTTATTATTTCCATGGTTTTTGTTCCCTGTGTATCTAATTAAGTGAAGGATATGCATTGTTGAAGCAATACTGGACAGTCTGTTGCACAAAAAGTAAAATGCAATTTTTACAATTGTGCTGTGATCTGAAATGTTTGAAAGAAATGCAGATAAGGAAAAAAATGTCTTTTTTAATGTGCAACCTGCAGCAAATGTTTTACATCTATATCCCTTTGGTTTATACTGGTGAAAACAGATACAATAAGGTTTGCAAACTGAAGACTGTCACCTCTTTTTAGGCCGCTATTCAGTAACTGACATCTTGAAATATCAGAAATGGCATCAGGGTGGGTGTATTATTACAGTAAAGCTGTGAAGTGTGACCTCCTGCTGCTGTCTTGTCATAAAACACACACTGAACAGTCTACAGCTGGGCTCATATTTCCAAAACTCCAAAAATGGAATGCAGTTATCTTAAGAATGCTGATGCAAGAGCTATTAAAATATCAATTTGAGGCCTTGTGTCCTCATTTCTGAAAAAATGGGTCAGATTCAAGACTGCTTTAAACAAACACTCATCTTTCCAAATGAATAGCATTATCTAAAAATTCTGCTTGAATATTCACATAATACATACCACCAAAGCAATACACCTGGATCCCCCTGAAGATGAAGACCTTTCATCTCTGTATCCAGATATCTTTTCAGGTGTCAGTTTTTTTCACTCATTGAATGTGTGAGAGGTGAGTATGTGGTTCTTCAAAGTAATAGGTCACTGGCGTCACACATCAGGACAAAACTCATAGCTTGGAGACACTCCTCCCAGTGGACCTTGCTACCAGACAACACATGGGCACCTGGGTCGTTATGTTCATAAACCCATCAGACTCTGTGGGAATGACAAAGATCAGATCCTTTGTCAAGTTAGTCTCAGCCATGAAATGAGATTTCATTACAGAGTTGTCTACTCTTTTAGCCTGCAACATGTGTGTGTATGCGTATGCGTATGCGTATGCGTATGCGCATGTTTTTTCGCATGCATGCGTGCATGCGTGATAAATATCAGGGAGTTAGCATTTACTTCAAACTTCCGCTGATTCACTGAAAGCAATTGATTGAAAACTCTGAAATCTCTCCCCTCAGATGCACTGATTAGAATGCAGGGGCTAATTTTAAACAACCGGAGAGATTTGTGATGGAAGCTTTCAAGCAGTTAGGGAATAATAAACATTTGATTAAGCCTAATTACATGGGGAATTCCATCTTACACACTGTATTGAGAGACGCCAGCTGCGGATGTCTCAGAATGTCATACAAGCTTTACCCTCCAAAGGATTGTTTCCATAACAAACAGATAAAACTCTGACAGTCCTGCCTAGAGGAGGGTTTCCATTGTTTTAGACAGTCAGACACAATATACCAGTAATTAAGTACCAATGAGACATAAATGTTTTTGAGATAAAGGTGCTTTTTTATTCAAAGCGTGGACAATGATTATTAAAATGAGGCATTTTTTTCAATGGGTTTTTCCAAATGGATATTTTAGACGTTTGGTTCAACAGCCATTAAGATGAATTCACTAATGTGTTTTTAAGAATAATTTAAATTCAGCATTTTCAGGAAAAATAATGATTGAATCATTAAAAGGAGTTGAATGTCATTCTCCTCTCAGCTTGTCCAACAGTTTCAAAATAATGTATGTAAATAACTAATGCCAGACAATATCTATTTATTCTTGAGTGTTTTGTTTCATTTTCAACCAGAAAACACTTTATTCCCTGCGTTTTATTATTTTACCTTTTTATCCTCACAATTATCCCCACCTTATGTGACACCAATGGGAAAAACAAATTACAGTTGTAGAGCTAGCCTGTTATACTTTAATGTATAGTCAGCTGAACCCAATGATTCCTGATGTGAGAGCATCACCATCCCAAATGACCCACCACATACACATACTCATTAACACACACACACACACGCACGCACGCACTCACCCACGCACACACACACACTTTCCTTCAATCACTGGGTGTTAACAAATTTGTGAGCATGTTGATTTTCTTGCCAGTGAGGGGGATTATGGAGATAATGTACAGGGTGATCTTTAACCTCATAGACTCACACTTTCACAAGGCTCTTCTGCATTCACAGCACTGTCCTGTCCCTTAAAACAGACTAAGCAGAGAAGCACATCTCATCACTCAACATGAGCTGTGAGACTGGCAGGCATTCCACAGAGGGCGGGGCTAATCTCTGTGCCAGCGCTCCTGGTGTCTCTCAGGGTAGTTGAGGGTGATGCCTTACCAACTACTGCAGATTCTGTCCACATGGGAGCCAAATGCCAGGATCAGGTAATGAATGCTGGGTTCTCCCCTCCCCAACCCAATCCAGCAAAGTACTATAGGATTTAGGCCATGCCAATGCAAAACTCTAGAGGCAGATCATGGAGATAGTCATTAGGAGGTGTGTCATGCCACAAACAAACAGCAAAACCTTAGCCATACAGACTCAGCTGGAAAGCTGGAAATTATAGCCTAATATCCATCAGCCCTGCTGAGTTTCACTGCAACCCCTAGGCTAGGCAGGGTCAAACAGGTCAGGGGGGCTCGTTCACTCATCCACCGACTACATAAAGGTGACAGCACTACTACAAGATTTTTCCTCAAATCCCTACACTTACACAATCTCACTAGTACTGCCCTCCATAAAGATGCACCTGTACAAAGTACCCAAAACAGGCACGAAATATTAATCTTCATCATAGGTATTTCTTTAAATCCCTGAGTCATTAATCTCAGAGTTTCTCCATTCGTACCACTGATTTTCATACTGTGTATCTACTGTCATTGAGATACAGGCAGCAGTTGAAATGTAATGACAAGTGTATTTGGATGTTGCCAGGTAGTGTGTCCAGTTAATTCTCCTCTCATTCCCAGAGTAGTGACGTGCCCTATACACTTGAATCACATAAATAGCTGTCCATAGCTAGTGGGCCTGCAGCATTTTCTTTAATTGGCAATAGAGTTGCCCAGAGAAATTATTTGGCCAGTCATTTTATCCTTGACCTCTTCATACTTAAAATGCTCTTCTCCATCAATAGGAATGCAGGTGACCAGGCACTTGAATATAAGTGATGGCAGGCAGAATGCTGGCCAGTGCTCTCTTACAGATTATTGCAATATTGCAACGGACATTAATATATAACTGGCCGTTTTAACAATATGTAAAATAAAAATATGTAAAATAGAGGATATAAACTGGTTAAAAAGACAGGACAAATCTGAAAATGAGACACAATCAAATCAGAGGCTTATTGCATTCACTATGAGGGTTATAATGCATGTTAAACAGACCCAAACACCATTCAAGGGAAAATCTGCACATCTTTATCTACAGCTCCTACTTTCATTTGGTTGCACTTTCAAATGAATTAACACCGGGCAGTGAATTTCTCATTTCTAATTATATTTAATGGGAAAACAAGCGCTTGAAATTCTGCTTGCTGTGCGATGTTGATTATCTGAGCAGTGTACACTCATTTTCCATTTAATTTGATGTGAGGAAAGAGACCTTCCTCTATATATCATGCTGAAGGTCGTTGAAATAATGTGATTAGTTGAAAGCATGCCAATACAAATGCTCATTTGAGATAACACTCCTAGCTTGCTCAGAGAGGCACCGGAACAAGAATGGATCACATTCTTAAACATTTTCTTATCTGTGGTTCAGGGCCACACCGAGTGAGGATCCAGCTCCAGGATGTGAAGTCATGCTGAGGCCTAAGTACCAGGCTGCTTCTCTCCTCCTTCACATTCTTTCACTGGGATGCCTTAGCCTTATGACCTTGATGGCACCAAGCTTTTATGGGAAGCATTTGTTGAATAACAGACCTTTGAAAAAGAAGCTGTCTGTATTTTATTTATCAGATCAGTGGATGCCTTTGAAATCATTTATTATCTAGTTCCATTTATTCTTTATTACCGTGTACAATCATGTAGCAGTTGTGTTTCACCGAACAGTCACCAAACTTTCAACAATTCTGAGGACAGACAGGTCCTCTCATCACTACACTACCACCCTGTCAATACAGCTCAACCAATACCACACATTCTGCCTGCAAATCTTTGCCCTGCGTCTTCAAAATATCATGCTTAACAGCTGCAGTGCGACTCACCCAAAAATAGCCCTGAGAAGACACGCAGCCGCAATGCCACTGAAACAACGGTGGTTTTTAATGAGAGAAATCCACACGCCTCATTAATCAGGAGCCAGAATGTCCGCGAATTTCACACATCCTCAGAGGCACTCTCCATACGTCTCTTTATTCAATTATTTATTTATATGTTTATTTTTGTGTACTTGGTTCTCTTGCAGTTATTTTGTCATCTTACAAAATAATTATTTCACAATGTTCAGAGATGAGTCCCCAAATGTGCTTGGTGGCTTTGTGGTCCTATCATTGTAGGTTGTGCATTCGGCCTCTGCATCACACTGATGAATTTTTAAAAGAACGTCCACTGCCTCTTTACTTTGCAACCAGCAATAAAAGAAAGGGATTGTGGGTAATTGGCCCTGTACTTCACAACATCTGCCGTCCTGTCCACAGTGTTTATTTGTACATCAGCCACTTCACTCCACAGATGTCGGGGTAATGTCGGACCTTCCAGGCCACCTGGCTCAGATGCAGATCCTTCACTTCCAGTGTGCTGGTCATGCTTCTGTTAAACTGATGGTGTCTAGTCTCATCATTAGTGCCTAATATGAGCCCATCCTGTTTCAGCTGTTCAGAGATGCAACAATGTATGTTTGCTGAAAACAGGCTCATCACTTGTCAGTGCTGTTGAGCAGCAGATGCTGTTGTAAGCCCAAGTACCCGCATTTCTTCAAGGTATCTACTAAAACATTAGAGGATGATTCATGTTTTAATTTGATAATAACTGTTCCTAAGCAAGCTCTGTGATTCACATTGTGGATGGAACTAGCCCAAGTAAAAATGATACAGTAATTACATAAATTAATTATGGCTGTGTACATGCCAGGTCCTGTCAAAGTGAACATGCTGATGACAGAATTAGCATCTCAAATCTCCTCTCTTCAGCCCAAATTCTCCCATTAAAGTTATCCTCTGAAAAAATCATATTACAACTAAGACTTAAAACATATGATAAACAAAAGTGTATAAAGATAAGATAATTAACATCTTAACATTAATTTGAAGTTGAAAATTAAAGCAGTGAATACATGGAAACAGAATCCAGCCACTGCTTTGCTGAATGGCCTGAGCAGTGAGCACAAACCAAATAGTTTGCCCTTTCAAGGGTATTCTTCAAACGTTTGGTACATCTAATCAAGCTCTTGGGTTTATGTCCCTAGGGGAACAATTCTGGGCACCATTTAAGTCAGAGAAGGGAGAGTTAAAGAGTGCCATTCTGATAGATAGGTGCTAACGGTAGGCTCAAGCTCAGGAGGGAAGGAATGAGAGTGGGGTATGAAATAGAACACTTTCAAAGAGCTCCCCTGCACCCCAACCCTGATCCCACATCCTGTCTCCCTCTCCACATCCCCATCCCCACCCCACACCCAGACACACACCTTCTGCACCTCAGCCCTTCCCTCACACTGCTCTGCTTTCACACCAGCAGTGATCTCTGAGGGCCAACTGAAAATAGCATTTACAACACAGGCAAGCAAATGACAGTCTGACGCAATGCCTCCTATAAGCCATCATTTGGCTGTTTTGAAAAAAAAAAAAAAAACTGTAGAACTGTACGGAAGCATGTAACAAGAGAGGAGAAATGCATTAAGCCTCTTGAGGGACCGTGGCTTGCATTATCGAGATGCATAAAACTGCAGGTACAACCAGCCACACTCTCCACTGGGAAACAGAGTCCACAGAGGGGCAGGGAAGGGGCTGGGACATTAATAACTGATCCCAACGTGTTAAAAGTTTAAATGAATTAGGAATGGAGGGGTTTAAGAGATTCAGAGACTAGGGAGTGCTCTTAAAAATATCTCTGCAGCGCAAACTAAATTTACTCCGCTGGCAGCAGCCCTGTGAATCACAACTCAAAAACATCTTGCACCTCCAAATCCAGAGGGCAGCCAGAGTCTGCGGTTCAAGGAGATTGATCGACTGCAGTTTTCCCTCCCAACTCAAGTCACCACCCAGAGGGATTGTCTTTCTTGATTCCTCAATATCATGGGAATAAACCTTCCCAAGGGGGGTTAATAGCTTCCTTTTGTTTAGCTTCTGTGTTTAAAGGTCAGCCACTAGGACTGGCAGTGGTATCAGTATTGATAGACAGTACAAAACAAGTGACCATATCAAAGGACTCTGAACTTACAATCAACCCATTGTGACACAGAGGTTAAGCAATGAACTGGAGGGACTTTCTTGTCTCTGTCCATAGTGCCTCTTACAGTCATACATTAATAAATTCATTTTAATGACGCTGGAAATGTAAAATTAGGCCATATGTGTGATGAGTCTCTGTGCACCGACACACCAACAACACAAAATGCAGCAGATCATCAGGCCTTCAAAAATTCAAAATAATGCTGTAATAAAAAGTACATATTTTATTAAATTAAATTTTACAGTACACAGAATATCCAATAATGTATCTTGTATTATAAAGGCTTTTCCTTAGTTGAAATATGGGAGAACAATATCTATCTATCTACATATCTATCTATCTATCTATTGATCTGTCTGTCTATCTATCTATCTTAAGAAAGCTATCTCACAATCATAATTGTAATGATTATGAAAATTCTAATGATGTGTGGATATTGCATGGCTACACCTTCACCCCTTGAAAACAAAGATGCTTGCTACAAAGAAGAAAGCAGACGCAGCTACCGGTACGTTTTTTTTTCAGAGGCAGCCACTGGTGCTCTTTATGGCCTGTAGTCAGCAGCCCAGAATAATAGGAGATTACTGTTAGAGCTGTTGGATCACTCATCTGGTGATAAATATGGCGATAATTTCCCTTCAAGGCAATTACAAAGGAGCAGTCCTGATCACAGCTCAATCGCTATGCCTCCAATGGAAGGGCTGTCACCTATGGACTCACCTAATCACCCCCCCATCCACTGCAGAGCATGAGCTCTTTAAAACATGCACAGTCATTACCTGCACCTTTCCTTCACACAGGGGGCTACAGTAAGGGAGCTGACTGAGGTAAAATGGATAATGCATTGGTGCAATAATGCTTCAGTTACTATGTGAGTGTGTTTCTCTGTCTACATTCCCAGACTCAATCTGTATTATTAAATATATAGTATATGCAATATGTGCAGGGTATTCATTCTCAAGTATACCATTAATTTACTGTGTTTGGAAATATGGTATTTTCTGGCTAAGCCAATTACAGCAATCTGAAAGTCACAAAGTCATTTTATTTTTCAACATACATATATTTGCATGTTGAAAACTAAAATGTATCTGGTTTGGTTTATTTATTTATTATTTTTTCTGATGATCATGAAACTCATGTTCCATAGAATTTTAGCATCCCAGCACAAGTTTTATGAATCCATCAGTGCCCAGAAAACCTCAGGCCATTTTGACATTTTATAGAACTCTCTAAGCCCCCTCATAACACATGCATACCTTTCTAGGGAAGACACCTACATTATAGGCAAAGCATGCTGACCTACTGGCAATAATACTATACCTCTCATTGAGCTTTTTTATATGACTTGCACAGGAATTACAGGAATTACTTTAAGTATATTGTCATAAAGGCCTCTAGATACTTTGTTAGGCAATAATTCATGCCTTGTGTGCCTTGTCCATGGGTACTGCCAAAATGCAGAATTTGAAAGCAGCTGACAGTTTGTGTATTTGGGAGAAAATCATGTGTCCATAGTGAGGTGGAGTGGCAGAATGCAAGATGAGGTGGAGTTGTAACATTAAACATGTCAAAAAAACATGGCTTGCTAACCCTTCACCAAGGAAAACTGAAAGATTGACTAACAATTGCAATGTCAGTGTAACTTTATTTTTGCTGTGTTTATGAAACTGTCTCCCACTGGTTATTGATTTTTCCACAGTAAATAATGCACAGGTGTCAATTAGTGTTTAGGGATTAAGCCTGACAAAAAGAAAGTTGCCGGCTTGAATCTCACATGCAGTTGCCCCCTGAGTGAGGTATATGGACTGAATTGTTGCAGGAAACGCCCAGCATCATATGAGTATGAACATACCGTGGGACTTGAACAGGGGTACTAAGAAAGCAAATGTTCGATCTAACTGCCCTGTTAGATGTTATTTGGTCTTACATTACTAGGAGGAATAGAGCCTAACAGTAACATACTAATGTACTGTACGTTATTCTAATCACGAACACAACATGCTACAAGGCCATTGTATTTTATGATATACTTAATGACTGAGATACATCCTGTCAATGGTAGACTTTGATCATAAAACTTTGAACAGTGTTCTTTTTAACAGACTTGAGTAAGTTGAATTATTAATGTGAGATCATTAAGAGGTGACCCCTGGGCCTCCTGGCTGGTGTATCTTGGTGCAGTGATATGCACCAGAATCCTGCAGGACAGTACACTGATACTGACTGATACCAGATTCACCCAGAGAGAGACCATCTTCCAGTTGGCAGAGATCACCCTACCTAACCATACAAGAGAAAGAGATCTCCCCATTTGAGTTCCACATACATTGGAAATGTACTCCTCCAATCAAGTGACTGAATGGAGGTCTACATTAAATCAAGTCTGTACTTCAGAGGACATTAATGTAACTGCATGCATTCTGCATTGAAGTGATACAGTAGCTATGAGTTTAATTATGAATTTCAAAGAAATAAAAACAGAAAAATGGTTTTAAAATATGCCGTTTCTGCATAGTCCTGGTGATTTAATGATTTGACATAATACAAAAATATTAACGTAAAAGCATGTTAAACCTCCCTCATGGTATTTCAGACTGCTACTCTTTGTTTCTTCTGACAAATAAACTGTAGTCTGGACCTCAAACGCATCCCTCTCCACAATTCAAACCAGTGTGACAGAAGTTTCATGTTTAACTGTGTTTCATTGCTGATTTTACTCTTGCTGTTCTCTATGACAAACATAGTAAACACAGAAAAGTGACTTTAAACCTTGTAACTGAGATTGATTTGCAAACCTAAAACACATCTTAACAATTACATGGATGATGTGGAGCTCCACGACAACAATAAAAAATGAATCCCTTAATTAGAAACCAGAAGTGTGTGAAATTAGATTACAACTTTTTTCTGTTTTTAATAATGGTTGTAAGTCAGGATTATATATTGTACAAATACATACAATTATATATAAAAATAACATGCTCAGGAAATAACACCACATACACAAATAACAACAAAATTGCCAAAAAAGACAATTATGACAATGGTTAATAATAAGCAAAAAGGAACAGCCCCTACATAACAGATATCTGAAAGTAAATGAGGGGAAAAAATTAGGGCTTTTGTTTTTTTTCATGGCCTTGCTTGGAAATAAGCTTTCAATTCAAAGGAATTCTATTCCGTAATTCCCAGGGCAACACATGATAACAAGTAAAATGTATAATAAAGGTTAGGCATACAGCTAAATCTACATAGATACTATATTTAAAACTGGATTCCTCCTAAGATGTAATTCCTCGGCTTGTCCCTGAGCGAATTTTGAAACAAGCTCCGGATGCCTTCCCATCACCTCAGAGAGCAAGATGGGGGGAAAATCACACAGCCACAAAAAGAAGGGAATGAAAAAGCTAAAAGCCGATACACTCTAACAAGCAAAGCCAATAGAGGGAGAGAAGGATAAGAGAGAGAGGGAGAGATACAGAAAAGAGGAGATAGGCAGAGGGTAGACGAGGAGAGAATTAAAAAGAGGGGAATGAGACAGGGAGGGAGAGGGAGACCGGGACATACGAGCAGAGTTGGAGAATATGGCAGAGGAGAAGAGGGAATGAAAGAAATACGAAGGATAGATGCAGAAAGGGAGAGAGAAAGAGGAGAGGGAGACAGAGTGAAAAGACTGAGGACTAGGGAAGTAGGAAGGGAAACCTGCCCAAGGCCACTCACAATAGCATTGTGAATTCATGAGCTGTTCAAAAGGCCAGGTCTCCTCCTGCATTCTGCTGAAAGCATGGTGCGGCTGTTCTCCCAAGCAATCCTTAGGGCTACACTTTAGGCCCATTTAAAAGTTTACAGATTTGAAGGAGCACCCAGGTGGCCATAGTTGGACTGGATGGATTCACATCATCAAGTATGCAGCATATACTTTGCATGTGTGAGTGTGTGTTTGTGCAAGCGTGTGTGAATGTGCATGTGTGAGTGAGTGGGTGTGTGTGTATGTGTGTGGGAGAGAGAGAGCATAAGTGCATGGTAGGGGTTACAGAGGGAACAGTAGTCTCTGTGTTCTATATTCTCATTGAATGCTTGTAATTATTTCTGCTGCCCCAAGTGACCTCCTTCAAGAGCACTGTTCATCTCAGGGAATAAATATCCTCCACATTTCTGCAGCAGCTTGTTAGCCTGGGTGCAGCACTGATTAGTAACCCAAGCACTAACTGCCCTCTCCACTGCACTGCGGTAACCTGGTGGTCTCCAACCCAGGGCTGCTCCAGATCTGCACGCCAACAACAGAGCTACAGCACAGCCCTGCTGCAGTTGTACTGCCACACACTAAGCAACACACACGCAGAAATGCACAAACACACGTGCACACATCAACATCTTTACACAGACACATACACACCTTTACTCTCACACAGACATATACACATATGCATGTGCACACAACCATATACACACAGGCACCAGTTTGCACCAAACAAATAATTTGTTCATCATACAATCACTTGCCATTACATATGCTCCACATTCATACACATGTACCCACAGACTCCCATAAACACACCCATGCAACTAGACATCCACACACATATATACCTGCTCATAGACATTCACACAGAGTGCAGTACAAATGAGGCACCTCGCCTCCTCCCTCCCCCTCACCTCCTCCCCGTACTGCAGGGCCAGTCCTAATCTTCAGTCTGAAAGGAAAAGCTGATGAAACACAGTGTCTACCACAGCAGGTGTCTCCTGACACCGCAAACAGACGTGTCAGGGGATGAGGCCGGATTCTAAAAAGTGCCCTTTAAAAGTTACAGTTTTGCCAGGAGCACTGCTGTAAATTTGGTTTTCAGCAGTTGATACCATTTTGATCCCCTTTTTGAAATGTTCATTACCTCCTGGTTGGTCTCCTCGCTGCCAGAAAAGTAATGCAGGTGTGGGAGCTGAAGCTATGGGAGGTCACAGCAAACATGCAGTCCAGTTTCACACCAACAGTGTTTTCAATTCAAATTGTAATTAAAATACCATGGCCAACAGAGGGAGTTACTTCAAACCATCTGACCATGCTGTATTTTACTGTACAGACACTATTCAATGGCCAGTAGGTGTGTGCCTTTAGATTCGAAGTTAGGCTTTTATACCACCCCTAAAGCATAACAAACCAACTGCTATCTTTTAATGTAGGTACAAAATCTCAGCAAAATTCTTTTACATTATACACACACTAACATCATGTCTATTAGGGGCATTGGATCAATAAAGTGATCATGAAACTCTTGATTTCCAGTTTCAGATGAGGCACTAATCATGGGCGATGGCCCCAATATGCTGACGATGGCCAGTCAAATGTCATCGCAGTCCTGTTATCTCCTCTTCTGGGCTGCTCTGCCTCTGTAACAATGGGCCCTATTTATGAGGGCGTAAAAGTCACTTGTCACCACAATGCCGCTGATGAATTGCCAATTCAGCGGCCATTACGGCGCTACAGAGGAGCCCCTTCTCCTCCGCAGCCGTATCTCAGCACCCTAAAGGGCATGACAAGGGGCTAATTGAAAGCAGGACGGGGGGGAAGTGACGTGTTATTAATAGGTTTGTCAGACTCGTGTGGTGCTGTGGGCCGTCTGATAGGAGGATTAATAACGCCTTTAAGACGTCTCTTTGGTGAGGAAGCTTGGAGGCTCCCTGCACTCCGAAGGGCGGTATCTGAACAGCAGAGTTTGGTGAGGTTTGCTGAGAATGAAAGTTATCCATCTCTCCATCACAAAACCCAGCTGCCATTAACTCTTTTTTTTCCGAAGCAGTAGCTGTTGAATTATTTTACTGACACACAATCAGCCCACTTATAATATTTAGGTTCAAACAAGCTTCACCCTTAAAACTGATTTCTGATGCTTGAGATAGGCTACTTTGGCTCTACCTTTGAATTATACACACAGCATATGAGCAGGTGAATATGATTTTTTTTCCATTGTGTTGACGCATGAATCACTGTTGTGGCATCTGCAGATTTTTTTTCTGTCATCTTGTTTCAGCCTCAGTGCTCAATGCTTGTAATTGGTAGTATTAGAACTCAGTGATGGATTTCTATGAATAATTACTTTTCCAATACAATTTTTCCCTTTTCCTTTTTCCAGGACCACAGCCTGTGAAGCATGTGCCTTCTGGTGGACTCTCCTGTATACCAGTGACTATTTTCCATCCACAGGCTATACTGTCCTACAGTTTGTGCTGGAAGGGAAGAGTTTCTCTCACTGACTTGAGCTGGCCTGACAAGGACCTTACAAGGAGAAAAACATGAGGTTCTGCACTACTTCAATGATGATAATTTGCATATGTTTACTAAGATGGATCAGCATTGGATTAGAATTCCAACATCTCCTGAGTTTACAGAATTTCAGAAATTCAGAAATATTGTAACTAAAACTGTATTGAGGGTAACGTGCATTGCACTTCATCAGTTTAAATATTTCTAATTTGCTAGCTATGTCTATATATCTCCCACATATTTCATGGTAATTGTATATTGTAAGTTATTGTAAGTAGTGAGAAAATTGGCATTTGTGACATATTACCATAATAATCTGCATTGGGTGGTTCTTGAGTATAATTTCTTTCCCCATTTGGCTGATGTTACTTACTCCAAGTCTTAAACAGTTTTTACTTTTATTAATTTCATTTTTTGGGCAGAAGAGGGTTGCTTCCAATGTAAGAGAAAATAATTCATTAATCCCAGCTTTCCCCGAGTGTGCATCCTCTGACTATAATTTTGGGCACACGTAATTAAACAAATGAAGCCTGTTCTTTTCTAACTGTATTGATTTATTTATTTTCCTATCCAAGTTGTTCCACAGCTTTTTAGTCACTGTGGAAATTTTGGAGGAGGAGAAGCAGAAACAGTGACTCAAACTCCCACACCACGTCTGACCCATCAGCAGTCCCCACAAATAACCTGCTGTAATAAAAATCCACAACACACACTTGGACACAGGCAGCTTCGGCCATCAATATAACAACACAATAGGTCACATGTCAGGAGTGTAAGAGGGGAGATCTACAGCCGTGCTCCACTGCTCCTAAGCATCCGATTAATCAAGCGAGAAGCGATCCCCTGCAGAGCAGGATCCATGCTGCACTTATGGGCAGGGTCCAACCTGTCTGCCATGTAACAATGCGCTGTAATTAGAAACAAAGTGCCACAATATTCACACATAAAATCATGAATATGAAAGGCCTGAGAAAAGATGGCTTTGCCCAGTTTCAGACATTTTTTAAGTGATGAAATTCACTTGTAGAAGATGACCCCCTTCCACCCAAAATGAAGCACAAGAAACTGAGAATGGAGAAACAGAAAGAATGGATTGGAAACTCATACTTTAAAAGATAAATGAACAGCCATCAGTCTGACCTCCTTCCCTCTGGTCCTATGCATTGGCCAGCAGCAGGACCTTTGGAGAAAGATGATGATGGAGAAGAGTGATGATGAAGTGTCAACTGACACAGTAAGCCTGGACAGGTTCCTATTTAAAGGAGCCTCATTATTCAAGTTTCCAAAAAGAATTACCGTTCACCACCATGTTCCCACCAGGCCCCTCTGCCCGTCAGAGAATTACTGTGATGGAGCACTTCAAGTCATTTGCCAGAGAGAAATTAAATTACAGTCTATGAGAAGGAAAAATTATACAGTCCATCATAGTGCAGCTCACTACTTAGAGCTATGCCCAGTGTAAAAAACAGTTTAACCCACCCACACCTCCAGACAATCTGTGATGGAAGTCTGCCAATAAATTTCTTTCATCGCAATTTTTCTTATTATTGTCATTATTGATTTTTTTCTGTCCTCATACCATGACTCACTTTAGTTAACACCAGTGATAGATCAACTTTTGCAGAAATGTGTATCTGATGTCAAGTATTCCAAACAATACTTTCATACTGATGGGCAATTTGTTGCCTGTAACACTATTAGCAGTCTATGAAATTACTAACAAAGGATACAAGGCTCCTACACAGGCTTTTAGGGATCTCTTTAACTCTCTTACTTTGATATATCATGGTGTTATGTACTAATGTCATAGGAAATAGCATCCAGCTGAACAATATGTCCTATTGACTGCACAATATGGAAAAAGGAACAGAGCCAAGAAAATGTACAGCATTGTACCTACTTTTTTAACTTTTGTATATTGCTAAATCAGATTTAACATTTAGCATTCATACACAGTTTTTCATCTCTGCTCTGATATGGACATTGACTGGGCTGTGAATCAGGCTGCCCAAAAGGTCATAGGTTTGAATCCTGAGAATGAGGAAGGTTCCACATTTTCCCAAAAAAAGGTACAGTATTCAATTTGAATGGCTTGAGCTAACCTATTTGCATTAACAGAGAGCAAGAAAAACATGAAGCCCAAGAAGAGGGCCACTGGCTGGTTTAGACTCAGCCTCACTGATCAAAGTGACAGCACTGCAGAATTACTAAGAGGGTTGCAGGCTCACATCCTTGCTTGCCTACAGCCTACACTGTTGCATAGACCATGTGACCTGACTTGTTCCACATGATTTCCAACTGTATAGTTGGATGGTCTGTGAACTCCATGCAATTCAAGACAGCCCACAGTATTGGCTAAGGAAGTAAAGAAATGTGATTTAACACAATCTGTATGAGCCATACTTTGTCATACACACTCCCACAGCCTGGATTACTGCTGTGTAAACTGGTTATACTTTTGAGATTTATAATCCTCATAAAACAAGTGTTAATCCTGACAGTGCCACCCATCATTTAAATACCAACCCCCATACACACGTGATCCATTAACCATCATGGGAAACCATAATATTTCCGTAGCCAAATTATTCCATTATATATTTTTGTGAATGACCCCTCAGATATAAGACTTTGCATATCTACAGTAAAACAATATTCTACCATTGTGCATCCGTTGGTTATCATCAGAAGGTTCTAGACACAAACAGAGAGAAATAACAGGTTATTTCTACCAGACTCAAAGGTCACACGAGACCGTCACCAATAAAATATAAAATGTTACGTTCCATTGCTTATATGGTACATTTAACAATCAATGTTCTGCGCAAACTGTGGGTTTTGTTGGATTTTTATAAACAATGTCCCATTTCTCTGACTAGGAATAACACCCAAACGAAAAAAAACTAGAAAGTGTTTTGCACCTTATACTTTTGAAATGACTTCAAAGATCCCAACAATACGTCGATGGCCACGTACAGAACATGAGAGAGCAGCACAATCAATACATTGTATTCTTTCACGACGTACCCCCCTACCCCTAGAGAGAGAGAGAGAGAGAGAGAGAGAGAGAGAGAGAGAGAGAGAGAGAGAGAGAGAGAGAGAGAGAGCGAGAAAGAGAGATCTAACATTTTACCAGAGTTTCTGCCACTTTACCATTTCCCTATAGTGAAATATTTTGCCGGCAATGCATCTCCTTTCTGTAACTGTATGATCTAAGTATTTGTAGCAAATGTTTAACAAGATAAGAGAATATTTCGCCTTAAATAATAAAAAAACATGTAGTGTTTCCATGTTAAATCGACGTGAGGCTGAGCACGACTGGTTGCTGAACCTGTGTTGCCATATCCTTAAAATATGATCTGCTTTGTACAATATCAACGATTTTACTAAGAATGTCATGTAAATTTACAGTCTCCCAATGTTGTTACATTAGATATAATTAAAGATTTTTTTAAAGGTGCACAGATGATATTGAGAAATATAAAAAATGCTATCTATTCCACGTGTATTTTCAAGTAACTTTTACAATATGCACTGTTTACAAATGAAACCATATACAATGAACAGTCTCATTAATCAGATTTAGTTGGAGACAGATCCCAGCGATTTATGCCATGTATACGTTTGCTCCCAGATTGGATTAACCCAGTTTGATTAAATAACTACTTCTCATGAATCCATTCACATGTTCTGGTGTGACGGACTCACCTTCTAATATTTATCAGAAATAAAATGATGTCAATGAAGGGACGCTGTTGAATCGCAGGACTAGGCTTTGTATGACTGGGTCTGTTGAAGAAAGTGCGGGATTTGTGAGAAAACATCTGGAGAGGTCGTAACGCGTACCTGTTTGGTGTGCAGCTTAATCCAACGAAAATCCCCCTTTCATTTGCTCTCCATTGTCAAAAACAAAGTGAGAGGAATATCAGCGGTGAAATAATATTTCCTTTGTGCGAAAACACTCCCAAGGCACACATCCCCTGGGGATTCGCTCTAGGATGTTCAGTTTAGCTTTGTTTCCCAAAAGCGCAAGCCCTGAGTCCTGTGGAGTCTGAAATTAATTGTGCAGTTTTTCGTCCGCTCAAACGAAGTTGTTTCGGGCCTCGCAAAGTTCCGTGTTTCTGCAGCTAGTACTTCCCCGCAGCAAAAAGGTGGAAAACTTCAAATCTAAGATCCATTAGCATCTTGTTTATGCACCAAAATGCCTTACATGACAGCAACACAATATCCCCAAATTAATCCTGTTGTTTTGTTTAGAAGGCCGTCTTCCGCCCTTAGAGACAGTTCTTTAAGACACTGTGTTGAGGATGACTTGTCTGCTGCACTGTGGTTGGGACGGGAGGCAAGGTTTGAACCACAAAGATGTTTGATTTCGAGCGTAGCCTCCCTTCTCGGGAGACATGGAAAATAAATAGCAACTATACAGTGACTCAGTGCCATCTAGTGGGTTATAACTTGTATTATTCGGTTTTTTATTGTTTCTTGTTTGGGTGAGCTTCTGACAGAACAAATACCTAATTAAGTACAATGCAAGTACACTTGTATTAATATTTCATCACACGGTCATACAGCGTGACAATACACGTACAGAGGCGACAAATTCCTTGTTTATTTGTGTTCCGTAAGGATTTCATTACTTACCTTCAGTAATTAGGACATTTAGAGCAGTCGTTGCTTTGATGTTCTGGACAACATAGAAGTATAAATCCCAAAGGATTCTGAAACCACTGTTTCAACTTCCGCTGGAACTGGAATAATCAACAACTTCAAAGAAAACAGCGGTCACCTTCTTGACCGTTAATGGAGTGAACATCCCTGTGTGTAGAAAGGGAATAGATTTAAACCTTATTAACAAATAAAAATTTGTACAACATATTTTACATATTAATACTGAGGTTACGTTTACAGCAACGTTGAAATAGAGAACAGTGCTGTAAAATAAAATCCTATGTAATGAAGAGTTCCATTCTTAAATGTACTCCCACTTACGTACTTGAGGCTGTATTCAAAGGCCATAAATCAAGGAGGTTAGCCTGCAGCAATCTCACGAGGTTTTGAGAGGTGTATATGTCCTTTATGACAAACAGACAACACAGAATAGATTCGATAATGTTCTTATAGGTGCGTCAAAGCTGTTTTTTTAATATGGTGTAATTAATTTTGAAGTTCGAGCAATGTGAGAGGGTTCATGGAATTTCTGAGGTACGGAGGTGACAGTCGCGAAGCAGGTACTGCGTTTGTGCGCGCGTTTATGTACGTGCGTCTGGGGTATTGCAGCAGAAAAAAAGTGGCGACCGGCGCATTAATGGGATACCCTAAATTTCAGAGCACCCTCACTGAAAAGTCGAGCAACCCCATAGAACCAGCAAAAGAAAATGTCTGGCGCCGTTACTGTATACAAATGTATATGTATACATTTGTAACTCTTAATAGCTACTGGTAAGAGATAAAGATGGCAGTCTCTCTCTCTCTCTCTCTCTCTCTCTCTCTCTCCCAGCTAAGACATGTTGGTCCACAGAACGTGCCTATAACCTATTGAAGTAAACATTTATAAAATGTGCATTTCAATTTGTATTTTGGATGGACATGCATACTATCATCATCATGTTGACAATGCTAAACAAATCTGCCATATCAAGACTTTAATTGGGAACATTTATTTTCACTAGGAACATTCTTAAACTGTATTGACACTACTCTACATGATTAAATAATAACCATAATGGGATGTTGTCAATAGTTTTGTATGTATTATGTCTAGAACACATTCTTTGATTTTGGCAGAGATTGCTAGGAATTAATGTGTTTTAACAACTTCTGAGGAATGTTCTCCTCACAATATTGTAGCATAACCAAATGGTTATTATACCATAACCAAACTTAGCAAGAACAATTCCATACATTGTTAAAATATTTTTGGAACATGTGCATTACCAATGGCGAGAAGCCTGGTAGGATGAAAAAAGCCTGGTGTGTCCTTTTGATGGTGTGGTTCTCCCTCATCTCCAAATGAGGTACACTGCTACCTATGAGGATAATGCTGCCCCACTGGAATGAAGACATGTAGCATATTGATGAGTACTGCTCCATCAAACAGATGCAGTGGATGATGTTTCAACATTTATATTTTCTTCACATCCCTGACTGACGGAGAGATCGCTGGGTCTTATTCCATCTGCCAGATGAGACGTCCAGAGGAGACACCTCATTTTCAATGGCACAAGGCTCCCACAAATCAATGAAAAATATCCATGGTGGTCATGCCTGGTAGCGCATAAAAAAGAGGAACGTCACAATCATAAACATTGCTGTCAAAACTAGCTCATCCTCCTAAAGATAATAATTTAAGATGCCATTTATAAGATGACAAAGTTGAAAGAACAGTTGCTGCACACTACAGTATGTTACAATGGTGCTGTATAGGCGGAGGAAACAGAATGTGGAGGACTTCCTATAGGGGACAGACCAAAGGCACTATAAAGGCCATAGAGTGGACTACTATAAAATACATCGATTTATAAAGCATTATCATAGCATTAGGTATATTAAAAAGGGCTTTATTTATAAGGGATATTGGATCACTGTATATTAAAATCTATGTATGGAATGTAATGTAGAACCATAGCATTATGAACATTGAAACAGTTATGAATGATACTGTACAGTAGCATGGTGTTCCACAAAGGGCAGTAAAAAAATTATCAATAACTTTTATTATACTTTATGAGTAGCTAGCCAGCTAGTACATCACATGGAGCAATTTGGCAACCTTTCACTAGCCCAGGAGGAGACTGCAGACTTTTCACCTGTCGACTCATTCAAAGAGACTGGAAAATATACATTGAAAATATATATTATTAACTAAAACTTTTTCAAAATGGGAGCTGACATGCTATATGATAAATATGATATTATCAAGTTCTGAATGAAGGAAGTGGTTCATATAGACAAGATGCCTGTCATAGGAGTAGTCTCAGAATTCTTTTGAGCTATTTCACAGTAATTGCTGTCCATTACCTAATATTTTGGGTAATAAACTTTATTCATTATTTTCACACAGTGTAAATGGCAAAACCAAGTTGCATATAAACACAAGTTGTATAAAGTCTTTATAAGCAAAGATTTACATCTATTTATTTATTTTGTTCACTGAATCATTGTTTATTATAAGTCACAGACACTCAGTCTGCAGACAAGCAGTCTTTAAAATTGTACATCTAGCTATTCTCCAAGTTAAAATGCCTTTTACCTTTGAATTATTATTTATATACATTTTAATCTCTCCAGAAGATGGGTGGACAAAGATATCATTAGTGATTAAAAATGTGCTGATGTGCTGTCATGTGGCCTTGCATTTTTCAGTTGTTTTGTTGCATTTTGTCGGCACTGTGCAACAAACTGTTCAAATTCATTATTTGATGAGACTTAGAGGATGGGAAAGGTAGATCATCCCAGGAAGGAGAATGGAACAAGTCTTCTTGATGAGCGATGTGTACAAGAGTTTCATTGTCTGCTACAGCAGGAAGACAGCAGATACAGGTGAGTGTTTATTGAACAACAGAGTGTCGTGTGATTCTTTTTTTTTCTTCAGTGTCTGTCTCCGTAAATAAGCAAACTACAAGCACAAATGTGTAATGAGACATGAAAAAACATTGAGAGCTGCCAGCTCACTCCAAATGGCATTACAAAACATGTCCCCCTGGTCCCATTCTTCTGTGCAATGGAGAAACACAACCAAGAGGCTGGACAGGAATTGAACTGAATTCAGTATTTCCAGCGAACAAAGTCATATCACAGACCACTCAATTACCTGGATATGTCTTAGTCAAAGAAAACAACAGGAAACACAAGCCAACATGCCAGTGTTCCAAACCTCAAGGCTAATAGCTGCCATCACTTTGGAGCAGAGTGACTGACTTGGAGTTGTATAAGCATGGAGCTTTAGTCCTCCACACAACCTTCCTCTTTGGAGAAAGGTGAGTTTGTCAACCATGTGATCCCCTGCACCCCTCTGTGTCTGTTCAGTGTTGTGCAGAAACCTCTTTCAACATTTCGAAACAGGATGCTAGTATTGCTAATGCAGAATCAACTAAAGTACCTCAGAAAGAAGTTCTTGTACAGTATAGCTACACAAAGAAATCTACTGTCATTTATAGCAAATTATTTGCTCCCGAAATAGTGATAGATAAAAGGAAATGCAAAAGTTATGAAAATGAATTTTAATTGATATACATTAACTAAGCAACTACAAATTCATGACTAGCTGCTAATTCATTACCATGTGTAATGTAGTTTGTCAGTTACCAAACAGAAAACAAGCAGGCAAGACATCTGATTCTATTTTTAGCTGGTGCCAGTGGTGATTTTGTTGGTTCATTGTAGAAACAGGTGTACACAATATACCAGGTTTAAACAGAACCAGTAATCACTCTATCACTCTGTTTGTCTATGAGTAATCCAGGACTGACCTACATGCCATGAAGGAATCAGCAGGAAACTACAAGTAAAGAAAAGAACCATTATGGCCTCCGGGCTACAACCAAGCACCCGTAGTGCAGAAACTGCAGGAATTAGTGCTCTTTAATTCAACGGAACATCTGTATTTGATCCACTCTTCTTTTTTTCTTTTTTGGGGAGGGAGGGGTGGGGGGTTACAAAAGTGCTGCAAGAAAGCCATTAGGTTTAAAGCATCAAGCTTTGTTTGACAATGACCTCAGCAATCACTGCTGGGTCTCTTATAAGCCACGATGGCAAACTAATGGTATGCATTGTGCTGTCTGCAGCTCTAAAACACTTCCAGTGATTGGCATGAATAACATCAGAATGGACAGGGTGTCTCTGATGGGATGTGAGATGGTATTGGTGCATTGATAACTCATACTGGGTGGGGGTGGGGGTGGGGGTGGGCTCACCCCACCCTTACATCATCATATACAGTGACTTTACAAGGTGAAGATATCAGCTCAGAGGGCTGCTCAGATTACTGTATTTCCAGAATGTAATGTCTGGTGTTTGGTTAATTATTACAGTATTTTTAAACCTGAGAGTACAAAGATGAACTTTTATCACAGACCATTTGGGGCTGAATCCAGATCTGTGTGTCTAGACATCTTCCCTTGATGATACATTTGGACCATCATCTATTTGGTCCAGTTGATCCACCTGTGGGTCTTTTGCTATTGTACAGCAATATGTATTATGAGACAAAAAGACACGACTAAATAATAAATAAAGGTAGAGAAGCAACAGATAGAGACTGCATGTTGAGCTTTGTCATTTATACCATTAATAGGGGAACTTTCAGGCTGAGCCAACCTTTGCAAGGAATAGTTTATGAATGGCAAAAATGACTGTGAATTCTGCAAATATCCTGAGATCAGAGGTATCAGAGGGACTGACTTGCTATTCCTCAGCTCACTATCCTTACCCAGTGAAATAATAGAGTCTTAGAACATGGTTACCTATGGATTGTTAAACCTCACAGATCTGGTTAAATTGAAATATGTCTGACAGTTGGCAGGTGGATATAGGTTAACTTTAAACCTTTTTAAATCACCTACAGCTAAGGTCGTAAAAGAGTTCAGGCTGAAACATGTTGACAAACTCAGCTTATTGGTATCTAAAATGTGCATTTGGGGAATAGCAGTCAAATAATGAATTCAACTCAGATAGATTTGTGGCCATTAATCACAAATCTGCAGGTTCATCTGATGGATTTATTTAAATCAAAGATTTCAACAACTTAAAAATCTTCTGCTTAAAAGAAACATATATCTAAATCATATTTTTATGGAGGACAAACACTTCTTAAACTAATCACAGCTCCTGTGAAAGTTAAAGATTTAATCTCTGTTTGATACATGGTCCTGTATTTGGATGTCAACATGATCGATCCATTGGGTACGAATGTGTAATCCAGGGGCTGCCATACATTAAACTGGAAACACAGTGAATGACAGGTGAATTTGTTTCCTTGACAAAGTGTGGCAATCTCTCTCTCTCTCTCTCTCTCTCTCTCTCTCTCTCTCTCTCTCTCTCTCTCTCTCTCTCTCTCTCTCTCTCTCTCTCTTTCTCTCTCTCTCTCTCTCTTCATTTCTTTTTTTTTTCTTGCTTGCTTTCCCAAAATTATATTTCAATGCATTTGTATTGATTAAGAGGCACAGGAATATTTATGTTCTGAGAAGTAAAGATGCATTTTTATGATGTTTGTTGTACCGTAATATTGTACTGCACTTTGCATTGCCAGAAATGAATGTTCTGAGGCAGCTGACACATTGATGTGAATCACTGTGTCTTCAATACCTGAAGCTCAAGAGGTCAGCACTTGCCATCTGTCATCTACTCAGCATATTTCCTTGCTAAGGAGTTGTTTTTCTGTATTAACTATGAATTCAGCACTAGTCAATTAAAAATGCAGCAACCTTCAGCAAATGCCAAATTACTATGCAGAGAGCCAAGCATCAAGTACATTCTTCAATCCTTCAACTCTATTCAAAATTGCATGTTTAGAAATCTTTGCAAATTAATTCCCGTGCACACTGAATTAAACATGAATTTAAACTAATCTTAGATCTCACAGAAACCTTTCATTCTTCTGCTTCATTAATTACAACAGTTCCCTTGCAGAATAAATACTGTCCAGTTAAATTGTATCATATGTTGTGCAAGGGCAACTGAGATTTAAAAATGAATTTCAATTAGGTTGCAAAGACTTACAGAAAACTACACTGACTTTCAGGCTTATTAACATTCATTGTCAGTGTGTGTGTGTGTGTGTGTGTGTGTGTGTGTGTGTGTGTGTGTGTGTGTGTGTGTGTGTGTGTGTGTGTGTGTGCGCACACATGCATGTGTGTGTTTAGATGAAAAGAAACAAAAATATGCCAATTATTTACTGATGGAATTTGAATTAATATTTACAGTGAAATTTATATTGTCAAATACACTGTATAGTCACAATTAAAGATCTTTGGTTCCCCATATATCCCTCCCATGTTCCCCTTAGTGATTAGGCTGACCAATAAGATTCCAATGGCCATGGTGCAAGACCCATAAATCAACCAGGTAATTTTGACTGAATTCTAGGGAAAGTATAAATGAACCATAAAGACATTCAGTGGAATAGCTTGGACTCACCATTGTTTTATTGGAATTGAAGAGATCATTTTCCAAACACTACTCTTCTCTGTTCAGGATAAAGAGTTCCTCTCTCTGTGGAAATTTATTAAGGTATTAGGTACTGATGAAGGTTAGAACATATGTTATAGCCATGGATGCTCTTTCATTGTACAATGTACAGGAGTTTGGCTTTTTTACTTGCTCCATCTGTATCTTGGCTTTGTTACACATGAGAATTTAGGGTCTATTCAGACCCGAGCTCAGCGTGACTTAAGCGTTTTTTCGACCCACTGCACGCCTTTTCTCATTCTGACCTTAAAAGACTACCTTCTGTTTCTCATTAAAATACCCTCTACGTAGATTCAGACTTTGAGTTAACCGGATTTTCAGGTTGCGCATCCTACGCGCATCACAACCCTGTATTAAGTCGTGCACTCCAATCGGTCAGACTTTGAATTTACTCTAGAACAACTTCGCAATTAACCTTAGCTACTCGGTACATTACAGTATTTCCAGGATATGGATCCTCCTAATTTCCTGTCTGCCACACATTTTTATGCAACGGGCCAGTGCTACACTTTCCTCATCATAACCATTCATAAGAAACCACTGACCGAGAGAATAACTCTCCAAGTGCTGACATGACCAGCACAGGAAGAGATTTCTTTGTTGAAGTTTGTATTTTCTTGTGCCTGGTCATTCTTCATTAAATTAGCTAATGTGAAGGGGTCTGTGAAAAGGCATTTTTAATGTATTTTTTATATATACTCTTTAACCTGCTGTTGATCCACTTGCTTCTTTAATTAGCCGTGTGTAAGGCATGACAATATAACGAATGACAGCAGTTGTACTATGCAGTTGTAAATATCATGTAGGAACAATTTATATCAGAGATGGGTTCAGCTCTAATTAATTGTTTAACTTCAATTCATTTTCTCAAGTGATAGAATTTAAATGAAATTGATACCACCCCTGTCGTATATTTGAAATCTTTGCTATTACATAACATTTGGCTTTTTATAGATTTCTTATTCAGCTGCACCAGACATTCATTCATGGTACCCTTCACTATGCTGTGCACGAAGCTTTTAAATCTAGAGCTTTGCTGACGCTGAAAGCCTCTATGTGAAAATGTCATCCAAGAATATATGATTACCTGTTTTTCCCCTCATGTTGCCTCCTCCCAGTGGAATTCCACATGCCGCTCCTATATGATTCATGCTCTGTAGTGGCCACAGATTTAGATGTTCTGAATTTTAAATATGGACAGCGATGAGGGGATCCCCTTTTATTGCGTTCGCCTGGGGCTTCGATTAAATTTGTGAGAGTGAGTGAGCGTGAGTGAGGGCTGACTCCGACATTCTGTGTTGGCCATTGTGGAGTATGGGAATCTGGGACATGCCTACCTGCCCAACTTGTGGGGAAGTGCACATTGTGAAAACTGGTTGAGACAAGAACATAAGAATGAATGAAGGAAGGCTCTTCTATTTCTGAAGTGTAGCTGCCCATCAAAATGTTCAAATGGAGCATTCATGGAATGCTGAAAAAATCTTATTCTGTCTTTTTTTTTGTTAGTACACTAAAGGTTCAGAAAACTTCCTCATAAATTCTCAACCTAAACAGGAAAGTGAGATATTATTGCTTTCCCTTTTTTCTGGTACATTCATTCAAAACATTTTGAATGTAGAGGGAAAATGGTATAGTTTGATGATGGGGGTTTAGTGGGAATCTAAGCCTAGTTGGGCTGAACAGTCTTCTCTCATCATTTTATGTTCTAATGTTTGACAGAGGAGCTTTAGCTGGAGA
This sequence comes from Albula goreensis, assembly GCA_022829145.1. Lineage (NCBI taxonomy): Eukaryota > Metazoa > Chordata > Actinopteri > Albuliformes > Albulidae > Albula > Albula goreensis. The sequence goes on along the minus strand of CM040754.1, from coordinate 13,435,182 downwards.
GTGGGAACCTTTCAACTGTGTAGCTACTTCCACCACAATTTTGGAGCAAATTTACATTGTATACTTTCAAACATGCAAGAAATATATTCAAATAACTCTTTAAAGCCATTATATTAGTAAAAGCATGACCAAAGCAAATTGCTGAGACAGTTAATATTGCCTGGCTGACCACTATTTAAGACTGAAATGGAATTAAATGTAATTTAAGAACATCATAAATCTGCTGCTAGATGGGGTGTCAAAATAAAGTCTTACTTTAGTCATTAAAAATATGCAGCAGTTAGGTCCAACCCATCTTAGAATAATCAGGTCCAAGCCATCTTTCAAAATGAAAATTTTGGAATTGCTAAATTAATGAAAATGTTGCGTGCTTAACTGGGTTGTTCAAAGTTAAGGATAAAGTCATTTTCCATTTGAGTTGACTGAAGAAACTGAAGGAGTCTGAGTAAAACAGAATGTAGGTTTGCTTTCTATTTATCCCTAAAGGGGAAATGGATTTACAACAGCAGTAACACAATCTAATAACATTTAAACATCAAGGTATGTAAACTTACAAAATTCTAGTCACAAATATAGATGGTTCTTAATCCTAATTCTCAATGTTTACACTGCAGTCCTGAAAGAAACGTAACTTCATAAAAAATACGAGTGAATGATATTATTGGATCAGTTGCAGTCCATGTTGCTGTGAGACTAGGGGCAGACTTTTTCCTTTGCTTTGTCTCCCTCCAGTGGTGAATAGAATTCAGGAAAATGTAGGGGTTAACCGTCCATTAGACCTAAATTAATTAACAGCCAAGCTCCTAATAATAGGGTCGCATTCATTGTTGGAAGTTTATTTTTGAATCTTGAAATTGTTGAAAAATATGCGGATATTTCATAATTCAATCGCATCATTTGGTTGTTAAAATGGATGAATTTCACCAACTGACGACTGAATCAACACGATGAAGGTAGGTGTATTAAATCACCATGAACTTCATGTTTGTGATTGAAGTCAGCAGATGTGTTTAACACAAAGAATATCTTTCAATACACTCATCACATAGCATTTTAATATATTAGATAGTACCAAATAAAACAAAAGATTGATAGTATAGTATAACTTTTTTTTTTTTTTTCATAATAAACTATTATTTTAAAAATACCCTTTTCCAATCCATCAACAGCATAATCTTTGAGAGAGAATCTGATTCCCAGCTTTTGTTATTGAATCCATACATCAGAGAACAAGAGGTCACTCTCTCCACGTTGTGGCTTGTCTTACTGTCTGACAAAAGCACAGATTGCATTTCATTTGCCTTTATACTTTCCTTGCATGAATAATTCATTGAAAGGTAAGAGATAAGAGACAAGTGTAATCTCAAAAGTAATAAATGTTCATGAATATTAATGATGAGTGCACAGAGCAACAGTTTTGAGAGAAATCAGGTGTTTAATGCAACACATCGGTTGGATCATGATAATCTCCTTCAGCTAGGAAGCCAGAGGACATTTTCTTTCCAACAATTTTAAAGTATAAATTGTGTTGGGAACCATGTGTATTACAGAGGATTCAAAACATGAACGTTATTGTATTTATTTATTTTTTGTTCTGCGGTGGGTTTCCCGAAAGCCTCTTAAAGCTAAGAACTTTTTAAATGAACCTCTTTTTTCCTGCTTACGTTCGTTACGATAATGTGGGTTTCCCAAACACTTTCGTATCTGAAGGGTCTCTTTAGTTCCTCTTAACTAACGGCAGATCTTAAACACACTCGTTAATCCTAACATCCATCGCTGGGGTGAGTTTCTCGATAACGATGGATCGTACCATTTTCGAACGTGTTTAAAGAGGTTCTTAAGTAACGAATGTTCTCTCTACATGAGGGTTTCTCAAACATTCGTTATACAAACTCTGACGGTGAATTTTGCGAAGAGCTTCGTTGTAAAGCGCGTCCTCGCTAAATCGTTAGCTTTTTAAAAACCCACTGATTCCTGGAATGTGAATCAGGTGCTTAAAATGCAAAAAAATGGTCTTAAGATTGTAAACCATGACTCCACATACATTCATATTCTCTCAACAATCAACATCTTGTTACTACTCAGGATATGTGCTTATGGCTGGATGAAAGCAGCTAGCACTTCTTTATATGAAAAATTATTTATTTCCACACATTATATTTCCACACAGTATAATTGTGCTAAAACCCTCTCATCAATTTAAAGTATGGTCCATTTATATTTAAATCTTGCCTTTTTTATTTAAAGAGCCTGATGCCGAAATGGTATAACTGCATAATACTTTGGGTTCATGCACTTGACCCATCAGTCTGTAGTTTTCTCTGCATTCCCTACTTTACTTCACATAAGTTTGACCATAATATTATGCACATGTTCAGGTGTACCTTCACCTGCTGCCTCTCCTTCTGCACTGCAACATAAACATTGTTTAAGGGGAACTAAGTGATTCATTGAGGTGATTAAGGTAAAATGTGGATTGCATAGAATGTCATTTCATAAAATCCTGTATTGACATATTTGGTGTGGAAGATTTAAGAAGTATAGTGTAAAGTAAATAGATCAGGAAACAGTCATGACTCTGAAGGTGCAGACATGGACATTATTCATCCACCCATTATCTACACATAGTACACACAATTCATCCAAACCATGGTCAAGGAGACTAGAGCCTATTTCAGCATGCATAGGGAAAAGGGAATGCAGGACACCTCCTGGACAGATTTCTTCATTGGGTGAGAAAGAGAAACACTCACTCACAAGCATACGCACATATGGGTAAAACTGGATCCTTCTTGCTGTGAGGCAATAGTTCTAATCACTGAGCCACCATGCCAACACTGTGGCATTCACTTAATTTCAAATAAAGCCCTTCTTCATTTTCCGGGTCAAACATAATCATCTCCAACATTGTACTGCATTGCCGATTAGACAGGAAAGATAATATGAAGAGCTCTACTCCTGATTAAATGTAATATCTCTGTAGGACGCTCTCTTATAAATACACTACTTATATTTTATCCAAGTTTGTGCATCATGATTCAAGTTCAGTCAATGGAAAATTACAATAATTCAAAATACTCTCCATTTTTTAAAATCTTAGTGCCAGAGGTATACAAATGATTGTTGACAAAAGCAGAATAACTACCATATTAATTGAATAACAATTTTGTAATACTTTTGACACATTTTTTCATGAATCACTTTTATTCTGATTGTCTATGGTCCAACAAGGTAAATGTTCAAAAGTTGTGTCTCATGCGTATTGAATAAACTACTGCGTGTGTACAACGCAATATAGACCACTGCAGTAGCAGTTCTTCAAGCATGTCACTAGATGGCAGGAATAAACTTAAAATCATAATGTCAATACACTCTTGGCTAGTCTCTTAATCCATTCAGTTTTCATCTTCAGAAAACTTGAGTGGTTTGGTTATTAGTACTATTGTAACTTGACATTAAGTTCAAAATAGCCCACGGCTGAGGCAATAAATAGAGTCCCGTGTTGTTCTAGTATTGCCTTATTATTTTGCTTGTTTCTAATTTTGAATGACATCGGGACTTCTCACGAGGCCTCCTTGTGACCATGAGTAAGAATGGGGATATAGTGATTTGTGAGACAGTTTTGTTATTAAATAGGAGGAAATGAAGGGCTTATTTACTATGTACAGTACTACACCTGGAGATGACTGACACCTCTATCAGGGAAGTCTTTCTACGTTCATCTCCTTCTAGCTGTATTGCAAGACAGTCTTGGTGTAAAAAAAAAATGCTCAGGGACAGTTACTGTCATTGTTATCACGACCTCACATGTCTTTACAATGTGTTCAGTCTGCAAATCGATTTATACTTTTTAAATAAATCTACTAAAGTGTCTACTGAGATCTACTAATTGCTTTATGTTGGATGATATAATAATTATTATTATTATATGTTATAGAATACAGGCATAGCTCCACAGTCTTATCAAAACTTCACATGCCATCTGCTAGATATGGCATTACCTACCAATTTAATTTCGATTCATGTTGTTAGAAAGTTATATTCATTAACTCTTGTTCGTGTGTGCGTGCATGCATAATATTTTCCCAAATAATTCAGAATGTTCTAACATGTAGCATTTGCCATCTGTAAACACATTTATTACATCACCACATTCATCTGACATTGTGCACAATTTGGTACCCAGCGCAGAAGCAGGCCAATTCATTCAAACTGTAAATGTGTATAGGCTAATAATAAAAGACACCGACGCACATTTTCACAGACACTACGTTTCGGGAGGGGAAAAAACCGCTGTTGCGAAAGGCTCTTGGGCGACACGTACTGTGCTAGGAAAGGTTTTTTAAAAAGAGGAAAACGTTGTCTGTCAAACGTCACATGGGGTCAGCAGCGATCGCTTCCTGCATTGCTCTTCGTCTAGGGTAGTTTATTTAGTTAACGCTGAAGTATTTATCTATGAATATCGCAGGCAGCGCCCAGTTCATTTCATTGTAGCAGAATGATAAGCAAAGTAAAAAACGCAATGTCCACTCTGGTCGGCGGTATGATGCCGCACGGCCATCACCAGCATGGGTCAGGCGGCAATGCACAGAACAGCGGTCCGGATGGTCTTCCTCCTCGGTTCGCGTACTCCAGACCCGAGTTTTTGGACCTTACCCCGGAGCTACTGCAGTACTCGACAGAGCACGCATCGCGACCAGTGATTACATTGAAACGGGACAGCAGGCTACCCTGGCGGACAGGATATGCGGAGTGAGTTGCGGTGTAAAAAGATGTATATCGAGATAAATTGTGTTGTACAGAATTTATGAAGTCTGTATTGAATTTACTGTTATGACAGCTTATAATCATGGCAGAGACTGTTGTATTCCTTACCACTGAACACCACAAATAATCGCCTTTTGGTCGGAAGCTTCATTTCTGTAATTTTGAGACAATGCGACGCAACCCTTGAGGTAAAACATTTCGAGCAGAGAAGCTGTGATTGCTTCTGCAATGGGTGTAAACGTTGACGTTTTTACGTGTCATTAAAGCAGGAGTCTTGAAATGCGTTCGTGAATAGAGGATAATTGTGGGTAGGGCACTAATGTACATGTATGTTTGAAAGTTTAATGTAAATTCAGACATGATGCAGGTATCTGTCGGGTTACATTCATTGTGGGTCCTTCCATGTCTTACCCCCTGTGGTAAGATGATGACGTCCGTATCCAGAATTTAAAGGCAGAAACTCTGAGCCATGGCGAATTACACTAATTGAGTCTAAATATGCAACATTATCCGCAGATGAACAGCAGAAGGAAATAATTGAGTATTGCTAATTGATCTAAACTGGCGTATGCTACAGCCTATGTGTTGTCCCCGTTCGCATGTACACATATTTCCAAGGTCCATTAACACCATGAATGTAGAGTAGCCGACCATAACTTTAGTCATGTACCCAAACTGCAACATTTAATATAAAAAACAACATTTTATGTTTGTAATATAATAAAACACGTGCATATATGACCACGTGAATACATGTGAAATAATTGACATATGATCGCATGATATGTATACATAAGCCACAATATGTGGCAATAATGTGGAAATGTCTTGTTTTGTGTGAACCACAGGAGAAATTAAAAAAAAAAAAACGTTTCACCTGTCAAAATAGCATATTATTCATAAGATACAAATGGAAGGCTTCATGAATGAAAATTGTGAACCTTTACAAAATGTATTTTGAATGTCACATCATATCACACATGCCACATGAAAATATAAAATCATCATGAAATCATATAATAGTTACTTATTTGTGAAGGTGTTTTTAAGGGCAATATGTATGTTGTGAGTGCCAGAGGTAATGCTCTTAGAAGAGGGTGACAGCACTTGGTTTGATACTTTAGGCAGTTTTTTATTCATATTCATAGGCTTTGAATAATTTAGGAGATGGGAATTTCTGATTGGAACAAATTATATGAATATCCCATGGGTAAAAGGGAGGGATGGAAGGAGACTGAAGCACACTATCATGTCTCAATTAACAAAGCGATTGTCTCTTCATTATTTGAAATGCATTGTTCTCCAATTCCATGGTTATGAAACATGCTTGTTACTGTATTTTAATTTAAGGTGTACTTGTGATAGCCAATGACTAGCATTTTGTTGATCCATATGATAGATCAAACAGTAGGTCAAGCAAACCAAGGTTGAGAGTTAAATGTCAACCAAGGTCAGAAAAGGCATGCCAGTTTTTACTTGAGGAGGGGAGGCACTGTCACTTAAAGAGCAGAGGTCTGAAATGATTCACCAAAACACCATTAATCTTTAATGAGAAAGGAAGTGATCCCTGAATAATGTTGTACTAGTCACTGGTAGGTTATACTACATACTGTAGTATATTTTCATTATTTTTTGACCAGTGAAACTAAATGAATGACCCTGACTAAAAAGATTGGAAAAAAAAAACCCTGCTACCATTTTTACATGGATAGTATGATCTCAGAATATTTTATGAACAATGAAGTGCAAAAAGTCATAGGGTTTCTGAGAGACTGGGTTGTACCAAACCAGAGGCACAATGTTAACACTGCTGAGTAACTAGTGTATGACAAGTGCTTGGGCAGTTTGGTTAATCAAGTGTTCAGGGTAATTTACAAGCTATTCTCACATACTGTGTCAGGATCTCAGAAATGTAAGGCATACACTTTCATAACAATGATTAATGTTCTGCTCTGAAACTTTCCAAATATATCAGTAAATTGAACATATGTAAACAGCTGGACTGTCTGACCTTTGTCCTAACATTGGCTCCTTTGCTGGATGGTGTTGAAGTAGAGTGGAGTTGCCCTGCCTCCATGCCCATTGTGTGTCATACATCATACTATATCTTAAATATGATGAAATACCTTATTCTCTCAAAGAGTGCTCTCTGTTTGAAATGTTTCAGAATATGGAAGCTATGCATTTCATTTATTAGTGGGGTATCACTTGGACTATGGGTAGCACCCTTTTTTCTGTACTTTCTCCTTTCCCTTACCTCTTGCTCCTTATGATGTATTTTGGGTGTATTTTTTTCTTCCCTGGAAGAGGATGAGTGGGTCTGAGGGGAAGGTGTGGGGCAGTGGCTGGGTTGCTTTTTATGACGGTTGTTTTTTTTTTTTTTTTTTGGATAGGGTCATGAGCGAGGGTCATCTTTTAACTGCTGAAGTATTTTGTAAAATCAAAAGAAAAACCAATAAAAAATACTTACCAAAATAATGTCAGTAATCAGCAGTAGCATAACTGGAACAAAGAACTTTTGTATTCCTATCATAAATGCCTCCATTTGAACCAGGCTTTTTGAATATAAGAACTGACAATGTTGTCTTCTACACAAATTATACTCAGATTGGAGTCAGATGCCATTCTTTGTGTGAAGGACAGACATCAAGTTATTCTAATTAGAGGCTGTACTGCCTTTAATGAAATTGTACCTCTTTTCCATGTGTTTTTTTAGCTGTGGAAGCAAGAAACATGTAATCAAGCCCCGAGGAAACACTGCCAGAGTCATGTAATCTGCTTTAAAGAAACACTGACCTGGACCTGTAACCTGGACTAAGAAAAACTGTCAGGCACTTGTAACCTGACCATAGAGAAACAATGTCAGGACTTGTATCCTGGCCTGTAAGCCTCAGGTCATTAATGTAAACAGGCCTGTAACCTGTTTACAGAGACCTGTAATCTATCTTTAGGTAAATATCACTAGGGACATGAAACCTAACCTTGGATTAAGAAACCATGTTCTTCCAGAATGCCTACATTACCTGACATTATCCACCCTATAAGCTCATTATCCATCAATGATGCTGAAAGCAATTGAAAATGATTATTTCAATTGTTGTTAAAATGAAGGATCCTGTGAGTTCATTTTTACAGTTTCTTATAAATTCACAAAATCACTGTCCTGGAAAATTGATGTAAGTTGGAGCTGTTACCAGAGCGTTCTTTATCTGCTCAAAAATCAACATCACAGATATTTTATATTTTCAGTGGCTTTTAAGCCAGTTCATTTTTACAATAGACACAACAACATAGTGTTCATTAATAAAGCAAGTAAATAATTATTGGTTTTAGTGCAACTTTAAGGCTCTGCTCAGATTAAGGATGCAGGTTCATATAATTGCTCAGTTTAGATGTTTTTCAAGCACATGCTTTAGAGAAACTGTGAAGGTTATCTGTTGTACTTTAGATAGTTGTTTAGTTTCACACAAAATCCCTATGGCCTTTTAAGCTGTCAGTACATTTTCATCAGTTGACATTGAATACATTAGTATGCAGACTGATCAGGCAACTTGTTTTTGAAACTTTTGCAGTGCACAGCGCTTTGAATAATTAATGATTCCTTGTAATATTCATGAATGTGGATGTTTTTTATACTGAGAAAAAGTATAAGACAATGACATGTTTTCTGTTGTATGGAATACTTAGGGATAATGCAGATTTGTACAGCTTCATAAACCATGCTTGCAAGCTTTTTGTTAGCCAGTGAGATTGAAGACAGGCTCAGAAAGTTGTTGAAGCTTTAACATTACTAAGTAGTCATCACAGTTATGTAACAAACATACTGCAATGACACACAGATGTGTTACTCATAATCATTTTCATGTCCCTTCTACTCTGGCCCTTCAGACCTTGCAGTTAAGGACTGACATGCAGCATAGGCTACCTGCTGCCTCTGAAATTAATTCAATTTGTGTGGAGAGGACAGTTTCTGCCGCCTGGCTGATTCTGTAAAAACAAGGGGAGCTTTGTGGGCAGTCTGTACAGGCAGGCTGTCCATCTTTCTTGCTGGTGAGGGGGTGTAAGGGGGTTAGGGGGTGGTGGAGGGAGTGCTTTCTGAGAGGCGTGTGGGGTGAGAGCACAATGTACCGCACCAGTGAGAAAATCAATAGCTGAAGTCATCGGTGGGTCATACCATTATTTCAAGCCTCACAGCTCAGAGGGAAGATTGTAAAAGTGCTGAGTCATGCAGGGAGGCGTGAGGGGTGACTCAGAGGAGATTGGAGTTTTAGAGATGGTGCAGTGGGGGAGAAGAGATAGTCAGACATATGGAAGTTCATTTTCTCTACTTTAAAGGTAGATGCCTACATCAAGGAGGGGAGACATTACGGTTGTCTTTGTTGGTATGCTCTGACTGCTAATTATTACAAAAAGGCTGCACTGTATTGTAGCATGATCGAAGTACTCTTTAAGCTTTCACGGAATAAATCAATCTTGTCTATTCTGCAGATCTGAGAACATGAATAAGCTTGCTTTTGTATGTGCAGTCTACCTCTTTCCTGTCGCTTTATCAGAATGGATAGATGAAGGAAGAGGCCAAAAGGAATTTCTGATGGAATTAATCAATGGATAAATGAGTTTAGTGCTGGGGTAAGAATGTGTAACTTGTGTGGATGTTGCGGGAAGCAGATGGAAGCGTACATTTGGACAGTTGGATTGCTACTATAGTGACTAAATATGGTCTTGTGTGTTAATTGTCTTGTGTCAATTAAAAATCTGGGTGAAAACCAACCATGGCTCATGGCCTGCTTTGAGAGAGGAAACAGCAACTAGAGAACAGGTATACATTTCCTTGATAATAACTTGCAGCCAATGGACACTTTGCATGTCCTTGGAATAATCCATGTGGTTGTAACCGAAGCAACCCTCCCTGGTTTTGCACTGAATCTGGCAAGTTAGCCAGCCACAGCCAGTTAATAACTCTGTCATGCTGTGGTATATCAGCATCAGGGCATAGGATTTGTTACATACACATCAAAGTTCAATCAGTCTCAGTTTTTAGCACTGTAGCTAACTGACCTTTGATAAAGTCAGATTGAACATACCTCTGAATAGTTTTGTGTATTGTCTAAGCTAAGACTACTTGTCTAGTTATAAATAAAACTGGTTTGCTATACGTTGTAGTAGAGAAGAGGCAAGTTAGCTAGCTTGTCGATAGACTTCATGGGGACTACACTGTCCTTACCTGTCCCGAAAGAATATAGCCACCTCCGTGACTGTCTGAAATCCCCTTTGATCCAGCAGTGCTTTCCACCTCCATACCAATGTTCAGCATTGTCTTGCTCCAAAATGTGTCACTAAATTTATGTGCCAGAGTTCTCATTATTTTTTACTTCACTGCTTTTTTACTTCACGTAGGAGGGACAGATCACTTGTCCACCATAGCTGTGTGTTCACATTTCATTCTAATCCCGCCTCGCACCACATACCATCAGCTGTGGCAGTTGGCCCAATGAGCTTGTTAAGACTAAAATTTCACCTATAATACCTTCGGATCTTTTATCTTCATTTTGAATTATGTGATTTTTAAGACCAGGATGTGATTGGTTTCACGTAAGTCGATAATTTTTCAAGTCTGTATCGTTTTTAGTCATTATAAATAACTTTCTCATAACTTTCCTACAAAACAACACTGAAAATACATGATTTCTGTTGAGCTGTCACTAGCTGTCATTTGTCACTTTTAGAATTTTTTTTAGGCTGTTTGGGTTGTGCATGAACAGACTTAACTTTGGCCTACTCAAATAAATGCTTTGGGCCAACTGAGTCACATGTACTCTGTGTTTATTGTATCATAGATTCATGTTCAGTAAGTGGCTGTTGTTCTACCTCAGCAGCATTAGGGAACCTGTGTGGTGTTTGGTGTTTGGTTTATCTGTTCCTTCCTCTTTGAGATTTTGATAAAGCAGGTTGTGCTCTCTTCACACCTTGGAAAAAATGTACTTTATGTGTTTTTGTTTTACTGTTTGTGATGCTCTGTCCTGGTTGCATGTTTCTTCCCCTCAACAAGTAAGTATTTCCCAGCTGTGCCATTTGTAATTAAAACCTTACATAATCCTCTATGTCTGTTTATAATTTTTCATACAGAGTATAGAGCTTGTTAGAGAATTACAGTTAAAATTACATATTTAAAATGCAATTGTTTTATAAAACTGAAAATATCCAAGGCATTGACACCAGTGTTATTTTAAGAGTATTGAGCACTTTTGCTGATAGTGCACACCACCTCTACTTCTTTCAGTACTAAGATAAATCTACAGGAGTGCATAAATGACAAGGAAGTTAATAGCCAAAATGAGTTGTATCATCAAAGCCAGTGAAATTAAACTACTTGTGTGAATGAGTGCTCTCCCGACTAAGCTGTTAAACTTTGATAAAACTTTGATCTGGGTGTGGGCTTTTGGCTTTCAAAACCTGCAGCTTTCAGGTTTTTGCTATATAACAGGTTTAACTGCATGAGGAGGTGGAATATCCTGACAACCCTGCTACATCATTGGTTTTGGTTTTTATTTTAAAACAATTTGAAAACAGGTTGACTGCATGAAAACACTTAAATTACACAGTACTGGCAAGTCAAAACCAGTCACATTTATCCATACTGTTTGAACAATGCCTGGCAGATTAGTTAGTGCTGTGTTTGAGGTACCTGCAAAATAGCCTAATCAGCTTTACTTCTCCACAGGTGGTCCATGCTTGAGCATCGTAGCCAGTTAATTGAGCAGAGGGTCATTTACTGCCTGTCTACCCTGGCTCAGCCAGAATGTGAAACAGGTTCATAGTCAAATTCTGTCACCCAGTGATTCTGGACCTGTTGATCATGGATTCAAATCCTAAATTTCTAGTGTGCACAATTTGGTATTGTTGCATCTGCTATTTAATTAAATATTAAAGTGCACCGATGACAACCCTAAAGTTTGGTGCAATGCGTCGATGGGTTGTTGAGATAAGGCATTACCTCCTGTTTGCCATCTTCACCGCCAGATGTGAAAGACAATATCCATTGAATGGTTTTTAATATCCAAAAAAAAAACATTTCTGAGAAATTGTGTGAAGGTTATCTGTGCCAAGTTTCATAAAGATTGAGGGAGGAGATACATAAAAACTGTTTTTGATAAAATTCAAAATGGTGAGAAAATTGTAATGATGGATAATGACATCATGGGTATCATTGAACTTGGCTTGACTGAAGGAATCCATAGACACATCGCTTATGAAAATTGGTCAGGGCGATCAAAAGTTATGTGGACAAAAATTAATGATATTGTGTAGTTTACAAGACAGGCCTTGACAGGAAACGTCAAGGGCTTGAGAAACAGGAAGTGATGTGACTGTGACTGTGCCTGTTTTTAGGACAGGGGATGGTGGTGGCAGGAGGCTGCTGCGGTTTGGAGTGAATGCGTACTGCAATGCAACTGTGCTCTGTAATAACACTCAAACATATACAAGCATGCACACCAAGAAATGTGCTCATGCACACACAGGCAGGGGCTCTCTTGTGCCATTGGTAAAGAAGTGATCTGCCATCAAGCTCACCTGGAAATCCAAATGCATCCTTAATGTCCCTGCTGTGCTGTCAAGCAAGCTGATCCATCTATTGTCAATTAGATGTAAACATGAGAAAAAGGGGAGTCCTTCTAAGTAAACATTAATAATTCCTTTTTTGTCCATTTTTATACATGTCATATATGTTCAAAATTGTTCATTATCTTATGTGTATTTTGTCTCCAGAACAACTGTAATGCTGTCAGAATAGTTCAGTTGCATATATTATCTTGTTCTTAAAGAACTACTTGATACTTCTAAAGGGGAAATAGGGAACTTGAGGCTTCCTCTTTTGAAACCCCTTCTGAGGAGCTGACAGGACTCTTAACCAAACAGATTCCCATTAAATGAAAGATTTCTTTCAGTCACATGCTTGTGTAGGTTTTTAACTGTTGCCCGGAGAGACAGGTGCGTCACTACTGAGAACCAGACATTGCTGCTGTTTCGCTCTCTCAGTTTCCTGTTGTGTGGAAGGGCAGTCAAGTTTAGCTTTTTGATGTCAGCTTGCCATTGCTCCTGCCCAGCTTCAATGGAGGCCTCCTCACCATATGCAGCCTGTTCTAATGTATGCATTTAAGTGGTTGCAATTCGATTGTGTCAGGGAACAGGTAGAATTGTTAATATCTGTGTTTATTTTGACTATTTGTTCATATACATAGTCTTTGCAAGCACTATGTTAGGTTGTTTTTATCTGTATCATGAAACACTGCCTAACTGCCTCAGGTTTACAGTGACATTGTGAGACTGACAATTTATGTGTTGGGCAGGTTGCCAGGGAAACTCCTATAGTACCTTTTGGGTGCACAGTACTTAGCATTATGTCTTGTGTCTTAACAGTACATAAGTTGCTTCACACTTTTCTCTTATGAACAGTTAAGAAATAACACAGAGGATAGAATTGATCTGCAATGCATTTGACTTCCCCTTACATTGTTTTTTACATGTTTGTGTGTTCTTATCAGAGTAATACAAGGAAAAATATCCCACACAGTTTAAGCTGTTGCTTGAGTGCATTAAGCTGTGTGTGTGGGATATACCTCCCTTTATGATTCACTTCTTGTCCTGCAACAGTGCTGACTTTTCAATGTGCACACTGCGTGCCTTGATACTTAAAAATAAAATAAGCCATGTTGTTCAGTGTAGACACCTCTCTTTTTGTAGGAATGTTCACTACTGGAATGGAAACAAGCTAATACTAGCATACTTTGAACTCATACCCTGCATTTTGGGACATACCCTAATGAACCTGTAAGTGTCACTGCTTTGCAAAGTTAAAATAAATTAATTATATGGACATGACACATCAGTTATTGTGCATTAAGGGCTCTTGTGTCAAGGCTCACTGGTGGGTGGTGTACCATCACTTTATCCTTTACAATAGCAGTATCAGTAGCAAGTTGCTCAGCCAACGCTTATGGGCTGTATTTTTTGGCCTTAACAGGCAGCTACTTTTAATTCCTCCATGTCATTAGCACTAATGCATCTCTCCCTCCCCTCTGATAAGAGCTTACTGCTTTCAGATGATTAGAAACTAGATGGATTTTTTTTATAATCCAGATTTGGGCCACCACACTTTTATGCCTCATGGAAGTGGTCTACTATCAGAGCTTCAACAGCCAGTTCACTAAAGCAGTGAGAAAAATGATTTCAACTCAATAATGAATCTGAATAACGAATAAAAGGAGTAAAACAAATATTGCTCATTCTTGGGGCTCTGACATTTTGCCACCTATTGGTTGCACAAAAGTAGAGGTCCACTCAGCCTATGAGTAAGTGTGAGAGTGAGGGTCACTGCCATTTCTAAAGTTGCTGTTTTTTGGCAGTGTACAAATGGCCTTAGAAATGAGAGTGTGCCTCACTTGGTACATATCATCCTTATCATGTCAATACAGACATGTAGTGTTGAATGTGATGATATCTGTTTGACCTCTGGGAAAACTTTTTTATTCTGTTGCCTTGATCACATGGAGAGTAGTAACAATAGCTCACATAAGACACAGTTAAGGCACACCTCAATCTTTTCTTTTCAAATGCTCTGTTATGAGATCTGAGTGAAACCGTGATGTGGAACATGGAAGAACAGACAACAGTGCTGTATGTTACCAAAAAGAAATGAAAAAGAAGAAAAGCTCTGTGTGCACATACAACCCTATTCAAAGAAAAGGGGACTCATTTCAGTGAATTCAGTAAATTATGTGGTGGCTGAAACATGTATGAAAGCACTGTGGAAAGGGATATTCCCCAAAGTCCTCCGCTGAATCCTGACCATTGGGGGACTTCAGCCAGCAGGATTCCCCCTGCCTCATTGCTCATGACTGTAGAAGCTGATGTACCCCAGTGGTCTGCTTTCCCATCATTGACATTAAGGAAACAATGTCTATGTGTTGCTTGTTTCCTTACCTATTGGTTTCAGAAGTCAGTCTGTTAGTCTGAGATCCATATCTCTGTGGTATACTGCAGCTGAGTTTGTGTTGCTAATGCACACCACTGTGGGTTAGCCTTTCCTGCAGACAGACAAATGGCTAAAAGTGCATCCAGCATTTGGTGCTTTTTTCTACTACTACTCAGATTGACAGTGTAACTGAACCGCCTCATTGATTGTGTGAAAGCTGATGCTTTGATTTGCAAGCCAAACCTGTGCTGAGCATTAGTTTAGCAGACACGTAGGGCAGCACTGTCTTGTCCGTCTCCATGAAAAGCACTTCCCAGTATAGTACGTGCCCAAGGATAATGTGAAAACACACAACCACAGACACTAGGTCAAGCCTTTATACAAAAATGCAAAATCCTCTCTGCTTCCTTTTCTTTTTTTCCAAAAAATGGTATGTGTTGAAAAATTAAGACAAGGAGAGGGTACAGTGAATGACAGAGTACATCTACAATCTTTCCCTTGGTTTCATATTATAATGTAACATCCATGAGTGTTTTTCAAGAAACACTGAACTGTAAATAATTCAAATTTTTAGAAAATGTCTACAAGTTGTCACACTAGAGAAAGGAGCATGTGTTCAACAATTCCATATTGCTGGAGAGGGTTAAGCCTTATAGAAATCCAGCAGTTCCCATAAGACAAATTAATATGGCTGGGTGTGGAGTGAGTGTGTGTATGTGTGGGAGGGAGGTGGATGCTTTTGAGGTTAATACCCCCTCATTTTTAAGACAAAGCTTTGCCTTCATCAAAACTTTTTATAGTACAACAATTTAAATATATGCAGTGTTTCCACATTACTTCTCACTAAAACATCCTCTTGTCACACATTCTCCAGTTCTTGCATAATTGTCATGTCAGCTATGTTTAGAATGATAGTCTTTATTACAGACTTTCTCAGCACACCATACAGAAAAACCCAGTTAGGCTTGTACAATTTTTATCAGGGAACCAACATTTTGATTACACATCAGCAGTCTAAAGGGCCAATAGGAATGTTCCAGTATTGCTGTAAGCAATGACCCAACAAAATCACCCAGCTGGGGCTTAGTGTGTTTTAGTCGTTTGCAAACCACATGACTTATTTTGTAATACAGCAACCTCTAGCGAATGTGGGCTGCTAACTGATTAGTTCTTCAAAACTGTGCAAATTTTGACATAGGTTTGTTGACTTCAGACCAATTGCAGCAGGCCATATTTTACCAGCAGTTGATCAAAATGTTGTTCAAAATGAAAAAAATTTCTCATGGGAAATTTCTAGGGACTTTCTCAATGTTAGCATTACATACTGCCTGCTTAGACGCTGCAAACCAGAATAACGCAGTGTTGATTTCCGATGGATTAGTAATTGTTGGCTGATTACAGCACTGCCAGCAATGTGCCTGAGTTAAACTTCATTGGTGACCTGTGTTTATTACATCTATCAGTATACAACACTGGACCAGAGAGGGAGTTTGAAAGTGGTACTGTTTTGCATGTGGACGTGAGAACAGATATCAGCTTTTGTGCTATGACACATTCAAAACAGGGACCTAGGGATTTAAGTCTAAGCCAGAAAGCCACAAATTACAGAAGATTACCTCTATGGCTAATAAAACAAACAAGAGTATCCAAACACTGCTAACAATACACTCAGACATATTTTAATGTTTGCAAAACATTCTGATTTACCTGGGTCTTTGTGCTTTGCATATATGTGGGAATGTCAGTTTGGCACCCCTGTGACCAAAACTAATTTTAAGAAGGTGGTCCACTCTTAGGTAAATTACAGAGACAAGACAGCGACAACAGTCTCATAGACAGAGACTCTTCATATGTATGAAACCTTTCCCCTCCATCTCCCATCAGCATTAAGGCAAGTACTAGAGATAACTCCACACATATGCTTCAGCTAAGGCAGAGAGCTTTCACACAGTACCCCTCTATTCCCTGCAGAACTCTGCCTAAGCGTGTATAATAACTCCCTGGCATCCTTATAATAGCTGAAATGCATCAAGCCACGCTATGCACTGCAGCCTGCAACAGAAGCCATTACTGTATGCAGTAATGATTTTTTTCATGACAGGAACATTTTAATTTATCCAAAAAATCCCAAAAGGAATTTACACCCAGGTGATACTCTGATTAGTATGTTGTTTAAAATGTGCAATGTTTCCCTGGTTTTTCCTCAGAGTCATCAATGCAGGGAAGAGCATGCTGAATGAAGACCAGGCCAGCTGTGAGCTGCTGTTCGTGAGGAAGATCAGTGGCAAGCAGCGCAACTCCACACTGCTGGACGACAACGGGGTGAGACGGCATGTTGTGCCTGAATCCAGGCTGCAGATCCCTGGGCCAGGACGGAGCAGAACTTTTTGCCTGTTTGACGGAGGAGGATTCCTTTCCCAGATCATTAAAGGAGCACCAGCTCCCACATGACATAGAGCCATGTTGGGAATTGCAGTTTGCGATGTTCCTGTTTGACTGGAGTTTAGTTTAATTATTAATGTTCATGCAAATGAGCAAAAAGGGTACAAAATAAGCTGTACCTAATTACAGTTTATATAAATCAGTTTTTAGCCATTTTGGTCAAATAAGTACATTTCTAGAGGTGGTTAAAACTGTAGTTCTATAATTACACCAAAAGAAGGTGAAGAGCAAAACATAATTAATTATTGAGCATGGCAATTGTTGGCTAAACGTTCCTGTTCTTTTGGCTATATGTCCTGTTTATCTCTCACATGGTACTCATGCAAAAGGAAGTAAGAATCAGATATTTAAATAGTTACCGTGACCTTTTGCCATCAAATAAATCTTTGGAATCACAGAGTGGGTTTTTGGAAACCACAGTAATCTAAATAAAGTTGATTATAGGGAAACAAATGTGTAACTGCACAGAAAATCTCAAATTACATAGGTTAGTCCTTGCAATACAGACCAGAGCATTTTCATTTTGAAAAATAAGGAACTTAATTCAAAGCAGAGAAATCTCCACTAATTTCCAGATCTTTTAACAGTCTATGATCAGCCCATGAAGTTATAATTTTCTAATGGATGAGGGACAAATGAGCTCTTTATTTATCTCCCCTATTTTTCACCCTCTGAAATAAGTCGGTTTACTGGGATGTTCATATGAGCCATATACAGGTGGCTGTTTTTACAATAGACATCATGTCTTTTCATAGAAATGTGGATATTTTTATACTGTAATTGAAACTAGCTGCACACCCTCTCTGTTCCTGGTTGTTTACAATACCCAGTGTGCGCTACCCTGTAAAACTGCTATTACCCTATATGCTTCCTAGCATGAGGTTAGCTTACTTCTAAAATGGACTTAGAGTCAAATTTGATGTCAACAGAATTTAATCATTCAATTTGTTATCAATTGAATTTGTGATCAACAGGCATAATGAAAGATGTAGAAATGCCCTCTGGTCTTTATGTTAATCTATGTTACCCTGAGGTAGGTTTTAGTAGCATATATTTAAACAGATTTGAAATTATTTTGTGTTTATAGATACTAAATGTAAGAGCTTTTCTATATATGTACCTCTGGAAAGGAACAGCATGTTTTAAAATTAAAATGTAGGGCATATTTAGATGTCACTTTTAAAATTATTGATTAGATTCTATAAACAGGAATTTCTCACTCTCAGTTTCTCCTCCTACAAGTAAATGAATGAAAAGTATCTCTGAAATCTTGCTACTTGTACAATCTCCAAGTGGGATTTACTAAAAAAGATGTAAAAATGGGGGTCGTCAAGCCTTTCCAGGACGCTTCTCAAATTATGTTGGATCTGACTTGACCAGATTATCACTCTAGATTATCGTCTTTGCGTTGCTAAACAACTGTCAGATGTGTAGGCATCAGTATGAGGGAACACTGTGAGCTTGGGTAGAGAAACCAAATACAACATAGAACAGGTTCTGCTTGAATATATTAAATCATCATGTATAATTTAAAGAGTGATTACATCCATGTGATGCTTTGCATCTAATACCAATATGGTATTGGTTATTTGGCCAACAGGATATTTTTCATCGGTGGTCAAGCCTGCTTGAGTACAGTACTTTATCTGAACTGTTTCATCCATGTCCAGAATGCATTAGCAGCATAAAGATAATAGCCTATAGAGTATAACATTTGAAGTACTGAAGCTTGCAGAGGATCAGAGAGTTTGCTAGATAATGTTCTTTTTTAAAAAAAAAAACCTTCAGTGTTGTTCTGTGTTTAGAAGCAGCTTTGGGGGTTGCCCTTAGCAGCATGCACTCTCTGTCGCACAATGCCGTCAGCTCACTTCCAAGCTAAATCTGTAATCCCCACTGTATTTACACTACAGAGTCTATACCACATCAGTGCTGATGACCCCCCCCACTCCTCCCCATCCCCTCCCCCACCACATTGCTTCCCCTCCTAAATCAATTACATCATCCATTAATGCGCCAGCCCCTGCTCTTAGCACAGGCAGGCAGATGTTCCTCTGCTATAAGTGCCTGCTGTTTGCTGTCACCAGAACCCTTGAACGCCCTGACCAAGGTGCCCCCCCGCGGTGCAGATGTAGTTGTGCAAGCTCATGCGGAAGCGTGGCTTGAGGCAATACCGAAATCTCAAGTGGAAATCTCATCAACAGGCCTCGCTTGTACTGTATAATGGTGTTATAAAAAAACACTCAATGTCTGCTTTGTATCTGAGAATGCATCCTTATCTAAATCAGCCGCTCCACCATCGATAGGGATTTAAAAGGATGCTTCAAAGCACCCTCTTGTGACTCACACAGGCACTGCATGAAAGATTTTTATTGCTTTCAGGCTTCAGTATTTGTAACAATGAATCAATTGCAGACACTAAACATCTTGCCATTATCTCTTATTCTGCTCTGTACAAAAGATATACTTTCATTGCGATGACCTTTTGCCTATTTCAGATTTGTGACACAAATGCATATGCATGTTTACTCAGATACACATGTGTGTGCGTGTGGGTTTTTGTATGTGTACAGTCAAATTTGTAAAGATTTGTTGATTGACTTATAATTTCTGCTCAATTGGCATCATATATGCAAACCAGTTAAAAATACGGTTTTACTATTTAATATTACAGCGAAATGCACTTGGGCCAGATACTGACATGAGACAGAAATCATTCTGATTTATACAGTAGTTGCTACGTATTGTACTCTACTGTTTATAGTTCAGAATGAAGTGACTGGATATCTCCTAATTAAAATTCATGTTGGCACTCCTTTGAGCCTCTGCTGACCTACTCTAAAATGCTTAACAGAACTTATAGCAGTTTAAAGGCCAAACTCACTACATTCTGTTAGTCAAAGCTGAAGAATCTGACTCCTCAGTCACAATGTCTAAGGTATTCAAAGGGTTGTGTTTTCACATTTCCTGATATTTGAAAATGTGAACCCCTGGCTGTGGTTCCAGTTTTTACAGCTGTTGTATATGGGGTGCATTGGATATGTTAGCAGGTGGGTAAGTAAGTGTTTTTATTTTTCAGGATGGCACAGGGATTCCGCTCCAGTTCTGGGGTGTGTTCGATGGCCACGCGGGATCGGGTGCCGCCATCATGGCCTCCAAGCTCCTGCATCGCCTTGTCCGTGACAGGCTTTGTGACATCGCCCACCTGCTGGAGAACCCCAGCACAGCACCTCCTATCTGCCTCACTAAGAATGGCAGCCCCTACCAGCTGGAGGTGAAGAAGGGGGCATCCGTGGAAGAAGACCCTGACTCTCCAAGTGACCCCACAGCACGTTTCCACATGGAGAAAGTGGTCAGCTTGGAGAGCCTGGTGATAGGCACCATTGAGAATGCCTTCAAACAGATGGTAAGTGCATCAGCTTATCAATGCTTTAGTGGGGCACTTCAGCTCAGCATCAGTCAGGATGTGCATTTTGAGTCAGTGCACTCTGCGCTGTCTCAGATATGATCCTATCAATAGCCTATAAGTTTCAGCAATTAGGCTTGAGAATACAAATGAGCATTCCAAATACTTGAAAAAAAATCATGAAAAAGATTTTTGAACCCTTGTTTTATGATTCTCAAGACTGAATATTTAAATAACCAAGCTCAACAACTGATAGATCATCATTCACTCAAATCTACTGGCAGGAAAATGAATAATATTCATGAGTAGTAATTAATTAATAATTTGTTTGTGTAGTGTTCTTGGCTGTGACATTATGAATGTTGATGAGCAAGAGTAAAACTTTTTGTTAATGAACAAACTTTCAGGTATTCACAAAGGTAATTGATCTTGTTTACTCTCTAGCTGTTGCCAAATTTTTTCTCAGAACAGATTTTAAATGTTTTGGCTCATCCCTTCTCTTACAAGAATTAAGCTGACACTTATAGGAAACCTTGATCAATCACACAGTGTAGTGTAATAAAAGATTGTAACTTTCCCACACTAAAGGTTGTAACTGTACAAACATTGTGTCACTCTCATATCCTCTTCAGTGGCTGAGTTGTTACAGCCACAATTTGGGGAAGGGATAAGTCTTTGATGAATTCTTGGTTTTAACCTGACAACAAACACTGTTTTATAGCAATACCCAATTTGAATGGCTTCTGAGAGTATTGTTAACAAAAAAATAAAGAAATATGTAATCGTGTGACTCCAGATCTATAGCAATCTTCTTGGATTCTTCAATGAAGTTGTCAAATCTGTTACGCTTCTTTTGAAAACGCATACATAAAAGTAACTTAATGAGCAAGTAGTGATACAGGTTGATGATGTCTGATTAGCAAGTAAAGAATGTAACTGTGTGTTAACAATCACAATGTATACAGCAAGAGGGGCCTACTGATCGACAAATCACCTGTTAGATAATATCCTTCCTGCATTTTTTGCTGTTTGATAGGATGATCTCATAGAGAAGGAGAAGGCCTCCTACAGCATTTCAGGGGGGTGCTGTGCTCTGGCTGCAGTGCATTTAATGGAGAAACTCTATGTTGCCAATGCAGGAGACAGCAGGTAAGACAGCTGCCCATTCTTAAAATGTACTCATCAGTATAACATAGAAACTACAGGGATATTTAAAAACACTATAGTTTAATCTTGCCCGCAAATGTTTGTTCTTTGTGTGCTTCATATGTTCAACTGCTCTATGGGGCTTACTTGCGTGTACAATTAATGCAGGGTCCTAAAGAAATGGCCGTACCCATAGTACTAATGACAGATTCTATAGACAAACCAGATTGTCAACTCCTTCTGACAGCCAACTCCCGCTCCATTCCTTCCTTCCTCATTACTTCCAACTAATGGAGGTTCTGATTGGTGACAGCAGTATATTATGATATTACATATTACAAATATTAATGAATAGGTATGTCCATTGCCAAAACATTATTCTTAGACATGCTGCTACACAAATATTCATCATATTCATTAAATTTGAACGTTTCAGACTCAACAGTACTAACAAATCAGTCAATGTTAACTGTATGGAGCTGATCATCTGAATATCTTTCATAGTCTGTTGGATCTGTGGGGTTGACAGTTAGCAGGTTGTGCTATATGCCCAGACTAGAGCTGCAGATAGCCAGCTCTGGTCCAGACATCATCACAGCACCCTCTACTGTCCAACCATGGTACTATGGCAGCACCTTTGCATTTGTGTCTCACAGCATTTCAGTGTCATCAGCTTGAGGTGTCTGTCTTCATTGGTCCCTTGTATGTCCCCACAGGGCCATCATCATCCGTAATGATGAGATCATCCCCATGTCCAATGAATTCACACCTGAGACAGAGAGACGACGCCTGCAGTATCTTGTGAGGACCAGGGAGGATAAGAACCCTTTTAAAATACAAAGTTCTGGTGTCCAATCCAGACCATAACTTGTCAACTACGTGCATGTACCTGCTATTGCTGATCCAGCCTACTACTGAGTGAGGATTTAGAAGATATCTGGTAGAGAAACGGCTACAGCTTTGACTCCAGTTTATGAAACAGCACATATACTGCCAAAGAACACTCAAAATAGTAATGACCTTGGATTTCTGGATGTAATCTTGTTAGGATCTTATATGAAGCTCTGAATCGGTGGTTTAAAGCACAACTGATGTGCTCGATGACATTTGCTGGAATGTGTCTCCCTGCTCTATGTGTGCCTTCAGGGCTTCCTTCGGCCAGAGCTGCTGGGAAATGAGTTCACGCACATTGAGTTCCCCCGCAGGATCCAACACAAGGAGCTTGGAAAGAAGATGCTCTTTAGGAATCACACCATGGCTGGCTGGTAAGCATCCCTTATTTATTTGTGTGTGTGTGCGTGTGTACATATGGTTTATGCTAATTGTTAATTTTGGGTTCTGTAAATATCATTTTTTTTACTTCAAAATCTATCATTTGGTATTGACAGTAAGACAAAATATACAGTTACTGTCAGGTTTGAATTGAGAAATAGGCCTAAATCTGAGAGATCCTTTTTTTATGTCTGTTGGCATTTCTTACTCCAGTACATGTATTATATTTTTTGCAGGGCTTACAAAACAATTGTAGAAGAGGACCTCAAGTTCCCTTTGATATATGGTGAAGGAAAAAAAGTAAATGCATTTAATTTGTTTCATTCCTGTACACAAACATCTTACCCCAGTGGAGTCATTGTCTCAGGCCCCATCTGCTTACTGTGTAGCTACTTTATGAGTGCAGTAAAAGGTCAAAAAGTCTAATGAAATTTGTAGGTTGAATTTGTTTCTGAAAATGTAAAAAATGACTATGTTTCTGTAAGAGAGCACCAGTTTCCTTGGACATGGAAGCATAGTTAAAATCCTGGACTATACTGATTATATTGCTCATAACTGTTTTGTTATCATTTGGAAAATAAACCCATTATTAACCTGTATTTTGTTTTGTGTGTGTGTGTGTGTGTGTGTGTGTGTGTGTGTGTGTGTGTGTGTGTGTGTGTGTGTGTGTGTGTGTGTGTGTGTGTGTGTGTGTGTGTGTGTGTGTGTGTGTGTGTGTAGGCTCGAGTAATGGCCACAATTGGAGTGACGCGAGGTCTCGGTGACCATGACCTGAAGGTGTACAACTCCAACATCCATATCAAGCCCTTCCTTTCCTGCTGTCCAGAGGTGAGCCCATTTACATCATCATTAACCAACGCAAACAGCACATTTTTGCAAATAAGGCTCTGATGAACCACTGATTTTTGGTTGTCACCTGATTTTTGGTTGTGATTGTGTTAATCTCGCAAGCAATGTATAATTTACCAAAGTTTTATCTTTCTCCTGTTCTCTTTTTAATTAAATGTTTTCCATCCAGTTTGGAATTGTCAGTAATGTATCTTGAACTACCACTGTAGTATCCACACATGTGCACCTGGAACACCACAGCTGTGGTCTATGTGCCCCTGTAATGTGCTTTCCTGCAAGCCAATGACAATGTGACACACCAACGGTCATGCAGTACAACAGAACTGTCTTGAAAGGTGTAGAGAATCAATAGCCTGCTGGCACCAACATATCCTTGGAGTAGCTGAACCCTGGCTTACTTAAGCAGACTCCCCAACAAGATGAGGTTAATTGTGCCCCTCTGCTGTAGACACCTTATCATTGTCAACTAATAACCAAGGCTCAATCCTAATATAGTTAATATACTTTAACTATAAGACCCAGCCTGTGGTCATCAAGAATTTTAGTTTCAGCCGCCAGGGAGAAAAGTTCTTATTGATTTAACATTTTTTATCACAACATGTTAAGCACTGCTGCAGTGCTTCTTACTCATAGACACATAGAGATAAGGGAGTCCTTCAGCAGCCACAGTAATTGCTTCTTAACCAAGTAAGAGAGATCATGATAAAATTGTTATGAAATCATTTTTCAGGTGAAAAAGGGTTGGCATTAATTTTTGAAGGTGCTTCTTGGTGGTAAAAAATGTCCAGTCAAGAATGTCTTCCACCCTCACATTCTTCTGTCTTCAACAGGTGAAGGTGTACAATCTGACAGATTACAAGCATGGCCCTGATGATGTCATGGTAATGGGCACAGATGGATTATGGGATGTCACCACTGATAGGGAGGTCGCTGACGCAGTTACAGGCTTCTTGGCAGGTTGTGAACCCAATGACCCCACAAGGTTAGTGGACCGTTTTGCCTGCCTCTGATGCCCTAATGTTACTATTCATAACCAAGTGGAAAACGGTTGTTCAGGGGCTTCAGTCCATTATCAGTAATATAAAGGCCATTATAATAATCAAACATTTAACAGTCGTTTTAACAAAGATGTCTTTTTTAACTTTCCCCCAGTCTGGAATGGTCTGTCATATTTGTAAGCCCATCCTTTGTATATTTAGGAAAATGCAAACCATCACACACATCCTCCAAAGTACATGCAGCCTCAGGCACTCATGTGCACCTGGCGATGGCCAGTTGACTGCACGTGTCCACAGGAATCAAGGTCATAACAGACACTGGCACAGTCAAGATTCAGTACTAGACTATGGAATGCAGTCCTGGCTCAAATAGTATTGTTTTTGCTAGACACACCACCAGGGAGCCCAAAGTCTAATTCATCCTGGAATAATTAAGTATTATATAATACCTTCAAGTTCTGGAAATATGATGTAAACATTAGCTGTGCCAAGTACATTTACTAGCTGTAACTTTGATCTTTTCCATATCAGTGTTTCTTTAAATTATGGATGTGTTTCCCTCCCTTCATACACATAGTTTTCAGAATCTTATACTGCAACTGAGTCATTTTAGTTAATTGGATTTTTTTAATACAGTGCATGACAAATGTTTTGCAGCTCTGAGCATGGGGCGATTAGCTTAATTTTACATTGGAGTATAGCATAGAGGGAATGCTAAAGAATGACTAAGTTCTCATTTTTGTAAAAGAAATATTAATATTGACATGTAATGGCATTTCCAGAAATAAACATAACAGCATATAATTAGTATTTTGTAATGCTGCATTCAGCACACTAAGACACACTTTGTCACCACTAGATGGCACGGTTGGCATAGTCACTTCGTATCCAGCACAAAGGTAATATGAGGACAACAAGAAAAAGTTTTTGAAGGGACATCAGAACCTTGCACTATTTTTTTATTTAAATTAGGTTTTAGATCCTGAACCAAGACATGTCCTCATTTATTATACAATATAGTCTGACTTGTTTCAAACATACTCTGACTTTAAAAATTCTGTTGACAATTAAATGAATGTTTTTAAAGGTAAGACTTTTGCACCTATGTCTCCAATCATACAGGTACACACAGGCTGCCCAGGACCTGCTAATGAGGTCACGGGGGGTTCTGAAAGAGCGTGGATGGCGTCTGCCAAATGACCGACTGGGTTCAGGGGATGACATCACTGTATTCGTCATCCCCCTGGCGGGACCAAAGGCGGAAACATGACAAGCCCCACCCACTGGATCAGGGTCTGAGGAACGCTTCTCAACACAAGCCAGGCCCCGCCCCGTGCCCTCCCCCTGTCTGTCAGGGGGGGCAAAAGATGCCATTCTCCCTGGGATGTCTCAAATGTGAGCACCCACCTTGCCATCTCCCAGAATCCTACTCCTCATCGTGCCGTTATTCATGTTACAGGTGTTAGATGATGTCATCAGACATATTCCATCCAGGCACGTAATTTTTATAATTCCAACCCCCAACATACATTTCCCATGAGAAACTTCTAAATCCTTAATCAGCTGATTCAGCTGCTAATCATTGGCTTGTGTCAGTATTTCAGCATATTACAGTGGAGTTCCACACAAGTGGTGTCTCTGAGGACTTCCCAGCATGCACTGCGGGTTCCCCTACATGACATCATAACACGAGTAGTATTCATGGCTTTCGTAGCTCCGCTCGTGCATTTCTGAACGTGAGGGAACCAGTTTCATTAATAGAGGGACATGAGACATCCAATTCCAAGGTGGGAATTACATGTGAAACTAGAATGATGTAAAGTACTTCTGCAAGGTACTTGGTCTAAACTGCTCCTGTAATAAACCCAGAGTGTGAATGGGCCTGATGGTAAAAATGTAATGATGCAAGCACTTTTTGTCTCTTTGGACAAGTCTATCTATTATATAAAGTAATGATGAATATTTCTTTCCTTTTCTGCCTTGAGATGTTGCCATTGGATGTCTCCCTTGCTTGGATGGTTTCAGTGTTTACCTGTAGAGTGGATTACCTTTCAGCATGCCAACCAAACATCTGTGATCAGTGTACTTGTGCCCTGTGAGATTTGATATAGCGGGAGATCCTCTCACACTAATTATTATGTACAATGACATGGTATTCAGTTGCCTATAAAAATCAAAATCAAGCCAAGTTGCATCAATGTCTGTACAAAATGTACATCAGGCAGGTTTAGAGGGTTACAGGTACATTAACCGTGTCTAGCAATAAGGAATGGTGCAGACTGAATGCACAGAAGAAGACTAAAAAATTACTGCATAGCAAAGATTTATGTTGACTGAAGGACTGCACAAGTTTTTTATTCAGAGGGTAATGACTAAGTAGCAAGAAGGGTGTGCATTCATGGCATTATTTTAATAAGGCATATTATTTTAGAAAGACCATGGCAATCATAACTAAAACCCATTCAGTCTAAGGAGATAATCACTTGATCTAGGCATTTACAATAAAAACACTGTATCCCAAAAATTATAGCCATGGGTCTCCGTATACACTTTCTCAAATCGAACAATGGTAGCATATTACTCTCTGTACCAGTTTGAAATTCAGTCATTGACATGGTACAAGTCCCCCAACAGTGGATCTACCTGCCCGGGCAGACACTTTGTTTCTCTGTATTGCAAATTAATTTGTGGCAATTATTTTGGACAGTTTTCTCAATCGCATGGGCATTCTGATGTCTTCTGCTGCATCAATGTCTCATGGTCAGTGGCATGGCCATCTGTCTTTTGCTCTTATATGGGCAAGTTCACTTTATAAAGGACTGAATTTATAATGGGATACAACAATAATGTGACACAAGGCTGCCTTACTGCGCTTGAGGTCTGAAGATGTTATTGTCTGTGGTAAAGTCTGCATCTGTAATATCTTGGTTTTTTGTCTTGCAAAGAAGAGGCCAGATGTACCTTTAAACTGTGCTTCTGTGTTTTTTCTCTCTGCTTCTCTTCTAGACTTATTCTGTTATTAATGTTGAAGGAGTTGCATTTAAGAACAAATTTGTTTCATGACTGCATCACTTGTTTGACATGCCATTGTGTATCTGTACAGTGTAAATTTTTAGCAAAATTATAATTTGATAATCAGCTATCAAGCCTGTAGCATAAACAGTGTGTAGCAAAAAAAAAAAAACATTAAAAATAAATCTTTTTGAAAAAAATAATCTGCCTTCCTGTTTTCCAACTGTGTCAGAGCATCCTTGACCATTTCAAAATGTGTAGATTGCAAAGGTGTTCTGATAATATATATCAATTGGGAGAGATTTATAATCTAAAATATTATCATTGGCACAAACCAGCTATTTACCAATGATAAAATAAGAGATACTATAAAACACACAATGCATAAAGATTAGTCCAACATCCTCCACATTAATCAGTAGTGGTTTTATCATAGTTATTTTCTTCTGTTTATAATTATGAATTTGTTCCATAGTTTATTACCTGTATATGGAAAGTTCCTTTTCATTTTCTTGATGTGTTTTGAACAGCTCTGTCATAAGAACATAAAATGTGTACTGATGATAACAGGTAATTCAGCTCATCTACACTCACCATTTAATAATGCTTACTAAATATTTAGTACCCAATCATGAACAATCCCAAGGTTTGTTATTGCATTACAAATAACCACCAGGGCGAGCACGACAGGCATTTTTAGTACTTATTGGTGAAAACATGGTGAATGCATAAATGTTTTATGTGTACCCACTGAAATAATCACATTCCAACAGTTTAGCAATCTTTGAAGGATTGTGGTGGACAACAGCCAATTTTATATTGAAGGAACAGACACTTTTAAAAGAAGAGCTCCGCTTTGTTCTCCTACAAAGCTACATCACTTGAATTGATATTTAAATTATGTCACATGGAATTTTATATTATTTCAAGCTTCGAATTTACATACATATTACCTCATTACTGCAATACTCACAACGTTTTTAAAGGACAATTTAAATACCCATTAAACTGTATGGTTCAGTGATGATTTCTACAAAACTAGGAAGAACAATTACATGCTCTCTTTAAGCATGTAAATTCTGAACATTTATTTCCAGGCATATACTTAACTGATGATTACCATATCACATGAGCAGGCGTCTTGGGCCTACCTGTTGAAATAGTCACAAGTGTGAATATCCTTGTCTTTGTTTTTCTTGAGAGAATATCCATTGATATGATACATTTCTGATATTTGAAAAATCATTCTGTAAACATTATGGAAGTAGTCTTACATAACTAAAACTATGAACTTAGTTCCTTTCATAGAGCTAATCCTTCCTTTGTCTTCAAGAATTTAAAACTAAATTTCTGCCACAGTGAGGGACAAACTTGCATATATTTACTGATGAATGTGGAGTTAATATAGTTAAAATGTAGTTGCTTTATGTTCAGTAGAACTATAAAAACGTTAGATTGTTTTTTTTTTTTTTAAGTTAAGCAGGGTTACTATATTGTTGTTTAGGGGGAGTATTCCAAAGTATATCAAAAGTATTGTGGAGCCTGTAAGTTTTTTTTTTTTTTTTAGATAATTAAGTCAATTTTATACATAAGTTATTTTATACATATGTGGGTGGTTCTATGAAGTAGGCAGCTCAATTAGAAAATTAGGAAAAAAGCTCCCACCCCCAACACACACACACACACACACACACACACACACACACACACACACACACACACACACACACACACACACACACACACACACACACACACACACACACACACCCCACCCAGAGTAATTGCTGTTGTTAT
Source organism: Albula goreensis (assembly GCA_022829145.1). Lineage (NCBI taxonomy): Eukaryota > Metazoa > Chordata > Actinopteri > Albuliformes > Albulidae > Albula > Albula goreensis. The sequence continues at coordinate 13,405,523 of CM040754.1, read as the reverse complement.
AAACACCAATACATGCAATGGCACAAATCAAATGAGAATGCGAATATTTTAAATAACAGGCATGCGTGTTCAATTTCTTGCACAGACAAAATCAATGTGCCTTAGAATTTCGCCCCTTCTCCCACACCCCGCTGCCACCCTACGGCTCTCTTCTCCTCCACAATTCCTGTCCCAATGATGTCATTATTTTTAACCTTGGGTGGGAGGAGATTCAAATTGGTCTAACGGCTGCACCTCCCCCCCAACCAATACAGATTGAGCGCTAACGTCTAGAGCACGGCAAGCAGTCTTTCTCCAGATCCCTGGGAGGGGCTTAGGTGTGTCAGCTTCGTTCCTTAGCAATACGCTGTTGAAACACACTGCAGCAAGGGTGACAAGAGCGAAGACTAGGCGAGAAAGAGTCAGGTTAAAAGCACAACAGCAGACGGTAAGAGATTTTTCTGCTGTTGAATAGCTTTTTATTTGTTGTGAGCACAGAACAGCTAAGGTTGGAGCATTTTAAAATGGTTAATATTTTTTTTTCACAGAGAAAAAAGTAGGTGGTGGCTCCCATACAGTAACATAAGCTCTCCAGCTGGCTAGTTTGGCAATTATCTAGCTAATGGTAGCTAGCTAGCATACGTTACTCGCAAACAAGTTTTGATACAGCAGGCTTTCGTTTCACTGTTTTCAGTGGATTGTTTGGTAAGTGTAAGTATACGTTTTTTCTCGTGCAGTGAGGGAGTAATTCTAAAGGCATATTTCTCAAAGTTTTATCCGGATAGTTAATGATATTTAGCTATTCCCTATATATTACAAACACCTGTTTTCTTTGTATGATTTGTAGCTAACGTTAGCTAGTCCCTGGGGTTAGCGTTTAGAACTGGAGTTGGTATGAGGAGTTAGCCACACAATCATGGTTATCGCTAGATTTAATAATGCACATGTAAAACTACAATATATTTGGTTTAATGATCTAACAACTACTTTGTTCTTCGAAGATAGATGGTATGAACTGGAATTGAGATGCACGTACGATTTCTAAGATATCTGATGGATTGATTTGACCGTACAGACAGATTTAAAAAAAAAAAAACGTTAAATGTGAAACTTTGTGAGTTTAACATTAACTGGTAAGCGGCAAATTATTTCAGTGGGACAAGGTTATAGCTAACGCTACTGTGAGTAGTAGAGAGATGGGGATAATAATTGTCATTAGTAACCGTTAATGGCAGAGCTTGGCAATTGAATGTACTTGACAATGTTATCTAAATATTAAGCAAAACCAACCTTGTAATGACAATTCACGTTACATTGACTGTGTTAGATAGATGGATAGGTACCGTGCCGATAACCTTTGTAACATGGAGCAATATGACAATAATTGCACTTACCACTTTCTGTGATTAGTGTGTCGTTTGAGCTTGGACATTATATCACTTGCAAAGCGCTTCTATCTTCAACGTACTAACGTTAACCAGCTAACCTTGTTTTTTTACATGTCGATAACCTTAACGCACCGCCAAGCTAAAATCACATTATTTATCTGCATGATTATGTGAGTGTTTAAACAAAATACAGAAATAGCTAAGGTTCGCTAGCGTACTATGGAAGCTATACCGCTGTAGGATGTTATGTCTAGGAAGTTACACTGGACGCGGAAAAAACCTGTCTGACTGGAACTGGAATATGTTTGTCCTTTTTTTTTAGTCACCCGCAAACACCGAATCCCTTGCTGAAACTTAAATACTGTACAGCTTAACGAAAATTTAACCCTTTCCATATATTCTTTGAGTGTCGGAAGTTTGCGATCCTCGTAATTGTTTTGACCTAAAAAGAAAAGGGAGAGCATAGCTTGTAGACCTTTGGAATTATTTGGTAATAAACTACCGCTCCCCTTGTCGTTATTTGGCGACGTGAGGCACAAACCTTGGCATGTAATCATCTTGTAATACTCTCGATTTTCAGTGACACTGCACTATAGCCTGATGTGTTAACTTGTTTCATAGCCGATTAAAATCTCAAATTGCGTGCAAATAGCAAAGTGCTGGGAAGTGCAAAATCAGTTTAATCAAATAAGTTAGCCCACTCAATATTAATTCATTATTAATTCTTCACATAAATCACTTTGTGAATTTACGTTTTCACGTGATTATGTACAGCTGCCATTTTTGGTTTAATTCTGGCTGTTTCACTAGAAACTAAACTTTGTACAGATGAATTCAGTCATATGCACTTTAGATTACTGTTCACTACCCAAACAGTGCTGAGATTCTGAAGTTTAGTTTGCAGTGCTGAGGTTTGGAGGTTTGCCTAAATGCAGAATAAAGTTATACCTGGTGCAAATGTTTATGTTTCCTAATGACAATAGCCAAAGAACCACCCAGTTTAATCAGCCAGTATGATATTTGGAAACCATAAAGCTGCTGTGCATCACTGTTAAAGTAATTTCACTGTGATTTACAGCATGTCCCAGGGTGGTCTGGCCAATCAGCATTGATACACTGTATTGCATATACTTCTAATGTGTGTAGTATTTACTATACTGTATTCTATGCAAGTTTAAAAAAAACAAGAAGGAAGAGCATTCAAAACAGCACTTCCCATATGATTTTCAATGTATCACAACTTATTTTAGAATCCTCTGGTATTGTAACTGTGGCAACTCGTCTAGTGGATTGTGGAGTTAAAATAGGTGGTTACTGTCCTCGCATGTTCAGAAGGATACCTGTGCTAGTATCCAAGGAAGTGACAGAATTTTGCCATGATGAATAGTGTTAAAGGTTGTCATGTGGCAAATGGTTCAGTTTTGGTTTGTGAATAATTTCACTGCCAACCACAAATGATTAACCTGTAATTTTGCAGTTGCCAATATGGAGCAGGTCTCTGATTGATTGTAATCTTTGCATCAAATATGACTTTTTAACATGATAAATCCAGCAGTCGGATGGAACATAGAGCTGCTCACAATGGAGGGTCCTATTGCATCCCTAGTGCTTCTCAGTATTTCTTATTTTGTATGATGGTTTGTTGTAGTATCATTACACCATTCAAAATGGAATTGCTTTTTGGTGGAACTTGTTTTACTGCTGGAGACATCGGAGGTAGACTTGGCTTGTCTGCCATTGTTGATCAAAACAGCTATGGACATTCCCACTTCCCCAACATGCCATTTTATGGGCTGGAACTTGTTTTCTGCTGGAGGAGGTCTGCATCGGTGAGGTAATAATTGGCACAGTGTCACTGTGATTGGTAGGATATGTCTGCCATCACTCTGTTGAGCAGGTGCCTGCCAATGCACAGACTTAGCATAAGATGACTACTAGATCCTCAGAGGACATAGGCATTGTTAAAAGTAGCGAGGTCCAGTTATTATACCACAGGTTCTTCCTTGTGATGGGGAAAAAAGGAACCATAGAAGATCCAAATAATTAAGTGAAACACTGCAACCTCTGCTCTTAAGACCAGAAAAACAAAAGAGAATGTCTGTGTGCTTATAACATTTTTTTGTGATGTTGTTTTGGTTTAAAAGTACTAACAATATTCATTAAGCAATGGAATGATCACTACATTAAAGGGTAAAAAAGAGATATACTATCTTGGAAAAGCAATTTCACTGAAATATTATTTCTGGTAGTTTAAGCAATACCTTCATCAAGGAGTAGTCCTATATCACACAAGGTTTTTCAGAATTGACAACAGGGTTGTCCTGTATTTTTAAACAGTCTTTTTTTGAGGGAAGAAAATTGCAGCTTTGCAATCAAAATCTTAGCGTTATGAGAGAAAGGAGGAGCATTCGAATGGCAACCAAAATTGTATCCGAGATGAAAAGAAGTCTTACGTATTTATTGCAGTAAAGCCACAAAATTTGTATGCCACAAAAATTACATGTCTACTCAACTGGTCAGTGAGGTTTGGTGAGTTTTTTGTAATTAGAAATACAAATTATGTCTAAAATAGTCATTAATATTTGGTATGCTAGCTTTGCTTGTTACATATATCAATTAAAAAGAACTTATTGAACATTTAATTCCCCTCCAGTGGTATCTTGGGCCTGAACTGATTACCTACTTTAAGGTGAAAATATTAACCTTGTACATTTTGTAGCTCTTCAGAGCCAGATTTGGCTACTCATGTTTTATGAAATAGTGTGTGTTCAGCAATTTGAGCACAGTAACTTGGAAACTAAATAGTTTTTGAGCAGATTTTGAATTTTTTTTTTTTTATGGATAATGTTAAAAGTTAAGTTGTGCAACAGGGTTGTTTTCCAACATTATTTCATTAAATGCCTGCTATTATCTTGCTAATACTGTATATTTCATAAGGTAGAAAAGTAGGAAGTCAAAGGGTACCCATATTTCTGCATGTTATATTCTTAGTTATATTCTTTTGAATTTTTAGGTATTAATCAATTGATAAAATATGTAAACTGCATGCAAATACGTGTGCTTAAATGTGTGGCTGGTAAAAAAAAAAAAAAATGTGAGTAGCTAGTGAAATTTAGGAGTCTAAAAGACACTGTGGCTAGTGCACTGAAAAGTTAATTTTTTTCTCTGATTGTAACAATTGTCAGTGTAGCTTAATTTTTATTCCTATACTGCATTGTTAGCATAACATCATTCCCATCTGTAGAGCATGTTCTCTAGTCATTCATATGCTCTTACAGAGCTAATGTCAACATCTACAAATGTTATAATGACTAACAGTGAGTGTTTTGAGCCAGGAATGTTTCATAGAGGTCTGGAGCTCACTTTAGATGTTATCTTTTTGATTTCATAATTTAATAGACAATGAAAGGATATCCTCTTCACTCCTGTATAGTAGGTGCAGAATGGGTTAGCATATTAGGAAAAGTTTGAAATGCAGTATATGACTGAGGCTCTGTTTTTAAAACATAATTTCCCTGGGGGACAGTGGGGACCTTATGTAAGAAGTCTGAAAAAATATGATAATTCAGTGGAAGACTTGAATGCTGTTTCATTGGGAAAGTGATAAAAAACTGTAGACCATAAAGCACAAACATGTCTTTACTGTTCTGGGAAGGGTCCCACATTAAAAAAATAACAATTAAAAATGTTTTACTGTATTACCCTGTGGATGTTTGATTGCATACACTGAACAACGTTTTGACTCAAGTGGAGTAACTATTTCATACCAGTGTATAATCAAGCAAGTAGATTTGGTTGACATTTTACAACATTTTGTATATATTAACATTTCTAAATAAAAGATCATTACAGTACATTACATCACGTTAGATACAGGGAGAATATGTAGCCTGTATAAAGTATGCCCTCAGCTGCTCTTTTTTTTTTTTGAAGTCTTACACAGGAAGAGATGGTGCGACATGCAGGAAGACCCACCAGAAATATAACTAATGATAAGAAAAAAACAATCACTTTTATGATGTTGTGTTATGCGTGCTTTGTTTGTTTTCTTTGGGCTCCAAGTTAAAGCATTGTGGCCACTCTCCAAACAGACCAGTATAGCATAGACTTCAGCAGGCAAAGCCATTCTTCTTCCACCTTCTTTTGGTCTTTATGTGTATTTGAGGATTATATAATGTTAGAATTGTTTGATACTGGTTTTGGAAAATGCCATTTTTGTTAACATTATGGTGAACCTGACCTGAAAGAGACTTGTCTGCATAACAGCAACCTTGATTGAATATTGATTTTTTTTCTTTACATTGGAGTGCCTCTTTGGATACATATGAAAACCTTTGTTAAACTATTATTAACCAGATACCCTTGCCAGGCCACAGCTGTTTTAATTTTAGCACACCTGTCTTTAAAAACGGATAGCTCTTTGAAAGTGTCACCATATGCAAAAGCACTATTACAGCTGCTGAGAATCAGGTCACCTGACCTTGTTTTTCAGACGCATACTTTTGTAAGTGAATTTGAAGAGTCTGACTCAACTCCCGAGGTCATCATGTTCCAAAGCAGAAATTAACACCCACTGCATATTATAGTAGTTGTCTATAATTTGTGGCCGCAGACTGGTGGAGCTCTGCAACATAGATATAGAGCATTAACTTAACAGTGAAATGGGATCATAAATGAAGATGTGCTGCACAACATGGGACTTAACATGGACATAGGCCGAGTACTTAATTAGGCCACATCCCTCACCCGTCTGCTTGAACAAATTAGGTTGAGTGCCAGTGGAGTTCAGAAACAGCACAGCCTGTCCCTCCACTAGGCATTCCAAGGCAAGAGACACCAGTTCTGAGATCTCCTGATGAGTGCCAACTGTGCTGGTACAGGGTCACAATTAGACAGCTACCCAAATGTTATGTCCTCAGACAACTCAATGAAATGTAGGTTATTAATGGAAAATCATGAGAACGTCATTTTTATTTAGAAATGTGTTCTCACAGCTCAGTTTTGGCAGGTAACTAACTTTAAGTAAGTTAGAGATCATGTATTAGGAAGATGCTCAAAAGGCATTTGAGCACTGCAATCATCTTGTAGTATTAAGGATGGAAGGAACGCTCAGAGCAATTTTTGTGTCTGCTAAAAACTGAAGAAATACGAGCATTTCTCAAGCAGCATGATGGCATAATGGAAAGTACCCACTAGACATGTAAACTGTCAATTAAAATCATCTTCCTACAGTGACTCAACTAAATCATCCAGTAATGAAGCGAACACTTATCAAGTGTTGTATGAATTATCCCTGTACTCTATGCAGGTAGCTGGGAAGTTCGGAGCCAGTGATGAGTCTCCATGATCTCCCCATCCTAATTCTTACCCCCTTCCTGTCAGTAGCTTGCCACAATTGATATGAATTGCAGACTCATTCAATATAATGCTTCCTGGATGCTGACCATGATTCTTTTTGTTTTTATGTAGCTATAGGTTACAATTACACAAGTCAGTTGAGGTCAGAATCATAGCAGTTTTATTCTAATTTTAGACCTATCCTTTCTTCTAGTAAAACCTAGTCCTTCTAGTAAAAGCATGATTCATTCCATCACAGATTTAGTTTGCTCTATGGAAAGGAATGTGGGTCGATACAGTGCACTGTCAATGATGGGAATGATAATAAAAACCATCCAGACTTGTCTGACAATCAGGGCCCATTGGGCAGGGCTGCCTTACATGAGTGGAGAGAAAGCTACAGTGAGTCATGAGGGACTGGTTTAGAACATGGGTGATCTCAAGCTGTGGTGCAGCGTAAAGAATCCGCACTGGCATTCCTTTCAGGGTCACAGCATCTCAGGCAATCACTACAAGACACTCTGTTCTGTTCTCACCATCTCAGCTCAGACATCTGATACTTTACATGGGCACTTCAGGCCCCTGTCTGAAAAATAATCAGAAGTTAACTTCAAAATTATATATAGAAGGTCGTTTAGAGTTTTCTAGCATGGAAGAAAAGTCAACTAGCATTTGGTAAGGGATGTGGGGTAATGGTTCAGTCAGCTGTGTTCCCTGATAGTTTTTTCTATCTTTAATATACTGCAAGCTGCCACTTGTTCTCACTCCATAGTTTACCACCTGAGCCCCATAGCCATTGCACAAGAGGACTTAATTTCTAGTGAAAACAGTACATGCTAACTTCTAGTATCCAATTAAAGAAAGAGTTAAGCAGTAATATGAGGAATACCTTGCTAATTCTAACCATTCTGATTTAGGTCACACTTAAGCTAATTATGCACAGCCCAACAGGGAAGCTACTCGGTCATGTCAGTGGTATCATTTGAATTTTATTGAGCATATTGCACCACGAGATGGATACCAAGCAGTATATCTTAAATAATGCAGTGGGACAAAGGAATGTTTCTTTGGGGGAAAAAAAGCATCTAAACTTCTCTGAAAAAAATCAAAGCAGAATACATATCTCAAGAAAATAGTTTTTAGAGGAGAAAAACATATTAAATAAAATATTTATATCATCATGATGGCACCGAACTGAAGATTAAGACATTTTTTTCTGGATGTGGCAAATTATGTATGGCTAAAAGCAATGTAGAAGTATTTATGTTTTTACTCATCTCTCATTAGTTCACAATCTTTTATTTGCAAGTTCTGTTCCACAGAAAATCATGATTCTGCAGTAATAAGTTAATAATGAATAATAGCCAAATTTTTAGTTTGCATGCTCCAATATATCCCCAATTATGATGTGAACTGTTATATGTCTGGCAACTATGAACAGATTTTGTGATTGATATAAGTAGAACATTAGATATTATGTTATTGCTGGAAGTACATAATATCCTATGGGGAGAAATAATTATGGGACTGGAACATTGTTGATGATACAATTGGCAGGAAAATTAAGAAAGGAAGAACAGTCAGCTGCAGAAGAAAATAATGCAAGTCTGAATTATTGTGTAGCTGTGTGAAGCTCTGTCTCCGTTCTATATGTTTGTGGGAAACCTTGAACAGTGCCAAACTCTCAGTGCTACATAGGTTTGGGGTGAGCCATATCAGCTTATATCTTGGCAGGTGGCATACCTACCATCTCAGTAACTTGATATGAGCAGAAATGCAGGGGATATATTCATTTTAGCCTACTTTATACATAAACGGTAAGTGCTTGAAAATTACACAAGCAAAACGCACACAGACCCCAGACCCACCCTTGTTGCTATTTTCTGAGTGACCTGTGAGCAGTAGTCATGGTAACAGTTTTCCAGCCATGTCATTCCAGACTGCCTTCGGCATGCATTGATGAGGTAGCTTCACACTTCTCAAGTTGTTGTACCTTGCCTCTCCCTCCCTCCATCCATCCTTTTTTTATACATTGGTTTCTATTCCTATTTCCTCAGCCTTCAGGAAATGTATTGATGAATTTACCCATGGTGCTATTTTGATTGTAGAACCACAGGTAGAATGCTTGCCAGCCCTGTCTCTGGAATAGCAGCCATGTTAGGCCCATTACAATGCTTTGGGAGCCCATGTTGCCAGTCTCACTGCCATACTTCCCACGGTATAGTACTTTAATTTGATTTCTAACCTACATGTGGTACTGTAGTAATGCAGAGATTAGGAATTATGTGGAACCTAATGGCTCCATATGGGTATAGTATGACTAGGGAAACCTGCGAACCTGAGACATACTAATGAGGCAGGATTTTAAATGGAGAAGGACTTGGTTAGCCTTAGCCTATAGGAACCTTACACAGCTTGTCTGTAACTGCTTATTGAATTTCTTTGCACTTGTTTGATGGAATATCCTGAATATATTGCTTCAGAACCAATGTACATTGACCCCATGTCTTCAGTTGACATTCCTAGTAAAGTCAAAAGGCCTTAGCATTCAGAGTACACTACCATAAGATTGTAAATATGAACTATAGTCGTTACATGGACTGTTGTGAAGTTGACATTGCCTGTAAATTTTGAAACAGAATTTACTTTATATAATTAAACCCCAAATGCTTGTCTTGCATAATAAGATTTTGTTGGCCAGGAATTTTTTTTGCTTTAAAAAAAAAACTTGAGTATGTAAAATCACTTATTTTCCAGGTCAGTACACCAGTTTAATGTTACATCCAGTTCAAATGGGTTCAGTAACTTTGTAATTAGAGATTTTAATGAGGGGAATTTCATTTGAGATTTGAGTTTTGCATACTTATGTAAGTCGATAAGCAGGCACTGGACATCTTGAATGGTACAGAGGCTTGTCAGTTGGAAGGTAATATGATACTGGTGAATATGAAACAATTTTTACCTCATTTTTGTGTCCTTTATTCAAAAAAGGAGGACATTTTAGCATGAAATGTCATGCACACACAACTGAAACTTAGTGACACTGGCATGGCAAGTCGACTTGGACCCCACCCTTCCCAGCACCTAAGGCTGCTACCAGGGCTTGGGTGAACTTTGTCCCATTTCACAGATGTACTGCAACAGCCACAAACACATTCCTCTTTACTTTCTTTTTCCTCATCTCAGTCTTCACAGAGAGCTCTTAGAATTGTGAAGCAGACGGAGTGTGGTCTTGTGTGTAGTGTTTTTATAGACTAAACTTCAGTGGCTGTATGTTGGAAAGGTTGGGTCACTGTAGGCTAAAAAATCCAGTCTCACCTTTGTACTGATTCCCACACTGAGTGGTACAGTCCCCAGAGTTACCCAGTTAAGCAGTGATGTGATTGTAATGACTGAGCAGTGCTGAAATGGTGCTTCCTACGCTGAAAATAGTTGGGAAGCGTGGATTTGACCTGTGTAGATCTCAAGGTATTTGTTTTGCCCTTTCGCAGTCATTGATTGTAAACACAGACCAGGAAAGATATTCTACTCTTCAGTTATGTTTAAATCTGGTTTATACAAAGAGTGTACATACGCACACACACACACACACAAAAGCTTCATCTGTGTTAAGGTGAAGTCCCATTATACCTTGTGCTCACTTCACTCCCGCCAACTCTCTGTTCATGCTGTTGAAAAGGATGCTGGGGGAGTGGGCTGTTTAAAGCTTGCTCCCTGTCTTTTGGTGAGTCATGTACAGTATTGTACAGTAGGAAAGGGAACAAAGCCCCACAATAAGCACAAATTACATAATTCCCCCAGGCCAGGGTTACAGGAAACTGTGGGCAGTAGACTGTTGATTGGTACTGAGTGGGGGAAAGGATGTCTGTGGTACCAGTTCATTCATACAAGTAACAGGGGCATGTGTCTGAGCTCCACTAGAGGATGGGTGGGGGCAGAGTGGCTGGGGAGGGGAGTACATTCCTTTCAGCTAGCCCTTTGCTCTCTACATAACAATCAGGACTCCCACCCCCTTCGGAAACACACAGTTATTTTCATGTGGACTGAATTAACTGGATTTAAAAGCAAAATCTGTTGTCTGTTGATGTTTACAGAGAACGATTCAACCAGATATTTGACTCAAAGCTGGGTTAGACTTCTGAGATTTTTAAAGGTCAGCTGTTTCTATAAATGTTGGTAAATATTCAATTTTTATAATTTTGTTCTCATTATTGATTGAAGTAAGTGCTATGTGCCCTAATGGCTTTTCTGTAAATATGCTTTTGGTCATTAAATTAAATCACATTGAAATCCTTTCATTTCCCAAAGTAATTAATGGTCTTTTAAACCGATTGCAAATAATAGTGGAGACTAAGATGTACTGTATTCAGGTTTAGAAATCCATCCTTTTGTATAGAACACATGTGTTGTCAGTGTGCATTGATTTGTTCCATGTGATAAATGACAAAAAAAAGTTGATAGTGAGGAATGTCTTATGACCCCTTTCCTCAATGTTGCCTTTTCCTTGGCTCACTGCCTCTCTGGCTAACAAAGTTATAAACCCAACAGTAGAGGGAAAAACATAACCTAAATGTATATTTTGAGAAACCACAATAATGTCATCTTTTCTAGTTATTTTCCAGCAGTGAGTTGCACACACTCATCTGAGTCCAAAAACTATTTTCATCTTTTGCTTCCCTGTTAAAATCTCCCATCATACATTCCTCCTCCTCCAGTCCCATGTACTTTTAGACTTGCACAAAGAGGGAGGAACTGCCTTGTTGCATGTCATGTCATGCAGATTTGTGCCAAATTAAAGCAACAAAATATAACAAACTGTGGAAAAATTGCCACTATTTGTAAAATTGGAATCATAAAATGGAGCTCATAATACTGAAGGTCTCAAAGGCTTGGTGTCCTGTGAACTTTGGATTCCCTCTCTGACTTAATGGGGAAAAACCACACAAACTTAAATCAGGGTTTGCTTCACCTATGACTATTTCTTTCTTATTGCAAGGTTTTATTTTAGTTTATTTATGGTACTGTAAATTGTTATGTGTTTTAAGTTGAATTTAAGGGTACACAAACAGAAGTAATGCTTATCTCTCAGAGCCAGCTTTATTTCAGTAGTTTTTTCTGTTGTGTATGTGATTACGTCTGTTAAATGTTTTTATTTTTATCTGAGTTTGTTCAGCTCTGCTTGGATCCTCATAGTGATTTCACATGCACATTAACACTGTTCACCAAGGTAACATGTCAGAGGTCTGGGTCAACATATCCCAGCAACAGAAGAATCAATTGTTTTTTTTAATCAGCATATTCTGTGGACAGATTTTCAGAAGGAAATAAGCTTTCCCTGTCTCTCAATGCGCACATTTTCCCATCCTCCGTCCCAAGTTCTTTGTAAATTCTATTGCATAACAGCAGAGTGCATTCTGTGACACAGTGCTACTGTGCAGACAGAAATTTGCCTGTGGTGTGCTCCTCCTTACCCAAAAGTTGTATGCCCCTTGAAGTGTTACCTTATTTTTTATTTTAATTCAAGTATACTCACTTAAAGGCTGTATCATGGTAATGATAAAAGAAAAACTTAAAGAGGTGTTGAAAAACTCATTGCATCAAGAGAATGTACCTTCTTGCTTATTGATGTGGAAGCTAGCTACACCACTCTGCTGAGCTGGTTTGAGCTGCCAGATTCTCACCCCCATGGCTTTACAAAGGCTGTTTTGTTCAGTGGCCTGTTAGGGAATTGAATAGGACATGTACCGCTACATGCACAGTACACAGGATTGACATAAGACGACTGGGTACAGTCTGCTTCTGGCAAAAGCTTATTTAATCTGAAGGAGAAGCTGGACCTGCTTTAGTCACTGAGTCATTGTTATTTATTTGGTTTCCAGTTGCTCATATACAGGGAAACTTTGCATATCTTTTATTTCTGTTTATGATCCATTTTTGCAGCTGGTTTGGTTACTTAGGCAATTTAGGTTAAGTGCAGCACTTTGCACAAAGGTGGAAGTGCAGTGGCCTTCTTTGGTATTCATTTCATGCTTTGTCATTGAAATGAAATGTATCGTTCTACATAGATCTTGAGTGCTGGTCTTGAGAAAGCAACGGATTTCTTTCAACAGGGTACAGTTTGAACTATTGTATTTTCTTGCAAGCACTGGCCTAATCCAGCTCAGGATGGCAGCCAGTTGCCCAGGGGAGTTTTGGGGAGCGCATGGTACACAACGGTATTCGTTATGGAAGCAAATTTAAGCCTGAAGACAAATCTGAAGAGTAGGAGTCTCTGGGAATGCTTTCAGGAAGAGCTTTGGGGCACACCAGTTGTTTTTGTAAAACTCCTGTGAAGCAGAATGACCTAACTGCTCATAGTACATTAATAGTGTTTTATTGTGAATTCAAGCTCATGTTTTGAAGATAGTAGCTTGTACGTATACTTACTTGCCTGAAGATACAGTGGCACCACTAGGGCACGGAGAAAGTCTTTAGATTGTCTTTTGAACAGCAGTGACCGGCGAGGTGGAGAGGGTGAGCATGTGGCCATTTCCTCACACTCGAACAGCCCTGCGGTGTTAACAGAATGACTTGTGCTGTGCTGAAGCATTAAATGTACAGGAAAGAGCCACACAGCTACTGCCATCAGCAGCACTACATTGAGTGGTAACCATGAAATTTGGTTAATGATGACATGTGTTATGCTGAATGTGTTTTTGACTTCTGTAGTTTGTGGCCAGTAGGTTAGGTTACAAGTTATAATGTATTGCTGTGCTCACTTAAATTTCTAGAATACATATCTGGAAGCATTAAGTTCATGGTATGAAAAGCATACAGCATACAGGTGTTTGTTTAGAAAGTAATTTAACAGAATACAGGATGGTTGTGGTGTTTTTTTTATAATTTTTTATTTATTTAATTATTTCCACAGATAGCAACTGGATTGACTGTGCCCTTTCTGATTAAATCATTTTTATTTAGCAGCAACTGGAAAATTGCATGGAACAAATTATTACATTTTATGTGGATTATCATAGAATGATATCATGCAATCATTTTTTTGCTTCTTGTTCTCTTCGAGAAATGTATGAGATCCTGCTTTCACTCACTAAAAGTAGAATGTATTTCACTTTATGGGGAGGGGGAGGGGGTGGTTGGATTTCTGGGGTGTGCCTCTCCAGTCCCATCAACTTTTGATGCTCAGAGGTCTTTAAAATACCATAAATATATACATATTAAACACGAACCAATCCATTGGCCCATTCTGGGTTAATAAATATTTAATATACAGTGCCCTCCGCCATGGTGTTGACATACTTTTTTTTTTTATTCAGTTCTGTACAAATTGCAGCTCTTTTCATACATGTTGCCCCTTCCAGTTCAGAATAACGTTTGGGACAATTGGCTTCAGAGGTGCTGTGGTTTAGAAATAAGAAAAGCACAGAGACATATGCCAAACCTAAGGCTTCTTAAAAATCAGTTGTTTGAAACTGATCATGTGAAACATCGTGGTGGGGGTATTATGGTTAGGGCATGGTATGGCTGCCACAGATACTGGCTTACTTGTCTGTACATTGGTGATGTAACTGCTGATAACAGAAGCAGAATGAATGCTGAAGTGTACAAACTGGAGTTTTTCTTGCAAAAGTAAATTCATAATCTGTTAATTTTTTGACTGGCCAGGTGAGTAACTCAACTGAATGTGTGCTTCATATGCAGTGTGTGCACCTACAAGGCAGTTAGCCCCAGTAATAAGGAGGAGCTGAATAAGGCTGTAGTACAGGCTTGGCAGCATTGCATTGCCTAAGAAGATACTCAGCACCTGGTGATGCACTAGATGAGTCACAGAATTCAAACATGCATAGCATGCAAAGGATATGCAACAAACTACTCAATGTGATTATTTTAAGTTTCACATCCTTAATATGTCCCAAACATTATGGTACCATGAAATATGGGGTATTGTATAAAAAGCCGTATAATTTATACATGATGAAGCCAGAATGTTTCAAAACATACCCATTTATGAAAGCTAAGAATCTGTACTCAAACCACATACAAATTGGTTGGTTGCAAATCTGAAATTGTGGAGTAAAGAGCCCAGAGAAGGGGAAAAAAGTGTGTCTTTGTCACAAACGTTGTGGAGGGCATTCTATGTAACCAAGCATCCTCCTTAGATTTTATCTTTTGTATATAACAAACTTACCTTAAGCAGAACTTAAGAACTGAAACAGAAAATCACCTTCCTCTTGCAGTAAGCCACCAGCAGCTCTTATGAAGGGAGTGATTCTTTATCTTGACAGCATCATTTCCTTCAGCCTGTTGTGTGGCACCCCAGCCTTTCAGTCTTCAAATCCCTACAAAGCAAAAACAGGCTTGCCATGGGATTTTGGGCCTGACATTTACAGATTTGTCCTTCCCTGTCTGCTAAATGGCTTTTTAAATCGATTTATGGCTTTGTTGCTTTGTTTTATCTGTCAGTTTATCTGGAAGGGTACCATTGAATTTTTCCTGAATTGATTGTAGTTGAATTAGACGTTTCCCCACTTCAAGCTCTAAATTTTGCCATTTTAGTGTTAAACTGTATTTTAGATTGAATACCTTTTGGGGGGGAGGGGGGGATGAATTTCCTTAAAGGAGTCACAAATCTGAATGCAAAGGATGTGAAATTTGGTTCAAGCAGTTTTGAACTTTGAACATTGCCATGCACCCAGATGGAACATTACTGTTTGCCAATACGTAATCAGGATACAGAAGTACGTTGCTGAACAGGAATGGCAGATACTACAAAATCTGAGTATTCCCCAATTGGGGAAAGCTCACAAACATTTCCCCTCGCAAAAGAAAGTCGCAAAAAAAAAAAACAAATTAAAAAAAAAATAGTCCCCTCATCCTGAGTTGTGCTGCTGTGTATGGTACTCAAGGTTGTGGTCTCTGAAGAAAGAGAATCTTATTTGTATAGCATATTATTTTAGATTTTATAAAATATTAGTTTATAAAAATAAGTTGATTTGTACAATCTGACAAATGCTATTTCATATTTTATATTTACACAGCGCTGTTAGCAATTTGGTCCACAGTGGGACAAACCAACTTATACATGCACTAAAAATACATTTAAATCAGCCAAAATGTAGGCTATATTGAATACTGTTTTGTTGTTCAGTGTTTTTACAATTGTCATGAAGGTGCTACATGGTTTTCTGGGTGAATTGAAAAAACAATCTGGAGAAAACAATAAAATAATTCCCTGAATAAACTATTCACAGTGTGCATCCTTCTGAATAGTTTGGAAATTGCCTTACTGATCCACCTGACCTGACACAGCAGTGTGGCCTTGGGTTTCTTATTCAAGAAATCAATAAAACCAATGAGGAACTATATTGTTACCAAAAATAATTTGTGGTCCTTTTTTCTGTTTGTGTTAGTCACATGTGATAAGCTATACAATACCGTCCAGATGTCATAAGACCTTGTGGGAAGTTGTCATCTCATCAGTCAGTTCATAAATTCAGTAAATAAAGTGCAGTCAACACAGCCCTTCTATGCTCCATAACACTGCATCTCGGCATATTGACAATAAAACGTACTTCAATTTTGGTCAAGTTATTTAGGCCAGGATTTGGATCTGACTAAATTTTTAAAAAGGAAGGTAAACCAAGCATTTACTAGAGAAATTCAAGTTTTGGATGCAATTGAAGGCTTCACTTACAATGACAATATGGTGAATGGAAACCGAAAAGTGGTGTGTTATCTGTGGGAACATGTACATACTACATAGGAAAGCTGTGGCACAGTATACCTGTTATTTTCCCTTTACATTTCTTTGATGTTTTGAAAGGAGTATAGTAACTGGGACTTATGAAAATGATGTCTCAGAAAAATTTCAAATGACCATGTTTTTGAAGTAGATAAGTTTTTCATATCATATATTGACCAATAAACATCTTTTTATGTCTGTGTAGTCTCTTTGGGCTCATTTATTTCTTGTTGATGAATCTTAAGCAATTTACAATCTAAACAAGAGTTGTTTGTTGTTACTGTGATTATTTAGCTACTATACATTTAATGACTTTAAGTCGGTCCCTACTGTTGTAATTTTTTTTTTTTTTTTTTTTTTTTTTTTTTTTTTTAAGTATTATGCAATTAGATTTTTGTCCTCAATTAAATCAATACATGTATTGTGTGAAATTATACTAAATTATGTGTTGGAATTATGGGCCAAAAACTGATATGAAATCAGGTCCAAGGAATTGCTAGAGAATAAAATTTAGCTGTGGCTATGGATGTGGGTCTTGAGTGCCAGGGGTGAGGTACATGGCATAGACAAGTAAAAACATTTTAAACATGTAAGATGAGAGGTATGGACCCCAGAGAGGTTTTCAGCAAGAGCCATATTCTGAGAATATGTGCCTGCTGATCTAACTCATGGTACAGAAGGTGGTCTTTTACCAGAGGAGTATACCTGCTAGATTGCATTTCAGAAAAATACTGTGTCCCTTTCTCGTAGAAATAGCCCTCCTTAGTTTAACTGCTACCTGCAACAACTTATATATAGATCCTGACTGGCACTCATTCTATAGAGGGATTTTTTTTTCTTTACATGCTTTTAAAGGTCCTTTTACTGGGGAATTTGAACTTGACCTAGTTTGGGGAGTATTTTTATCAGTGTGGTGGCCTTGTTCTACTTCTCCTGGTCCTCTTTGTCCCTATGAAAGTATCTGTCAAACCATTATATTAACCATTAAAGCTGAAACATACTTTACACTCTCAACCAGTAAAATTATATCCTGCTTCTTAAGTACACACATTCTGAACAACTTTATTTCAAATGCAAATCCTATCTAGCTGCCTATTTATAGTGATAGGTATTAAGTGAAGAGATTAAGATGTGCTGTGGTAGGATTCAGTGTCTGTACCTGGGATTCTATTTAACACTCTCAAAAGTCTTGGAGATGTGTACACTAACTGCCCAGATCATCAATTATGTTGTTTATTTAAATGCTAATATGTTGATGTCCAGAGATGATGCCTACTTGCTTACATAATCTGTAGGGCCTTTACTTGGTTACTTAACTGCTCTCCCTCCATGTTATAATTTCCTCTATGAACAGAAGGATAGGGGAAGAGGGACTGTTAGAGAAATGGGGCATGGGCAGGTCAGGGCAGGGCAGATGCACAGTCAAGGCACATTGTAGCTCATCCTTATTTTCTCCTCTTCTCACTCTCAACACCATTCCTTCAGACACTGTTTCTTAATCACGTCTCCAGACTCAATGCAAGCTTTAAGCCTCCAAACAATTGTAGACTGCGGGCCAAGTACAGCAACAAGTGATTTCATAGAAATGCTATTGTCAGTGCCTCTTCTACAGTGGACTGGCTCAAAAAACACAGCAGTGGCTGTGGGGAGTTGGTAGACTATATTATAACCATGAGAATGGGGAGACACATTAGGTCAACTACTAATGAAACCTCTTCATAAACATCGTTTGAAAATGTATTGTTGAGAATTAATGAGTGTGTACACTCATTAGTCCTCCCATTCTAGTTCTCAGACTTGGCAGAGGAGGAGAGGAAGATGGTGGGGCCTAAAAATAGCCAGAGATAAGGTTACATTCCTTCATGTTCCCCCTTCCCTTTTTCTATTGTTGCTACATTTGATTTTAAGAATGTGAGGATCAGCTATTAGGTGTTTACTATGTGGACTCCAGTACAATTCAAGGCGCAAAGTCAATTCCACGTCCCCTATCCATGTGCATCATCAAGTCTCTGGTCTCTCTCAAGCTTGTGATCAATTAAATAATTTCTCTGACCTGGCCTTCCTACTTCAGAGTGCCCTCCTGACATGCATATCCATGACTTGCACTGCCCCATATTATAATATGAATTTATGTGGCTCCTGGTCTCTGTTTGTGTCCCCTCAGAGATGGCAGCCATTCGGAAGAAGCTGGTGATCGTAGGGGATGGAGCATGTGGGAAGACCTGCTTGCTCATTGTCTTCAGTAAAGACCAGTTCCCTGAAGTCTATGTGCCCACGGTGTTTGAGAACTACATCGCTGACATTGAGGTCGATGGCAAACAGGTAGGTAATGGGTGGACATTTCATTCTTTGGGGATTGATCCCACAAAAATCCACTGTCTGGACCTACATTTACCACAAAGCCAGTGAAGTGTAACACACATTGTACATTGTAAGCTGCAAAGGGTCATAACCTCACTAATCTTGTTTCAAACAATGACATGCTTTACATAATCAAAAACCCCCAATCCTGTTCTGTGAGTCTATCCGGAAGTTGAAAAGGAAAAAAACAATATGTAGAAAAACTGGACTGAGGCAGCATACCAAGTCTATAAGCAAGTAAGTGCTGTCATCCTGGTTAAGGATAGAAAACAGCAGAGCACTGAACACAAAAGGAAGCTATTTGACTTTAAGTGTAAACAACTCTGACTTTATAAATCATAGAAAATGTGAAAAAGAAAACGAGCAAAAGGGACGACCACTTGTTCATTTGCCAGCATCTGTTTCTGTTTTCATGTAAATTTGTGTGTATTTGGCATGAATGTATTTATAGCTTAATGGCCACAATGAAAAACACATTCTGTAGGTAACTAAAGAATCCATATTGAAACCATGTCAGTATTATGCTTGGAGACCATTCAAAACCTTTTGGAAGAGGTCAGCAATGGGTGACATCTGACTTTTAGTATTAAAAGTCTCAATATTTTCGCTATATCAGCCTGATGGACATGTTGTTTTAATGAGCTTCACTGTTTGCTCAAAGCCTATCGGATCAGGGGTTGCTGAAACAGGAAATGGCAGTTTTCTGGTGATCAGTGTTGACTGGGACCATTGCATCTCCCCACATAGACTCCCCACATTTCCTGCTCTATGTGTGTGTGGGGGGGGTGCCTTGTCTGTCTCAGAGGAAATGCAGAGCCAGAGACCCAGGGCTGGCCAGTGAAGAAGCTTGGTCACTTGGCAGCTCCCATCCTCCTTATCCCAGAGTATGACTTCCCAGAATTCCCCTGGTTTAAGACAGATAAGATCAGAAGATGAAGGAAATGGTCTCCAAAATGAAATTCCCCTCTCCCTAGGGCCTCTTTTTCTTTCTCTTGCTCTCTCTCTCTGTCTCTCTTACACACACCCTCACCCCCTTCTTCATGGGTATAGCCATTTCTAAATTTATCCTTTGCTTCCCTTTTCCATTCTTTTCTTCCCAAATGCTAAGCAGTCCACCCAGAGGGACAGGCTTGTGTTCATTACTCTTGTAAGGAATTTGTCACCTTCCATTGTGCTGCAAAGATATTCTGCAAGCTTCTAGTTTGGGAACACTGAAGGATATCTCCCTTTAGAGCAATAGCCAGTAACTATGAGTAAAGTTACATGGTTGTGTAACAGTACCATGAACTCAGTACTGTAAATTTCTGTGTGTACTATACTATTCCAAGATTTGAGATTTCATGATTTACTTGAGAACCTCAATTGAAGCAATTGAATGTTTTGCTGGAGCAGCCCAAGTCCTGTCCTCCTAAATCATTTAGCAGTATATACAGCATGAAAGTAGAGACACTAACTGAAACAAATGATCTCTGTGTTTTTCACTGTCAACCTCTCGCTTGTCCAATCCCATCTTGTAAGTACCCAGACCAACAATCTATGTGCCCTCGGCCAGCAAAGCTTTTTCCCCAGAGCCACCTGTGTCAGATATCTGCTTATCCAGCTCAATTACCACATGACCTCAGCTGACCAGTGGGCAGCGCAGTCCATGAGAAGCATTAGGAATAACAAGCACCGAGTGTGCTCACGTGTTGCTAATTATCTGTTTTAAACGGAATGCACGTTTTGGATTTATTCATGTCCTCATTTGCAGTGTTGATTTCATAAGGTTCATACAAGTGTTTATATCATCCCTTCCAAGCTGCAGCCTCACTGGCTTAATAGAAACTGCTAACATTTTTATGTTTTTGTTGAGCTGATGATTGAAGTAAGGAGAGGGCAATTCTTTGTATTCCAGCTTAATTTTGTGAAAGGTTATTAAAACCAGAGTTCTGGCACCTGTACTTGCCTATTTTGATTAACATATGTGTTATGTCCTTCAGTTTACTTGTGATTAACAAATTAAAGCAAATCCTCACTTTGAAAAGGGTCTTTTGTTTTGAATGACAACAGTACAGTGTCTTTCATGTTATTTATAAGATGTAAGCTTTTCTTTTTGGGGTATCACAGGTGGAGCTGGCACTTTGGGACACTGCAGGCCAGGAGGACTACGACCGGCTGCGGCCACTGTCCTACCCAGACACTGACGTCATCCTTATGTGCTTCTCCATCGATAGCCCAGACAGTTTAGGTAAAGCCATGCTCGATTCTTGACTATCGACACAGCACAAAAACCAAGATGTCAGTGTGTGTGTAGCTGTTGATGTACCAGGTTCTTTTAATATCATTTAAGGTTTAAAAGGAATAGTTTACTTCTGCTGTATTGTAGGTTTGTTTGTGACAGGTTAGCAGCACATTCATTCATGTGACAGCAGCAGCGACTTAGTAGTAATTTGCAGTTCCTGGTGCCAACAATCTTTTCCAGTCCTGATTCTTCAGTATAACCTTCTGTGTCACCTCCTATGTGAGAGACTTTGCTGTAACTAAATACTTCTGTTGTTCAAGTGTTTGAGTAAAAGAAAATGGAATTGGGCAAAAAGTCAAAAATGTTCTTCCTCTGATATGCATTTCCTACTGTTTGTTCTTTTTGCAAACATATGTCATCTCAGCTCTATGTGAAAATGACTAAAAGGAAGTTTCAAGAATTGATTCACTTAATTTGTTTAACTGATAGGACTTTGCTTTTTTGACAGTCAGTTTTCTGGGAAACAATGTTACATTTCTACTACCTAGACAGTGAGCTAGGAAAATAAAGCTTTATAAAATAGGAGTTGTCTTATCTGGATCAGGCACGTTAAGATGGCCTTTGTCTCATTTGTGAGTACAGCAATGGCATATAGCTACTAAACACACAAGGGTAGGACACTATCACTTTAACAGCACAGTGAAGTATTTGCTACATTTTTCTGGGTTTAGAGGAATTTTGAGTGGAAATTACCACAGAGGAGAGTAGATGAATCATATTTTAAGACTGTGTATGCAAACTAACTTGTCAGTGCATGAACATAATCCATTCTCTGACCTTACAGACAACTCTATGTATTCTCTCTGTCCCATAGCCATATTTGAACTCATTTTGGCAGCATAACTTATACTTTCAATAGAAACTGTATGGAGTTGTGGTTAGGGCTCTGAACCTAATTTAGGTGGGATATGAACTTGCTGTAAACAATATACAGTATTTTAAAATTGTTTGAATAAACATTCATGGGTTAAATATCAGTGGGTTTAAATGCAAGCTATGTAATCCACTGTATTCAAGGAGCCATATTTAACCACTGTCACACACTCCAAAGTGTTACTTCCTGATGGAATGACTACTTAAGTAATCAGAAGACCAATGTCACTTCAACAGAGAGAAATTCATCTCTTGCTTTGACTCAAGGGAATGATATCACAGTCTGTGACTCAAACAGAGCTCCAGAGCAGTAAATGAAATGCATGCTCTAAATATTAAATGTAATTAGTAATCATGAAGACCATGTTTAGACCAAGAGCTTTAGTCTGTTTGCCTGTGTCATTGAAAAGCTGATTTATAATCTGTAGAGAACATTCCAGAGAAGTGGACTCCTGAAGTGAAGCACTTCTGCCCCAATGTCCCCATCATTTTGGTGGGTAATAAGAAAGACCTGCGGAATGATGAGCACACACGCAGGGAGCTGGCCAAGATGAAGCAGGTACAGTAATCCTCTCTCTGTCACCCACTTGCCCTCAATAAATGATCCTGGATCAGCTAGCCATATCCCAAACATGAGTACTCACAATTCTGTCTTAAAAGTGGATACCAATCTGATTAGTGTTAAGGGCAGGGTATTTGTGCTGTCATGATTCATGCCCTCTGTCATAGTGACATGCTATAAGATGTGTCCTTGTGAATTGTACATTACCGCCTACAAATCTGCTATAAGGCATAATAGGGACAGGCAGTTGTGGCATATAATCGTGTAAAGAGGACATGAAGAAAACAAACTGGAAAATTAGATGAGCATACCGATGTTATCAGCTCGACTGCTACTGATAAGGTATGAAAAATATTTCTGCCAAGCCTTTTTATTGACGACAGAGTTAATCTGGTTATCTGTTTAGTTATGCATCTATCCATTGAAAAAGACAGCTGGCTGGTATGTTCAAGCAGTGGCAGCAAATACTTGGGCACTGAAATGCACTGATTCACCCCTCAGCATTATATTGAATTTCCTCATCTCCAGCAGCACAAAGCAGTGATAGATGTGTCTCAGCACTGTGCCTTGTGGCCTCTCCCTCATCATTCCCTTCATGCTAATGACAGTCAGCAATAACCAGGATTGGGGGAGGAGGCTGTGTGGAACACTGCAGGTTTAAGAAAAGGCAGATTAAGGCCTATTTGAATCATTGATTTATGCACCCAGTTGGGGGGTCATGTTAGGCTATGACCAATCAGTGCTGTACAGTAGGTGTGGGTTAGGGTGTGGCTCACCACAAAGGACATGGGCTATGGCCTTAGGCAGAGAAGGTGAAATAAAACCACATGCATAGGATATAAACCACAGAGAGAAACACTCATTCAGTCAGTAGCATTCCAGTATTCACCCTTAAACGGAATAAGGAATGATTATGATTATGAAATGTAAAAAGAAAAAAGTGGTTAATTCACTAGGTGTTTAACAAACAGATGTGGTCATAAATGCAAAAGAGGACACAGAGCATATGCAGCGCTCTTGTATGTACCCAGGAGGGAGGGTGACAGCAGGTTGTCTCACTGGGACTCTGGGGGGGTGTGACTTTTACAGGACCCTGTGAAGCCAGAGGAGGGCCGTGACATGGCCAACAGGATCAGCGCCTTCGGCTACCTGGAGTGCTCTGCCAAAACCAAGGATGGAGTGAGGGAAGTGTTCGAAATGGCCACCAGGGCAGCGCTGCAGGTCCGGAAACGCAAAAAGAGGAGTGGCTGCCTGCTGTTGTGAGAGGGTTCACACAAGATGACAACTGACAACTACAATGAAAAGAGAGGGAGTTATCCTCAAAAAACGCCATCTTCGTACTGTATCTTACATTTCACGCAAACAGTAAGCGAGGAATCTGAAAACAAAAAACCAACACACATTGATCAAAGAAAGACTGGGCTGCAACACGGGTTCAAAACTGACATTTTTAACCAGCCTTTTTTCTTTTCCCTTTTTTGGCACTATGGGTCTTTTTTATGTTGTTTTCACCAGCATATCTTCCTATTTGTACAATTACAAAAAGACAATAAATGTATGTATATGTATACACATTGTTACTTGGTCTCTCCCCCCCGTTTCCCTGTACTATCAGTAAAATTGTGTACCTTTCCCAGCATCATGTCTCAGCTGAGACAGAGGGCAGAGTGACCCTCCTCAAACACCACTATTACAAAAAAAAAACACATATGTGGGAGAAAAATAATCAACAAGAGTTGTTTCCATCACTCTGTTGCCAGTGCCTTTGTGGGTTTGTGCAATGGTCCTTAAACCATTTCCCCCAATAAAAGGCTCCTCTGTGCTGATATCAAAAGGTCTGGTGAACTGTGAGCCCATGTTGATTCTGGTCATGAAATCCTCCACTCCCCAACTCTGCTGTCAGTACCTTGGCTGGTAATGAGGAGAGAAAATAGGCTGCTGTTTGGGCCCCAGTGCAGCCGTGTCCCCTGTCACTCCCTCTGTTTTCATGGAGAGGAGTACCTGCTGTGTTAACCTTCTATGGGCCACCCCATCACCCTGCTTTTTTTAGTAGCGGTACCCATTGAAGCCGACATTTATGTCTGCCAAATGCATCTCAAACTTTCAAAGGCGAAGAAAAGGGCAACTAATGAAGAAGACTGACATGTCTGAAGTAAATGACTGCTGAGATGGATATTAATTAGCTAAGATTGCTGGGAAATGGGTGTGCCTTTTTATTAGAGCAGGAACTGAGTTGCAGCAGATTTCTGTAAGAATTTGCACATGGCCAGGGGCATCTCTGGACATCATCCAGAGAGGAGACTGATCATGGAAACCCCTGACCCCCTCCTGAACTCTGGGAGGCACAGAATGATCGGTCTGCTGTGGGCAGTTATTTGGTTTGACAGTTGATTAGCTTACATAATCAAGATCCTACACCACACTAACATGGACAGACACAAACTGGCCAACAGCAGAGACTGACTGCTGCAGGCAGTCTCTGCTCATAAGAGCTAATTCAGGATCAGTTCTAATATTAACTAGTCAAGGAAACCAAAGGCTGATCCAGAGTTAGTCCATGTTAGTCCATGAGTAGTGGCCAGGCAGTAGTCCTTGGGGGTGCAATGGAAAGAATAGTTAAACTAATATCTGACATTAAAACTCATAACCACTCTTTGTAGTGTGTGTTAATATAAAGTGATAGGCTGTGCAGATAAGGTTTAGACATCTTCAGTTAAAGCAGTACTTTAGCATGCAAAAGGAGGCTGATCTGTGTGCATGTCTGGCAAAGATGGAATGGATTCTTCCTCAGGTTCTGGTTGTTCTCTTTCTCCAGGCCTATAAGCTGAGCTCCATGGCTGTGGGCTTTCTGTTAATATGGTTGAGTGAAGTTTGTCAAACCCTATACTCTACCCAATGGGTAGAGCCTTCATGTGCTGACTCTTGACTCCCAGCGAACCAATCAAAAGACCTCTCTCCATAGCAAAAACACTGATTGGTTGAAATAAGTCTCACAGACGGCACAGAACCACTCCATCCATTTGGGGCTTATGAAGCCTCACTACTTTTAGTGCCTTCCCCTGAGTGACTGATGGGTGACCCATGTGCCTTCAGTTCTCTGAGGAGCAGAGAGGGCCCAGCTACTGAACCCCAACACAAAGTCTCAGTACAGAGAACTCCACATCTATGATCATGATTGTATTGAAGCCATGATAAATGACACACAGCCACTAAAATTTTAGGTTAACTTTGACAGCTGCCACCTTTGACAGTAGATATTTATACTCCCCCCTTTTTTAGGTACAACATGACTTAAGGTCAGCGAGAATATTGTTTTTGGGGAATATCTGCACTGCCCAGAAAAGATAAAATGAATGCAGACGGTGCCTGAGGGTGAGATGTGAGTTGGGTTGCATGTTGAGGTGGTATATGCTCTTTGTTGGGAGAGGTGCAAACTGAATACTGCTCAGACTGTTAACAGTAGGGCTGAGTAGAAACACCCTGGCTGTTCAATCTGGAGAACCCACTCATCTCCAGGGTCTCAGCTTGAAGAAATACCTAGGAGTTTCTAGTGTTTATACATAATGAAAAGACCACTGTAGGTCTCCCTCACTGCACTGTCTTTCCCTGTCTTTGTTGCCCAAACATATTGCTTCTGAAAAGGCAGGATTTACCAGTGATGTTAAATCCCTTGGTTATTTAATCAAACATGTGTTTAAGTAATTTGTATATACATTCAGATTTTTGTATTACATTTTAAGGTAAGCACATGCATTGTTGTGTGCATTTATCTTGAATTCTCTTGGTAAAAGTCTTTATTCACCCTGACCACAATGCACTTCGTCCTTCACTTAATGAAACATTCTTCTCAATTTTTAGCAACGGCCAAACTCGCAAATTTGAGTTGAATGTTCAATGAAAGTATTCTGTAAAAATCAACAGTGTGATTCTGTTTAAAATGGTTAAATTTAAAGACAAAGTCTGCTGTGGTTTGATTGAATCAAGGCCTAACTGGTTTTCCTTTGCGGTGACATAACACTAATGAAGATTTATGAACCTATTTAACATCTATCAGAATGTTTGGAATTGTGGGTGTGTTAGTCTGGAGGTATTTTGAGCAGTTCTGTGCTGAGTCTTGTGTGTCTTGTTTCTTTGAATACCCTGGCCTGTGTTTCTCAAATTGTCGTCTTGTCTTTCCTCTGTGATACTCAGTCACTCTTTAGACATGTGCTGCATGCTCTGTGCAATGTGCTGCTAGGTCCGAACAAGAACTGACGATTCATTTTCTAAAGAAGCATGCTGAGGACTGCCTTTGAGAATCTATGTATGACAGAGATGCACATGAGAACAGGTTCACATTCATTCCTCAGGTTTTCTCTAATGTTTGGCATTTCTATGAACAAACACATTGAAACCACTGTATTGACATCTTGAAGCATTCCAATTTTTTGATTTTCTGTTATTAGCACCAAGTTTAGCTGAGTCCACGCAATTATTTGGAGACTGGCTGCAGTCATGAGAATGATGTTTCTGTGTCAACCCCTCGT
The DNA here is from genome assembly GCA_022829145.1 of Albula goreensis. Classification (NCBI taxonomy): domain Eukaryota; kingdom Metazoa; phylum Chordata; class Actinopteri; order Albuliformes; family Albulidae; genus Albula; species Albula goreensis. The sequence goes on along the minus strand of CM040754.1, from coordinate 13,378,477 downwards.
AAGTGATACAGGATTAGTAAAACGTGCACAAGTGTAGGCAATTTAGGTAGGTGCTGCACATGTGCACTTAAGTCTCTGAAATGTTCACCCATTTTCCTTGGACCTTAAGTATTTTTAAGATGGGACCCGGTTTGCACAGTTTGAAGATGATAGTAATTACAGATGTCCAAACCATCAATACTCCCCAGGATCAGTAGGGTGAAGTCTAGTGTGACATTTTGGATTGAACTGATTGGCTGCATATTTTTGATTAGTTGATTCGTAAACAACTCTTCAAGTCATCCAAGACAGGGCAACAGAAGACGTGAATAGTTGTAATTGTTGCTATTGTTAGAGGCAGGTGCTGTAATTTCAGACGACCACCTCGGTCAAAGAGTGTTTTTGTGTTCTCACTTTAATGTTTGAGGAGGAGGGGAGAAGAGTTAAAGTTTCTTAAAGAGGTAAATTTTCTTAACCCCCCCTCAAAATGAACGTCCTCAATAATCTTGATGCTTAAGATACCTATATCACAGTCCCACAATTAAAGCACACACGGATTGCAGTAGTAAAGGAAATGGAAACAAGTGCGAGGACATCCACAAGGATAAAAATGGACCCGCTTTACGGTACCTATTACAATGCCAAGGAATTCTGGGACATGTATGGATTACAGGATGGACCACTATTGAGGGAGGCCTTTGTGACAGAAGCACACAAATGACCATACAAAATGAACACAATGCTACTGCATCCTGAAGTATCACCTAAAAAATGTCACATTATGCCATTGTAGAGGTGGGTGAAGCAAGCCATCTTGGGGTCACATTAAGGTTAAAAGGTCAGACCTCAGCGGTGCATGTATTACAGTTGACTGTTGTGAGAATCCCTTTAATGTCTGAAGCACCAGATCTATACCTGTTTGTGTTGTTTTGTATCTATGGATATGTCACTGTCTGCATGGATGAAATGGTCTTGGGAGTGCTAGGCACCCCACTACCACAAAGCTCCTGTGGGAACAACTGCTCAGTGTTGTTAATTTCCTTTTTCTTTTCCCCCCCTCAGAAATGATTTTAAGAGCTCACATAACCAAGGTTTATATGGAAGCTGACTGTAACAATGCTTTGTAAAACAGGAACAGTGTTGTGAATGTTTGACTTAAGTGAACATGACCGCTGTTAATAAACTATTTTTGAAATGGGATCACATACAGCTTGATTCTTTGGTTTATTTTTTGACTTCATCGAATGCCTCTTTTATACTTGTCACTTCATCTCTCACCCTCTGATTAATAATGTCTCAGAATAACCACACGGGAGACTTGGGGAGTTGTAGAACTGGTTTGCCAGTTTAACAAAATACAAAGTGCAACAAGTACGAAAAATATGACTGACCTAGAGCCCTGAGATAAGAACTTAAAATCATTGGCAGAATAGCACAAGATCTTGCAGGATGTCAAGCAGTGATCTTTTTCCCCCATTAAAATAGGTTTATAATGTCTCCTACCCAATGGTTTCCTGACTACCTTTGTGTTCTTAAGCAATGATTAATTACACTTGCTTTTCTATTAAAAATTCCAGGATGAACACAAGAAATGTAATTATAAAGGTAGACCTTGTTCTTTCGGAAATCATACATCAATGAAATGCTTTATATAATGAACTGACCATCAAATTAACTACAAGGTGTCAGCAAAACCCAGCAGAAAAGTTTTAACACCAATTCAGAAAGAATTGATAGAATTCATTAACATAGTGTGTTACCAGGATATCCAATAATTTCAGGATATCCACTTACATGTTTTTGCAAGAAATTCATAAAAGAGAATATGAATCTTATTTCAAAAATCTGTAAAATGACAGTCACTGCTGAACTCATTGATTAGTTAAGGCACAACATCTTTACATCAGGAGGCATCTTTACATTTTCTAAGCCAAATTAAGTTTTTAAAAATAAAAAGTGAAAGATGTGAGATGCCAAATCACTGCTGCAGACAGTTTTGCAGGATTAGAGGTAAAGGCACTTTAACCTAGATTTACAGTGATGCAGAGCGGGTATGTGCAGCAGGGTTTAGATTGAGGACATCCATGTCTCTTGTCGCCACAAATAAAAGGCCTGTATTGCAGCAGTTGCCTTTAAGATAGATTTTAAAGCATGTAAATGCAAGAGTTGACTGATCGATTCATTAGCTGATTGTCTCATGGCAGTGGATCCATCACCCTGGTCCAAGGGTGGAGTTCAGTCCTGGTGGCTCACAGGTCATTTTTCCACTCTGGGTGCAGGTGCTGTTGGATTCCACTCTCCTCTGACTCCACTGAGGGACAGGATTTAAGAGACTGCATGAGTCACAGAAGAAAGATTCACTTCCCACCTGCACAATGGTCCATTTTTTGCCTCTTGCCTGTTTATGGTCCACCTTCTAAAGCAGTGGTGCCTAGCCCTGGTCCTGGAGACCCACAATGAGTTCTAATTTTTGCTGTGTCTCAGTACTTAGTAAATTGAAATTTCTGGTTGCACAGTTTACGCACATAACTTGGTATCTGGCTCCACAGGTTGCCAATTTTGAAACTAAAACATATTTTAACCACATTTATCCGGTCTGTGTCCAGACCACCTATTGAGGCGGTCTAGGGGTTTGGCAATCACATGGTTTTGGTGAAAGGCTTCCACACGCCCTCGCACACAAACAATGGCTGCTATCACACCGCTTTTCATCCCTGCTGGAGCCCACCCCCTGCTGTGCCAAACCAGTGTGAAATCTTAAGCCCCTACTGCATCAATTTAAAATATGAAAAAATGACTGACTGCCAATTCGTCAGGACAAATTAGTATTTTAGTCTCATTCAGGATGGACACTGTCTCAAGGGGTATTCCCACCAAGTCCATACGGGATGAATACAATTAACACTTTGGAAAGAGCCAAACTGATTTAAAAATAATTTAATGGTTGCCTCCTTTCTTTCGTTTTTAATAGTAAATAAAAAAAAATTTCCCTCTAATTCCAAGACATCCTTCATATACTCATGAAGCACAGGACTCTGTGATCCAACTCAAATAATGTTTTAGCATCACATGGGATTCATATAGCTATAGAACTGTAACTGGACAAGTCCACTGACCACTTCCTAAACCATTCAAATATTCTGCCATCTTAAAAAAAAACTGTGCACTGCTTTGTGAATATTAACAACTGAAACAAAAAACACCCTTTGGCAAGGGGAAAACACTTCCTGGCAATCCCAGAATCAGGATAAGCTGGCTTTATGTAATGCACCCCTTGATGAGCCAGGCCTCCACTGCATGATGTGCATATTACACTGGATATAGTTGTGGCATGAAGTTTATGCCTGTTTATTTGTGTTATTGTTGTGAGTGTTAAGTTTCAACTTTTCAAGTTGTTAAAATGCCAAACCTGAATAAAAACTATTTCATCAAACAAACCATACTAAGACACTGAGACCTAAATGATGAGAGACAGGCTGGCAGGGTGCCTACCTTCTGGCTCTACTTGGATGCTGAGAGCAGCCAGGCGTAACACCACATCGTCCTCTCCTTCTGCATCACCATAGTCAAATCCGGTGTAGCCCTTTTCCTCTGAACAATAGCTGATGAATCTAAACATTGGAAAGGAAGCACTAAAGGTCAAAACACCAACAGGAATGTGAGAGCAGAGGATCAAGGTCTTTTTCATCATACTGCCACTGCTTGATACCACCAGAGAAACACAGTAGGCCAGTGCGCCATCTGGTGGTTGGCAGCTCACACTGCACCTCTCGCTGAAGGTTTGGCTCTTACCGTTCCCAGGTGGGGTCCTTGTTCAGAATGACTGGGTTTCCCACCACAATCAAGAGGGCCTTGGCCCTGGTCACAGCCACATTGAACCTCTGGGGGAAGGACAGTGTGGGACCCAGTCAGTCCTGGTGAATACCAACAACTACCAACAATACCACTGTTGGCTCCTCTGTTCTTTCTAGATTCACTGGCCACAATGCAATTACAGGGCAATTACATTTATTTCTAGTACACATATGAGAAGAGATGAGAAGTAACTCCCAGTTATGAGCTAGGATTACTCCATGTAACACTCATATGAAGGAAAGTACTGTTATGCTCATTTATGAGGAGTGCTACCAACCTTTTCATTGGTGAGGAAGCCAATGCTGAAGTCTTTATCCATCCTGACATAGTTGATGCTGCTGCGAACAGCTGACACAAAGATCACCCTCCGCTCCTGTCCCTGAAACTCTTCCACAGAGCCCACCTGCAACACATCATCCATTTAACAGCCTCTCACCGGCAACAGCCCACAATAACAGCAATTCAATAAGTGCTGAAGACCTAGGCCTTCAATGACACTGGCTGGATCATTAGCTGGATGCTTTCATCTGAATCAGACCTGAAGCATGGTGGGCCCTATGGTCATGCTCTTTCCATTGAATACCTGTAGTCTGCCTTCATTAGCAGACTACTCCTCAATGCAGCTTAACAGAAACCTCTTTTTGGTGATCTCCCCAAAGGCAGGTTCATATCAACAGGAATGTAGCTTAGAGAATGTCCATAAAAGTGAAAACCAAAAAGCTAAAAAGTATTGAGACAATATTGATCTTAAAAATATTTTTCCCTGACCAGACAGTGTGAAGGAAACAGTGCAATTGTACCACCATTAGTCTGCATTAAGCTTGTCCTTCAAATGGTTTGGAAATAAAGAAGTAAAATTAATAACAATATTACATGCACCAGATGTCTAAATTGAAACAGAAATTTAAATAAAAGCTTAAACACTGATTTCAGAGAGCACTGAAAAGGGTGTACCTTCAACTCTGCAATGTCTTTCAGTTGGTTCAACTCTTTAATGCTTTTGATTGCTTTCTGGATTTTCTCCACCTAACAAAGAAACAATAACACAAACCATGGTGTTTTGTACAAATACAACTAATTTTACTAAAGTACAAAGCCTGCGATTCAATTAACATTTGTCCTAAAGAATCTTAAATACATTTTAAAAATTGTATGTCGTACTTCTAGCATGCTGGCTGACTTCCAAAGGAAATTTCATAGGATTGATTCTTTTGTATATTCGAATATCAAAATAATATTTTGCACCCTTAAAACTAAGTATGAGACAACTGTCATTCAAAGACCCAACATTTGTATTAATTGGGGCCACTGACACCTGCACAATGGAGTATTGGACAGGTGCGATCTCACCTGCTTCCTATACGGGGCAATAATTCCAATGTCCTTTGGAGATAAGGTAGCCAGGCCCTTCTTGCCTTGGGTTTGCAGGAGCTTCCTGAGGTAGTCCATAAGGATCTGGATCTCAGTCACATTAAAGAAAGAGGGACTGTTTGCCTCACGCTCATCCTTTCCCATTACTCCATGGAAAATGACTGGGAATCCCTGCCAAGCCCACAAACAGTTACATGTCTTACACACCAACAGATGATGTGTGCTCAGTTTAAAATAAAGCAGACATATTGCTTCAATGTAAGTGTTAACTTATGCCCCACCCCTGTTGTTGACATGACTTTTCTCCTGCTTAGAGTGTTTTCAGTTGCAGTAGTTTGCATACAATTTGGAAAACATTTATAAATATACAATTTTCACCATTCGTTCACAAATCATAAACATGACTGATACCGAAACAAAAAGTGAGAATCGCTGCTACCACGAGGCTAATGGAACTGGACATTGTGATGACTTCAGAAGACAAAGTAACAATAGTATAGTTTGAGCTACATTGACAACTGACTATGACCAGGAATCCAAAGCAGCAAGACACAACTGGCTTTGTTGTGCCAACTTTAAGTTTTTTTATGGTTTTGCTAACGACTAGCAGGAGTTTGCATTACAGTTTTACCTTAATATCAATTTGATATTATTTGCTTATTTAGTTCATTAGACGTGTTAAGCTACTAAAGCATCTGGGCAATCTATGCTTATGTTTTATTACCACAAAAAATCTGTACTGAAACATTAGTAGTGAAACATTAGAAACACAGTGACAAATTACACATTGCGGGACCTCAGAAACCAAGAAGCACTGCGGACATGAAAGTCTAAGTAGTGCAGAAATATCAAACAAAATTGTGCCTCCGAGCATAGCCATTTTTTTTTTCAACAAAACCTGATCTTTATAAACAGGAAACACTTCCGTGAAAACATGTTTGCCTTTAACAAAACATTTTAGGTCAATCTTGACTTTAAATTTACAAAACCCTAGAGACCTCAAAAAATCTTAAATCAATATGAGCATGTTCTCAGCACCATGCAAGTGTTTGTTCGTTGCGACTGAAATCAAATCATAATGAGTCCCCCACACTGAAGCAGACGTGTAATCTTACACCTGCTGCTTTGGATCCATGTGGAAAACAGAGAAAGGTTTTGTTGCACAAGCTTGGGCAAGCGTTAATCAAAGTTCTACTCCTTTTCCAAGCAGTAGGGGTGGGTTGTCATGACCTAGCCAGAGATAATTAAAAGGCAGAATCAAAGCTCAGAGGACAGGCGCAGACAGAATAATCCAAGTGCTTCAGACCACAAGATCACAGCACTGAGTAACAGAGGAAGTGTGTTCACCACAGGAGAAAAGGGATGGATGTGTATCAGCTATAATTACCAGCAAGTTAAGGAGCTCAGTCTCAGATTTTTTAGGTCAAAGTTTATTCTGATTTCTATACTGTTAAAGCAGCTAATGCTCATATAACCTCAGTAACTCAGATCCCACTTACCCAAAGACTGTGTGACGTTAACTAAAGTACAGCGTGACAAACCCTGAGAATGGCTTACATCTGCAAAAAATGTAGCATGCTCTCAAAAAATATTAAAACCTAATTCCAAATGCATCTGTTAAATTGTCAAACAAGTTATTAAAAATACACTTTACTGTACACAAGTAAGTAGTTATTTTGGTTCCATTATGCTGTTCCTCAAGAAACTTGGTCCCATCAAAAACCTTGTTTTTTTTTCTTTTTAGACACCAGCACATCAGAGTTCATCAATGAGTAGGTGCATGTCCAATATTACAAGAGTTTATCCATGTCCTTTTACTCAAGTTTACATGCCTGCAGCCTCAGTCGTAAAAGAGAAAATCAGCCCTGTAAACAAGCCCAATGTGAATAAAGGCCAAAATGGCTTAGCTCAGCACCGCTGTGTCAGTGTGAAAAGGTGTTCAAGACTACCGTAACCCCCTTACCCACTCTATCTCACCTTCTTTGGCAGGTGTTCCCAGTTACAGTATGAGTTTCGCAGTTCCTTATCAGCAAAAACCTGAAGTTCTCCATCATAGAAGAGTTCATTGGGAATCTTGAGGATGGCTGGGTGGGACCTGTATAGGAGAGACAAAGATTTCACACACTGGCCATTGCCACTACCCTTGGATTAATGGGATACACTGCATTACAACATATACCTGTGAAATAGTATGCTCAGGGTTTCCCATCAAAATTTAGATGACATACATTTCAGGAAGATCATTTTTCAAGGATTATTATTTGGTTCTTTGTGAAGTATATTCCATTTCTGTGAGGGTAGCAATAGGGCAGTAAGAAATCACCATAATGTATGGTGCTTATGTGTGCTGACCAACACAAATCAATCAAAACATGGTACTCTGAACAGCAATTTGTTCACATCAGGAAGTCATTCTTCTTCAGCATAATGGCATGTGACAATTATTTGTAACATACAATATTTAGCCAGAAGCAACACTGAAAAGACAGCTGATGACAATGCTGTTCACATAGCACTGTGCTATGTCATGCCACATGTATTTAACAGCAATCAGCATCCACTTGTTTGTCAAAGACTAAATCAATTTCAAGCATGTACAGTAAGATCTGTTCAGTTCCTTCCTACATGTGAGGCTACCTGCAGCTGCAATTTTTGCCTCCAGTAACAACAGCAAGCCAGCTAGCAAGTGACCACAGATAGCTGCTAACACGGTTTGTTGCGGAGTCTGTCAAAGCAGTAACTATAAATATGGTAAGTAAAATTGTGTCATTTTTTTGAAAATTTAAAATCAAATTTTAATAATACTGTAAGTAAAGCTGTGTAAAATAAACTGAGATTACAATACACTTAATTACAATGTGACTTTAACGGACACCAACTACATGCGCAGAAGTGACAAAGGAAATGGCACTATTAGTGGGCGGGGTACCTGTAGTTCCGCAGAAGCTTGGTGACAAATTTATTGTTAAACCGTCCACTTTTCTCTTCCTTCTGGTACAGAGGATTATCACGCATCAGCCTCTCCAGCAATGATATACCTACAGATCATAAACAAAATGAGACATGTAACATTAGCCTGGGCCCTCTCATTTACCTACGCAGGTATTTCAAGAATTCCCAACGTCCCAATCCCTTAAATTTAAAAACTCATAAATGTTATGCAGTAGCCTGCATCACAAGTGTTACAGACCATCAATAAATCAAATGTGAATGCTGAAAGAAGATCAAACCTAACACAAACATCAACCATTAATAGCATATGGGTCCTCATTTATGAAACGATTTTATGACCAAATCTGATACTGCTAAATGTGAGGCAATGTGTTCTCTGGTTCAGGATGTAACACATAACAAATGTGGGCATTACATTTTTTCCAGATGATTTTGCAAACACAAAAAACAGACAAGCACCTCTGTCAGAATGTTACTGTCAATCAGTTTCAGTTGCTTGACTGTGGTTTTCAATTATTTTGAAGAAATATGAGGAACCTCAATAACCTAAACTTACCAGCTGCACCAGAATTATCATCACTGCAAGAGCAGTCTCAAAATCTGAGGTGTCAGGAGGAAAATGGATACTAATTAACAGTGGGCTGAGTTCCCGTATGTGAATTCTTCGTTGTGTGATGATACTTTGTGTGCGATTTATATATTATGGCTGTATTTCTGGCTGTCCTTCTTAGTTGCTGATTCTCACCCAGTCCATACTGCATGGCCAGAGGGGACCGCAGTATGGGTCCGAGCTGTTTCGGGTCTCCTGCAAGCACCAGCTGACCAGCCTCAGCATGGAGTAGTCCTGAAAGAAATAAGAGAAAACACAGAGAAGTTTTTGCAACACTGATTTCAGTTAATAGAAACTAAAATGTCCTTGTGTGAAGTGGAAAATGTGGCAGTGACTTTACTGACACTTTGCCAAAAACTTTTAATAGAGAGCTTGAGACAACACGGTGCTTGCTGAATGTAATGTGAATATCCCTCTGCAGTATCATTAGTCTCTCTTGAGTGGATTAAAAATGATGGTTACATGAGAATGGTTAGTCAGCCACAGAACAAAGACAAAGGCCTGCACTCACTCCCAAAATGCTGCCTGCTGATTAATAGGCCAGAATGCCTATCACCATGCACACTGATCTAAAACAGTTTGAGTTGAGTTTATTATTAGCTGCATTGCATTTTACTTTCATTTCTGTTTCAATAGTTTTTCAAACAGAATGAAAAAAGATTAAATAAGAAAGATTTTACACTGAGTCAGTGAATAAAACGGGCATTTATAAGTACAAAAAACACTCAGGCTAAAGCACAACCTCTTCTTATGCAATCAACACACTGTAAAAATCCTGAAAATTCCTGAAGCTCAGGACGTTACCTGCCATCCCAATAATGCACTCTGGCTCCACAGCATGCCCTGCCTCATCTATGAAAATGTGGGTAAAATGACCGGAGGGAAGGCCTCCAGACACCAACCTGAAACATGGCAAAACAAGGGCAGGGCATTAGCAGAGATAGGATTCCGACCTGGGTGGAGTCACAGTGTGTCATGTGCAGTTTGGTTATTTGAACCAATCATACTACTTTCAATGCAGAGCAAAGTCTAATTCATACATGCCAGCAACTCTCAATGTGACAGCTCTACCTCAATCACTTTTAGATACTAACCGGTTGCATAACCCCTTACTGGGTGAAGAGTGTCTGGCACAATGCTGAATATAATAATTACCTTCCAGCTGTCACTACAGTGGCGACGATGATCTTGCAGCCCATCAAAGTCTTTCTGGAGGGGAGCACGAAGCAGTCCTGGCTCTCATCCCAGTTACAGCACTTCTGTATAGCGTAAAATAAAGAGGTCAATTTAAAAAGACAACAGGCCTCCACTGGGTTCCACTTCAATTCGCCTGTCTCACAGTAATTACACTTCCAGGAATACTTTCTCCCCTTCACATTTAGGTTTAATTATTAGGGGGCAACTACCACTACGGTTTTTCTTTGTGAGTTCGAAACTCAAATTTTCAGGTTGAAATAAACCAAGCATTTCTAAATGTGGTGTGTGTATCATATGTTCAACCACATATTTTAATCATCAGAAGCAGTATCGCTTTTGGATTAGATTTTAAATCACATCCTTGACAGGCACTCACCTGCAGGCTCTTGGGTACCGTCCCAGGGTCGCGGCTGTTGGCATACAGACGGTAAAGTTGGTGAGGACCCACATGTTCCTGCACACGCTCACAAAGCAGGTCTGAGGCGCTGTTGGAGGGGGCACAGGCCAGGATATGGGCAGAGGGGTGAGTTTTGTGAACCTGAGACACAAAACATGGGACAGGCTTAGAGCTAGTTCCCCAATGTTTGTGAAAACATAATTTTAAGATGTGAAGAACCACTATTTCTCACAAAAGGGAAGTATTGGTAGCTAACAGAATAATATTTTATAGCTCTAAGAAATTTGACAGAGACAAATTCGTCTGGAGTTTTGGTGTATTTTACTGAAGGCATAGCATCTAAGTGCTAGTTTACATAAGGAGTGTAAAAGCATGAATAGTTCCTGACTCTTTTGTTCTTAAAGGATTCATTTCTTTTCACCAACCATCAATTCTGATCATATTTTCTCTCCACTTCAGGAAGCTATTACTTCCTCTTGTTTTGACTGGTGCCTCTCCAGCTGAAATACTTTCTGTTGACCTTTAGCCTTGCTAAACTTTTCAACATGGTAAATGACAATGTCTGTGCCTGCCTGAAGACCAATAAAAGTTTGAATTTAAAGGCTTACATACAGCATTAGATACAATTTATGCCTTATGCCCATTCTTGACCATGATTCAAATGGATACCATGATGCTTGTGTCTACTAGAACAATTCTGATAGTGCCGAAGTACCATAGATGTTCACTTAGCTTTCTCAAAGATTTGGCTGGATTAAGGCAGCATCCATAATTCCACATTAGTTTGGTTAATGACCTAAATTAAATCTGCTGCTTTGACCACAGTAAATTTTGTTCTGAGAGCACTGCTTTGTACTACAGTACTAGCTGGGGGTGGTTTGAATTTTTCAGTTACATGGTGGAATGACCTTCCCGTGGAGGGCAGAACGGCAGAGACACTGGCCACCATCAAGCGCAGACTGAAGACTCACCTCTTCAGACTGCACCTCTCCCCTCCCCTCCCTTGCTCTTTGTAATGTCTCTATTCTTATTTGCTTTTGTTTTTAACAGCGATTTGTTTTTAACTCCGGCTGTTGTTTACTTTCTCTTTAGATAGTCTGTAGGGGAGTCCTGATCTATTTGATCACCTTTGGCACTTGGGACTTCACCCTTCTCTAGGATTATCTTTGCACCTTCGTACCATTCTTATGCATTTTGCCTTGTAAGTCATTCTGGATAAGAGTGTCTAACAAATGCCCTTAATGTAATGTAATGTAACACCATATTCTCCTCTCTTTCCCTAACATTACATGATATATTGTGATGAGAATGAACATTACTTGGAATGCCTTCAAGCACAAACAGGAGTTGGAGGTGGGAAATTGTTTGGCAGAGGCAGGATGTACTAAGCATAAACATATTAACTGCAGAATGCCTAAACTAGATTGCTACCCTCTGGCAGTTTGTAGAGTTAAATTGGAAATGTTAAATGAATACTACAACAGGAGCTCAGAACTTTAGTGGCACTTGTAAACAATCTGATTTTGGACAATCTTTATTCCACAGGTATATGATCTGATTTTATGCCTGGCATGACGACTAGGTACCTAAGTTCTCTACACAGATGTTTGGATGTCAGCAGTATACTCAATGTATCAATTTATGTTTGTTAGATGTGTTGTATATTTTTTCATACAGATATTTTTACTTCTTAAAGGTTATGTAGAATGGTCAGTGTTCTGGGTGAACTATGTTTATACACAGAATTGAGATTACAGCATAATGAGTCTGTATTGTGATATTTCATACCTACGTCTGCAATGTAGATAAACTCTGGACCATTTATGTTCAGAGCCATTCTTACACATTCTAAGACATAAGTTCAAAAATGACTAGAATGCAACAATACAGCAAAACTCCTGCTGAACAGAATATCAGGTGGCATGCATCTCTGAAAGGAAACACATTGACACAAAAGGCAAAAATACTGGGTTTCAATCCATGTTCACATGCTAATTTGATATCCACCAAATACTCATCTCTGCCATTGTTTTCAGTGAGAGAAATATATTGGTCAATGATGGAAACTAGTATGTGGGAGTCCATTAACACAATGGTTCATTATCCAATGAAAAAGCTCACCAAAATATGAAACTTGACAAAGCATATTCTGAAACAGTAGTACAAGAGCAGAGCAGGCTGCAGTATTACATCATACTGTATCAAAAGGCATTTTCAAACAAGATGGGAGAGAAACTCACTGCCAAGTAAGTTCTCATCTGGTGCTGTGCAATTTGACACATATTCTGATAACAGAGTAACCACTGTTTGCCTCAACTTACAACATAAAGCTTATTTTACTGCTATGTACAGGAGGAATTGATTTCCTTCCTGAAATATTGACCCTTCTCAAAAACATTATATGTTGCATGCAAATGAGCATGTAATAAATCTTTTCTGTGATAAAATCCTGTCATCTAACAAGAAAGCATAAATTGAAAATCAAAAACTGACCTGTTTGATTGCTTCAACCAAGGTGACAGTTTTTCCAGTGCCTGGTGGTCCAAATACCAGGTATGGGGCAGGCTTGGACACACCTGCCACAATGCGCTGAACTGCAGTGCGCTGCTCTGGATTCTTTTCCAGCTTTCTGTCATAAAGGCTGGGAACACAACCTTAATATTACTAACATTTTTCAAATGCCATTTTCAATTTCATGCACTAGAGATACAAAGAAGGTAAGAAATGTAAGGGACTGCCAACCGATTAACTGTCATGGGGAATGAAATGAACTGAGTTAGTGCAGGGAATTTCAGGAGGTCATTTGTGTTAATTCCTCTTGTCTGTAAATAAGCACCATGGGATCTATGATGACCATAGTACATCATGGCCTTGTGTATTTCCTAATCCAAAAGATGGAATCTCCTTGAGCAGAGAGTCCTTTGCAAGAGGGATATATAGTAATGAATGTAATGATCACATCCTGGAAAGTCCTAGCCTCCAAGATAGAATAACAAAGTCTTCTCACAACACAAAGTTTAGGGGGCCTTTACTGCAATGTTTTTAACATGCAAAAAACATTATAATACAAATTTACATATGAGGCAGATGCAGATATGTGGGCTTTCTAAAGGTATATTAGCAGAGGTGAAATACTGCTCTAAAAGTTCTCCTTTGCTGACCTGGCCCTTTCAGCTCTGATTTCTGATGATTTGACATTGATTTACAGACAGTCTCAGTGTATCTCAGTGGAAGTTGGCCTACCTGAGTTGCGGCTGGGGCTGCGGCAGGGGTTTGTCTCTGGCATGGGAGCCTGTGGGGAACAACACTTCTCCCAGACAGTGTTTGACAGCCAGCTCCACCGCTCGGTGCTGCATCCTTAATGGGAACCGGTTGATGGTAAACTCCACATTGAACTTCATATTGTTGATGAAGTTCTGCAGCAGCCTACAAGGGATTGCAGGCAGTAGACCTGATTAAAGCCCTGAGATAATACAGATCCCTAGTAATTCATCCTTAACAGTCCTATGTGCTACATGCACACAATATGAACCGCCTATAAAAATAACTATTTTGGAGAGATCATTTTGAAGGGAGTGTCACTGTTGCCACAGGAAGTGAAAAAAGCAGGCAGATAAAAAAGGAAAGAAAACACAGATTAAGAGAGAAACTTTTCAGCACAGTTTCTGAGAACACTGTAAAATATAGTGTCCAGCTATCTAATAATAATGAATAATATTAGCTAAATCAATTATCATGGTAATTTTCCCCAAACACCTCAATAATAATGATAACGATATGTATAACTAAAAAAGGTCATTACTGTCAGGGTATTCACACTATGGCTATGGCCACAATCTTATGATAATTGTTTATAATAAAGAAAGGAACCAGTGATAGAAAACATTCTTCAATGTTAAAACTTGATAAAAACTTGAAAAATCTCAAAATGAAATTTGGGGACGTTGAGATAATTCTTGCTCTCAGTCTCAGTTGTCCACTGAGGAGCTGATAGCAGGTGATAAGAGACACATCTGGGGCCAGGTGAACCATTTATGTAAGTCTCCCTTGACAAAGTCCACTTGAAGAACAAAACATGATCATACACAGCCAGTTTTTCCAAGTTGCCAATTTCCAAATAGGATAGTTAAAAGCCCCATAGCTGAGATTAGAAAGACAAACAAGTTCGCTGATCCTGTTTTCATTTTAGTGCAAATTCTGACATTATTCACTGCTGTACTCTAGCACCACCTGAATAAGAGGTTTTGCTCATCCTAGACTCAAGAAGTGATTTCTGCTGAACTCCTGTTTCTGTTCTTTGATGGTGTTATGGCAATTTTGGCGAAGTTAATATGTGATCAGTTCAAAAATAAAACAGGTGCCTGGTTGGCCAGGAGAGGCTGCTGGAGAATGGGTAGATTGAGGATTTTAACCAGCTACATAGTCTACAAGACCCATAGTCTTACCTGACAAGGCTGTTGTGCTGCATGACTATTGGTCTAATTCACACACTTTTACTTAGTGAGAAACTCACAGGTCCAGGTCTTTCTGATTACTAATCATTTCTGTGGGTTTAATCAAATTCTAGAGATTTTCATTGGGAATTCACAAGCACATATCCTACCTAGCTTTACTTATTAGTTGTTACATAACAGAAGTTTTCATGACTGATATCTTACTTCTTAGAGAATCCCAGTTTGACCCTCTCCAGCTCCACCCTGTGAACATAGCCCTTGTAGACAGTGATTGGCTGCTCCTTGTCTTCAGCCTTGGACACTCTCAGATGGTCTCCCCTCAGGACTGAGGGTCTGTTCTCTGCGACACCCGGAACCTTGGAGGGGGAGAGGTGTAACAGTGGGCAGGTGGGTCATTAAATTTAAAGAAACTCATGACATCATCTTGTAGGCCAGAATCATGAAAGGAGAGGGCAGCGCTCACATGCAGAACAAGAAGCTTCTTGTTGCTTTGGTCTCGGATCATTGTTTTATTGTGCATGTCATACTTCCGAATGTCCACCTCCATCTGGATCTCCTCCAGGTGCAGCATTAGCTGGAATCGCCTGGCATAGTTCTGAAAGCTCAGAGGAGACTCCAGCAGAGACCTGGTGAAAAGCGACATTTAAGTTGGGTCACATAAAGAGAAAAGGCCAATGACAGGTCAAAACAGTACAACATCAGTACATTTACAGTGGGATCCTTAAGGACATTCTAGGTAACATGACTGCTTGTTAAAACAACTGTTATTGTGCTATAAATATTTTTACAAATGCCATTAAACAAAAATGGTATTTTCCAAGTAATTCTTGCTAACCCAACTCTTCTTAAACAAATATCAAAATGTCTAAAAAAAATAAAAATAAAAACAAAAAAAGCTCTAAACAATGGAGAAAATTTGACTGGGATCATTTATAAGAGTTTAATCCTTTTTATGTTTTTGTTTTTTTCCTCCAAATTGGGAATGTGCCACCATATTCATAAACAATGCAGATTACAGCAACCTCTGCTATTAATCCAAGAGAGGGAAGGTAGCCATGAACTCTACTCTGAAACATTTGATATCACCAGCTTGATTTTCACACTGAAGTCCAGTCCTCAGCTTGCACTGACATGAGTCAGAAGAAGACACTTCATGTTGTTCAGGCAGACTATGTATGTATAACTTACCAGTATTGGTCACTGGTGAATGTTCAAATAAATCCTGACCTCCTGGTGCAAGGCTGCAACAAATTACGCAACAGCCCAAGGGGCTGTTGGCAAAAGGTGGCACTGACATGGTCGAAGTTTGAAAAACAGTCAATCTCGGTGGTGTCCCATCAACGCTACAGTCACAACGTAACCATGGCCATGAAATAAAGGAATACTTACTTCACTACATGAAGCTGTTTCCGTGCTGTTGCTGATAAATATTCAGAATCCTCCAACCGTTTTTTTGCAAGCTCCTTCAGGTAAACTGGGTATTTGTGTTCCCCTAATTTCACTAATGGTTTACTCTGAACACCAAAGCTACAAATGAAGAAGAAAACAGATGTTTTTTTATCATTCACTTATAATTTTCTGAAGCACCAGTCAGGATTTCTCAGAAAAGAAAATTTGGAAACACATGGATGAGTAAGATATTTTTTGTATAAAAAAGTTCTCCAGTATACAAGTGTGTAATGTTTTATGATTGATTGGGACCTTTGCAGTTGGTTCAGATTAAAACAGAATAAAAGAATTTTGGAACTCTATGTCACATGGCTGCTTAATCCTACCAAAGGCTCATCGGCCTGCACTGGATCAATCAATGGCCAGCTCAATAACACATTGTAACGCTTAGTGAGGAAATCACTTGTTGCACCAGCTACTTTCTGCAACTCAAGAATCACCTACTTAATTTACCTTTCAGGAGGTTCCCCCTCTTCCACCACTGTATCCACCGGCTTATATGTTGACACTTGGTATGGCTTGTATGGTGCGACTGGCCCTAGTTCCACAGTTAGCTTAGTCCTGGCCACTGCCTCCAAGAAACGCACTATGTAGAAAGGTTTAGTATTGGCCAGTGGGTCTGGCTTGAACTCAAAAGCCATGGTGGCTGGGAAGTACCCGATGTGAAGAGCCAAGAATTGAACCTGAATTTCATAGTGATCACCTACAAAATCCAGACAGCTTGTTTTAGGATAGAAACAAAAAATTTGGGTCAATTGCAATTATTCATGCTGAAATTGAAATGTTTTACACTTGAGTTTAGACCACCAGACCACAGAACTCCATTAAAACTACAATAGCTTTTCTAAACGTTTCACAAATTAGGCATACTATTTACAATTAAGATCAAGTTTAGTGGTACATTTTTCTTATATCACTTGTGAAAATGGGCTTTAAGTAGTTGATATGTGAATTGAAGAAACCTTTCAACTGGTATTGTACATTTCAGAAGCTCAAGTGCATTATGTTTTCCTCACCAGGGCTGAGCAGGAGAGGGCAGGCCCGTGTCACTCTCTTCTCATCCACCAAAGTAAAACAACGTATGCGATGCAGTGCAGTGTAGTAGGTAAAGTTCAGGGCTTTGGTCCCTTTGTTCTCGATGTACAGCTTTACCACATAGACCTCCTGGATACGGTCTACATTGAATCGGATCTTGCCTTCTGTCATCTGATGATCTGAACTAATCACAATGCCCTCCTTGTCTGTTATGAATTCTGACCTGAGGGAAACAGAAAAATCAGGTGTCAAGTGATATGTGAAGGAGATTTCATAGCAGAGCTTCACTTGGATCTGATAATGAATGTTTCTCAGTTGCTTTAAACTCATAGGACATTTGGGGTTACATTGTTATTATCACTGGTATTATCTGAATCTCAGATAATATCTTGGCCTTTCCCTCGGTTTTCCTTTCTCTTTTGAGTGGCTGCACATACTATCTTCCCCGTCTCCATATGCATTTCTGACGGCTGTAATATTGCCAGCATAACCAAATCATCAATCAGTGAAGTGAGCAAAATGAATTTGTCTAGTGCCAACCTGATGTTGAATAGACAAACTAACACAATCTGCAGCTCAACAACATGACAGTTTAAAACAACATTGCTCAAAGTATGAAAGCAGCTAGTCTGCACTGACATCAAGTAGGTGACAGAAGTTTGCCTTTAACTGGAGTGAGGCTTTAAACCCTAACCAGCCTCGGACTGACATCCCATTTGTGTACTCAGAGCATTTTATGTGTGTTGTAGGGGTTGAATATTATCAGTATTATCATAATTATTGTTACCTTTGTACCTATTCATGCACAAGTACATTCCTTTCATAGAGATTGTTGACAGCTCTATTGTAGCTTTTAATATTAACACCACTATTGTCTGGTCTATACACTGTAGTTGACAGTTTGCATGTGCAGCTGATGAACAGCTCTTTGTGCTCTAGCAGGTGTCAAACTGTGTGACCTTTGGTCTAAACTCTGGTGCCAGATAAGGTGATGCCAGGATGAGTTTCTACCTCCCCACTCATGATACATACACACATAACACATTCCAGAGCAGAACCACAATTAAGAGTAACTGTCTTAATGAGAAAGGAAGCAAAATGCATGGTTCAGAAATACCACAGATGTGCACACAGTATTTTTTGTTTTACCGGTTCACCTCATTACTCTCTCTTCCCATCCCCCTTCTTTTCTGAGCCTTGGATACTCATCCTGGCATAAACAACCAGATCCTGTCCTTGTACCAGGACCAGGGAGGTACAGCTCATGAGATTACCAGAGTGCAGCTGGTGAGAAAGATATATACCTTGATCTTTACATGTGCATATACAAAGCACAACTGTCAAATGACCTAAATAAATGTACTTAGCTGTGTATAACCCCCACTAGCACACAACATAAAACTGTCTATAACCTCAAAATTGACATGATATCAGGTGGATCCAAAACACTGATGTCTAAGTCTAGTACTGTTCTCCCCCAAGCTCTAAATAAATTTTACTGAGAGCAGTGCTTCCTAACAATTTTCTTCTTGATGCTCTTGAACAGCCCTCTCCCCTGGTTCTTTCTGAACCTTCAGTGTCAAAACTGCATCTTATCTGTATTACCCACATAGAGGATTTCATGCTATAATCCTCTAGGAACCAAACAGCTTATCACAGTTTGTACTTATTGTGAGGCAATTTTTTCCACACCTCAATTAAAAAACTGATGAAATCAGGTCAAAATTTGGTAAACAAACAAACAATGCATTGTAGTACAACACCTACCTCCACGAACATATCTTGTATGGAGTTCAAAACTCGAAAGTGCTTTAAGATTACATAATAAATAGAATCAGAACCTGTTGCACTGCAAATGCAGCCTTATAAGCCTGATCAAAGCATGCATGGAAGATTAAGCTTCTCTTAAACCTCACCTTTTCACCTTCAAGTTTTGAAGAATTTTGTTAGCCAGCCTCTTCTTAGCCTGCGATCCAGGCTGAGGAGCAGCAGAGGGAGCTGGATCTGAGGCTGCTGTAGTTCCACCATTCACCACTGGTGGGGCAGTGACATTTTGCTGACGTCGGGGCCTCCTCCACTGGTCTCCATAGATAACTCGAACCTATAAGCAAAGTGAAACAAGAGACCTACATAACCAAAGCAATGCAAACTGCAGCTTCCTTTACCTCAAAAAAATGAATATGCTATTCCATTCCAGTGAAGTGTCTGGTGCTCATTTAGTTCATATGGGTCAATGTAAGTGATTATCTAAATCATAACTTGTCTGTTTCACCATGTGATCACTGGTGGATTCCATCAAAGGCCAGAAGCTTGCCAATGGGTAGTGACAGGAGATGCATCTTTTCCTCAGAATGGGTGATGGTAACTTGTGCTGACATCAACAGATGAGTATGAACCATATAATGGAATTTGGTACTTCGTAGTGAAAGGCCATGGTTGACACTCACATCTGTTTTGGGGTTTTTGAAGTCTCACTTCTCCTATATATATATATATATATCATTTAGTTGTTCTCAGTTTAAGAATCAAAATCTTACAAAAAAGCTAAATGATGTTTGAAGATGAGATGAAACTGCCAATCATCATTTAGCCTAATCTGTTCATACCTAGATACAAGCTTAATTTAATGCAAGTACCATCACACACAGTGACCAGCACCAGCAAATCAACAGATTAAGTCCTGTCTACTACCATCTGTGAGTCTACATATTCTGATGGGGAAGAGCAAATCTGTTCAGGTCAGGCCCAAAAGCTGCCCATTCAGTACCTGTGGACAGCCATCTCCAGGACCTCCCTCTAAAAGAAAACTTTCCATAACTGAAAACTACAGAGAAAGAAGCAAAATGAAATGCATATCAGGGCATTTTTATTTTCGTTAATGGCTGAAGGCAGTCAAATATGTAAAGTAGTTTACCAGAATAACTGTGTAAATGTATTATTACTGAACCAAATCTCCAGCCAGACCATTTCATTAGCAATTCCTCCAGCTGAAGATGTCATTTGTGGAAATGGATTAGTCTGCTCAATTAATTAGTATGGACAAATAAAGCTGTTTATACATTTGACTGAAAAAATTATCAGTTCAGGACTGTTCAAAGCAAACTAAATAAATACATATAAAAAGAAAATACGAAAAAATAAATCAATGGTTAATATTTTAGCTTTTGAAACTGGGAAAACGCTTCACCTCTCTAACATGTGCATGCAAAATGAACGAGGTACTCATAAATACGATTAGCACACATAATCAATGGCATGGGATGGTACTCCAACTAATGAATTACAAAATATATCACAGGTTAACTTTCAAAACTTGTTCAGATAGAGTTCAGAGGCAAAAAACAAAAAAGCACAAAACAGTTAAATTCAACGCCAAAAGCTTTCAGTGCCCCCTCACGTTATCCACACCGTCAATGTCTGCTTTACGCAGGGGTGACAAATAGGTCTAATCACGGGTTATGATGCACTTTTTCAGAACTGAACCAGTAATCAGCGCTGAATAACTTAAACATAATTGACAGGAATGATGCAAGACAATAAACATGTAAAGCTATGTTGAATAACTTTTGCATTAAACATAATTTGGTTCCATGTCCCGAGCTTGGGCCGTCCGACAAGGCTGCTATATGAAAGACATTCGTTCATTTACTGCAATGTAATGTACATAATTGCTAGAATCACACCGACAGTTTTTGGCATCCGCTAACTGCACAGTGAGTATCGTTTAATAGATTACTTACACTGCAGGTGGATATTGTAATGAGCTAGCAAATTAGCAACTCCTTACAAAAACAAAGGTTTTACAGTTAGTGCGTAAGCTTACCTTAGCATTTAAGTAGACCTTACCCCGTTGTCGGGTGGCTTTATTGAATTTCACCAACGCATACAAAACAGTAGAAAAATTTGGGTCTTTAATTCCATCCCTGAAAGAAATGCGTAGGAGGAAAGTGATTAGCCAGCCAGCTAGTACTGGCACGTGCACAGCTGGCTAGCGCAAGATTTCGTTTCCTGGAAAGTTGAAAGCAGTTGTCCAGCTAAGCTTAGCTAGCTAGCATATGATTGATGAGCTACCTTAGTTAAGTTAGTCATCTACTAACTTGTATTTCGTGCATCTTCCACTTCAGTGTACACTGTACAACATAAAATAATAATATCAAAAAATAAAATAATAACAGTTACAGGACTCGCCAGGTACCAGCGATTATACGATGGAGTTATACTGATACATGTGTAATACTAATAATAATAATAATAATTTAGAACTAATAATAATAATAATCACAAACTCTGACCGCGAGTTATTAGGCTAGCACTTCCAACTTAGAAAAAGAACATGTCAACAGCTACAGCTGTCTATAGCTCCTTAAAGTCGCTAGCGACACTGTAATCAGACAACTCATTTGGCTGGGATACCTGTTTCTTCTGAATTCCGAATTATAGATGTCACGAAGTTCTGCTTTGTCGGTTTTGGTTTTTCTATCTCCAAGGTATTCAATGAAATCGAGACCAGCGTGAAGAGATGATTTCAGTGATGGCATTGTGTTGTAAACTGCGATGGCTAGCAGAATAATATAGGCTACTAATTTGTGCAAATTATAAAAATCCAATTCTTATAATGCGTTCTGCAGAAAATAACTACAGCAAGAACAGGGTGCAAATGTACTGAGTTAGCTAATGTTATCTGACCAGCCAGGTCGTGTTTCCTCAGTTTACGTGTACAAGCAAATATCCAATGAACACGAACCACGTCACGCCACAGATGCTCTCACAGACAGATACTCTGCTCCAGGAAATACTGCGTAGATTTAAAATAATATGTGTGGGATTTTCGTGAAAGATACCTCTCATCAGGTACTCAAGGACGAATGGAGCGTCATCACCTAAAGCCTCTAATGGTCAAAAATTCTTTATTTTTGTTATTTAAATGCCAATAAAAAATTGTATAAGTTTGATGTTATATTCGCTGTGCCGCACTGAATAAGATCGGCTAGTTTTCCTCGGTTATTAGCTACCTAGTTTTGATATATAGACTAAAATATATACAACAAAAAAATAAATAAATACATAAAGTGACATAAATAACATTAAATGATTATTGTGCATTGTACCAGTCTGGGCTGCATTTTAGTATCCCACTCCTTTTACACTGGAAAGTAGGGCATGTTCTGTTGTTTATTCCATATGGCTGGAATCAATATCACAGTTAAACGACAGCCAACAACAGTATTTATATGAAAAGTCTTCCAAACCCAGCCATTATATCAAGATTTATCCGGCATTTAAATATGTGGGCCCTCTTTTCTAGAGGAACTATATTTACCTTTTCTCTTCTAATTTTAACCAGTACCCTGATCCAATTCCCAATCTGTCTATGCCTTGCCATAATCGATTCAGACTGTTAAATGACAAAATGAATTTCTCTTTAAATATTATTTCCCCTCAAATATTGTGTGGCCTTTGTCCTTCTATCACCCAGGTAGGTACTGAACATTCTTCATGGATGATTTCCCTTCTCACCATGCAGGTTTTGAATTGCCTTATTTGCACTGCTCTGCAAAACTGTGGTATTACAAGCAGGATATTAATGTTGTGACACTAATAATGAATTGGTGTTTTGTTGATTGGTGTTTGATCATTCTAATCTGTGCCAAAGGTATGTGTCTAAACGATGGACAAGCAACCCTAAAAACTATGCTTCAAAAGACACCTGTGTGAAGTCCTACCTGCCTCTACATCATCTGTCATGCTCCTTTCGTGGTTCTGCCTCATCACAATTCACAAGGACAATTTGGTCCTGCTTTTTTCTCCTCTCCCTTCTTCGACAAGGTTCCCTGTCTACTAACAACCAGGGTTTGTTGAATTCCTCTTGGTGCCTATCTACACATCATTAAGTCCCCAGCTATAACTATTAAGTCCATCCCTCGGGTTTGACCCCTGACATTGAGGCCAACCTAGAGATAAATACATAAAAAAAACATATTCTAACATTACTTTCTACATGGGCAAAAATAACATGCAGCGGACACCTTTTCAAAGGTAACCTGCTCAGAGAAGTGACAAGATATACAGCAGCCTTGCATCTCTCAACAGCTGGCTTGCCACCTGGTGCTCTCCCTACAGGGCAAGCTTTACTGACGACTAGAAAGAGGCTGGCCTGTTTAAGAGGGATTGTCTGCACCCAATTTCAAAAGGTGCCCAACTGTAACCCAGCAACATAAAAAATTCTATACCGAGAAATGAAGAGTAATTTCTGCCTATTACACACCTGCCTGCAACTCAGTTATCAAATTTAATCTGTTGTACGTTAGATCTCTGCAGAAGTCAGAGTTGATTACAGAGTCAGATTTAGACTTCAAACTTAATGTGATGATCCTCACATAAGCATGGCTTATGCCTGAGAAGTGTATCCCACTGACTAAGGCCTCTTCTCCCTGTCACCATAGCTGTGACATCGCTTGCCCCTCCAGCAAACATGGGCATGTTAGTATGATCTGCAATTCCACGTTAGATTTCTCAACCAGGGTAGGGAGTTCTCAGCTTTTGAGGTTGTATGCGAGTTCCTCTGGGACACCCTTCAGATGACACCTTCACATTAGCATCCGTGTAGAGCCCCCTTTGCTTCACAACTTTTTTATTTGTCTCAATTGTATGCTCTATAGAAATGGAACAAGCACATAATGCAATGCTAATAAAACATATGCCCACTGAAAGTCTGCTTCTTTTGCATATTTGTACAATTGTAGTGTGATAATACACATTTAGAACACTTCCAGAGGGCACACTGGAGGGAAAACCAGACAGCATTATCTGTACAGTTAAGCAGGCTCCAGCCATTCTGTGGAAAGCGCTCCCACTATGATCTGGCATTAGGATCTGTGTTTGTCACAAAGATACACAACCTATTCAATCTCATGTGTAGATTATACAACAAAAGTGTAGTTTATAAAAGTAAACATTTTAATAACAATTATTAAAGCATAACATTTTGGTGCAAATCCTTTATTCCTTTTGAATTATACACATTTGTTCTTACATTTTATAAAAAAAAAATAGTAAAAGAAAGAAATAACAGCTTAGGACAGAGGCTGGATTTGGATAAAGGGATGACATAATTAACCCACTTTGTATTTAAACTTTACACCAGAAGGGGGCAGTAGGCTGTCTTTTATACTGAAAGACATGGGAAGCTCAGTAACACTGCAGCACTACTACTTGTGGCCATCGACACATGGACCAGCTCTTGGAAATGTGCAAATTCATGAAAAAGAAACTCATTTAAGTGTCTGTGTTGAGTGAGATCAAAGAGCATGTGTGGATTTGGAGTGCCAAGCCGTATGCTAGAGGGTGTGGCTAAACCGAATAATCCAAAAAAATGCATAATCATATGTATAAAAATCAGTATACATGTATACGTTTAGCACGTAACATAACTTGATTAGGGAGATCTTTACCATGGGAAAGAGTTTGATGAGGTTTGATGTGGTTTACTCTTTTCTATTTATTTGTTTGTTCATTTGGGGAAACCCACTTTACAGCCACGAGGTGATATGTAACATGTACAGATGTAATACAAGTGTGGAGAGACCTTGGCGTGCCATGCCTCAAAGCAGTGAAGAGAAAAGCGCTGCCTTGTGGAGGATTTTAGTATTAAGCCCACCCACTTTGCCAAATATACAGATTTCAATTGGCTGCTAGCTGCAGTGCTTAGACTAGGTCTCACCAGCCTATGGAACTTGGGCTTGACACAATTACAAGGGGGAAAAAAGAAAATAAAAGGAAAAAAAATAAAGAGGAACGCTGACTATGAGACCAGTTAAACTGTTACAGAGCATCACTGGAGAGATTTGTTCAATTCTTGACAAGAGTCACAGGCTAGCCGAAGAGGCAGCGCTTGACCCATTAAAGCCACAGACTACGTTTCGGCAGGCCGAGGAAGGCGAAGTCATCCTTTTTCCAAAAAAACAAAAAAATTGGCTTATCACAAATATGAACATGGAAAATTAACACACGAGACCACACCTTCTGCTCTGCTTCCTTTAGCTTCTCCTTTTTATTTTTCTCTCGGTTTGCCTGTGCTCGCCATCTGTGATGCCAGCATGCACTGATCTAGGCGTTCTGCATTTCCTTGCCGATCTTGTAGCTGAGGATCTTGTTCCAGTCAATCTTGGTGCGGGTAACAGGTAGCTGTCGGCGTAAAGCTTTGAAGGTGGTGTCCGACATGGTTTGGTAGTTCTCACTGATCGCCGTCTAGAGGAGTAAATGGTGTCATACCTGTTTGTATCATCTATTTATTTAATGCTCACTTCATTTTTTTCTGTCAACAAAAGCAATGCTGTAAATCTGCAAATCTCCTGGACCTTAAAATCTAAGAAAATAGGACTCAAAAATATTGTAAATTGCTAATGTTTTTTTGCTGGGAATGTTTCCCCCTTTTTTCCCTGCCCTGAACTCAACAGAGCTATTTAGTCCATCATAGTGGCCTGCTCCCAATAACTCGGGAAGCTGTCACATGTGAAGGCCAGTTATCACTTAAACATAAAGTGGAAAAAAAAACAAACAAACAAAAAAAAACATATACATTCTGCCAATGGTATCTTGGGATGACAAAGCCAACTATATCCTCAGTCCATGCATTGACAGACACCTGGATGACATGATGTTAAACAGAAAAAGTCTACAGTGCAAACTGCAACTCAACATGATGGCAGTTCAATGTTGCTCGATCAATAAAGGTAACTAGATTGCACAGACATAAGATAGAGAGGGAGCTTACTAAACCACACTTACCTGGTACTCATTTTCTGCATTTTCAATAATTTTCACGAACTCCTTGGCAGTCTGTGTCTCATTCTAAAGAACAGTGAGGAGAAACACTAGGTTACATCAACTCCTGACAGACTCATAAAGACAATAATGTAATACACAGAAAAGCTGCTATTAGTCTCTAAGACACAGGGCTGTCTCTGCCCGCATAGACTTCCT
Source organism: Albula goreensis (assembly GCA_022829145.1). Lineage (NCBI taxonomy): Eukaryota > Metazoa > Chordata > Actinopteri > Albuliformes > Albulidae > Albula > Albula goreensis. The sequence goes on along the minus strand of CM040754.1, from coordinate 13,352,196 downwards.
TCAACGGGTGTCTTCAAACCACAGCGCAGCAGCAGCGCAGCATCCCAGGAGCTGGAAGGCAAACAGATACAGAAAGACAGACAGGCAGGCAAACAGGGAAACAGGAGGCAGTCAGGCAGACATGGCAGACAGCAATCCCATAATCATGCAGGCTGACATGCTGACAGACAGACAGACAGACAGACAGACAGACAGACAGACAGACAGGCAGAGGGACATACAGACAGACACCAGCGCTCAGGGCTGGAACTCACAGAAACAGTCAGAGATTCCTGCACGTCCTTGTGGCTGACCAGCTGGACATTTCCATCCTCATAGTAATGCACCTGGACAGTCACAGCAGACATACAGGGGAGAGAGGGGGACAAAATGAACTGATGTTTTGGCACTGAGAAGTTTCAAATGTTGAAGTGTTGTGTTCGAATTGTTGTCCTTCACAATTTTAATCCACTGTAACACAAAACCTAAGGCTATTCAAATCAAATGCATCAACATATGCAAAATGGCTCAGTCAGGTAACAAACCAAAGTCAACCAAGGAAGAGGTTATCAGAGAAAAAATAAACAGGCCAAGGTGAGGAAGTACAGATTCGACATGTGACAGAAAGAACAGATGCCCACCTGAATCTTGAGGACTCCTACCACTTCAGAGGTGGACTGGCCAATGGTGAATTTCCATTCAGACCTGCAGCGGCCATTCCTGAGGGAGAAGGGGAATAGTTGAAATTAGGGCTTTTAACAATCCAGAAAAATGTCTTTCAAATTATCATTTCTTAAAAATATCACCATTCAACTATATTCAAAATGGGTGTTGTTTGACTCATTTTTAAGCAAACATCTACAACAGTGGACATGCTCATCAGGCAAAAAAGTATGAAATCACACAAAATAAAACATTCAAAACTCTGCTCTGACAGCGCTAGATTAAACACAGTTATTCCAGATGCACAGTTACATAACTGTATGACAGGACACCACACATACCATTTCCATATGGTCACAACATGCAAATCCCATTTATTACTCACAACATGTGTACTAGATAACAAATAAGTAAATTTCCAGAAGTAACTTTAGACCAGAGTAATACCAAGTTTAGATTTACATTAAGTATGATTATATTATGTATTCAAGTTTCAGTAAATATGTGGGCTCAATGAATATTTAATGTACCAAATGATAACTTCATTATCACCACATGTTTTACAGCGCACTGGTTGGAAACTACTACTTGCATGCTTTGAATCCTTGATCACAAAACTATATTGTGAACCAAAGCACATCATTAAAGTCATTTTACCAGAAATTTTTGGGTTGAAACTGGTGACTTTCAATGCATGCAATGATGGTTTGTTGTCCATCAATGGTTTTCCCATAGACCTGCAAGAAACAAGACACTTTCTGTATCGTTTCAACTTAAGAGGAAAAAAAGGTTGACAGTGGGTTGCCTTGATAAATGAAACTGTTCTGGAAACCACCTGCCCAAGCAACTGTGACATCATTTAGTAGGTCTATGGCAAAAAGTAATGCAACTGATGCGCAATACTCTCTGCTACACCCCTGGTAAAAACATACATTGATCATATTAGCTACAGGGCTGTAAAATCAATGGGTTGTCCACTGAAATCAGGATAATTACATTGAAGAATTTAGCAGTCACAGAGAAACTAAAACGGTTTACATTTCTACAGATTATGCATTTATTCAACTAGATATTTTGATGAAGTAATTTCGGTACAACAGCAGTGCCTGAGTTGCTTGGCCAGCTCCTTAACCATTACACCACACTACTGTCCTATAATGGCTTGTTTTGATTGAGAACAATGTTAGGGGTAATATATTTTGATGCAAAATCAATGGGGAACACTTAATAGTATAAATATAGCATTCGTTGCCTTTTGCTCTGAAAAAAAAACACTTCTGAAATGAATTTCACCTTGTGAAACAGAAAAAAGCAGAGCTAATTAAAAGCTAATTAAAACAGCTAAACACAGCCAACAGGTACGAGGTGGAGCAGGAGACATACAGTGCAGACACCGCTGGGGTAGTGCTCCTTGACGTAAGCCCTCAGGGCGGAGTCACAGGCATCCCTCCAGGGCCGCAGGGCCGCCTCACCCTCATGGGGCTGTGGGTCACTGGCCTCTTTCCTAAGGTGGTCGAATTTGAAAGACAGCTTGTTCCGTGGGTCAAAGAAGCGCCCGTGGCCCAGGTCACCATGCTCTGTAATCAGGACCTGGGTGAGAGGAACCAGAGTAGTAAATACTGTCACCTGTGTAGTCCATCTCATATCTACCCAACATTTCTGCAGCAATACTGTAGTACAGTACAGCAACAGGACTAGGTACATTTTGGAAAGTTAGAAGTCAGTCTCAGATGTGAAATGTAAAGAGGTAATAGGGGTACTGTCATTTTGAAATACCAATTTATGGTTCATAATGTCCCAAAGTGCACAGACACTTACCTGGTCCTCGTACCCTTCAATTTTGGCCATAGTGAACTGATCCATGTTGTATTGGGCAAAGGCACTGTTTCAGAGGTGGAAACAAAACACTAAGGATTAACAAGTGAACAAAGAAGCACAGGCATTGTGTGGTCTCAGAGGCTTTGCATAGCAAGAAAATTAGCCATTCTTCGAAGGCAGGTGCTAGGTTTACCCAAACAGGCTTCATCTCTGTGTCTTAACTAGGCATCACCCAGTAGCTTTTCAGATGATTATGTCAAGCCACTGCATCAGTGGGGGAAAAAAAAAAAAAAAAACACTAACCTATAACCTTGTTAGCATGCAAAAACAGTATTTTTATGTCACACTCTGTCTCATGCCAGTTTAATTCTCATGTAAAAACATTGAAAAATGAAAGACAGAGATGAAAGCAGTGGAGTGTTTTATGACAGAGCTGCTTCTCCAGGTGGCACGCCCCACAGGGAGCTCTCAGTGTGTCCAGCATTCATGACCTCTGACATTAACACTTCCTGCTCAGACAGACTGTGAGAAAAACTGGGACTCACTGTGCTGCCCCCTCCCGAAGAAGATTGTCATTGTTGAGCAGTAACCGCACATCTGCAAGCACAAAAAGACAGACACACTGTCTGTTGGCATCAACCAGCTCCTGCAACAGGTATGGGCTACAGTGTCTTGACAGGTTACCTAAATGCCATGTCTGTGTAAAAGCAGAGATGACTGCTTTATTGAAGGCCTTGTTGAAATTACTTTTCTGAGGCCCTAAGAGCAACCTGGTGAAGATTGGTGAACCTCAGCAGAACTGCAAGTTACTGGCCTTCAATTGGAATTTTACTACAACTGCCAGGAGCCACTGCAGTGCAAAAGCACTACCAACAGTAGAAGGACTGCATTGTAAACAGTGATAGCAACATTTGCAAATCTTTTTTTGAGACATAGTGGGTGTCAAGGTGTCACACAGCAAGTCACACCACATTTGTGTTAATGTACGATTAGTGGTCTTGTTAAGCACTATTGTTACTGAAGTACCAGAGTGAGTTACTTTTAAGTATTTACTTCAAATATTGATTACTGCTCAAAGGCTTTCTTACCATTGAATACTTCGTTAAACTCTCCTGGAGGCGCGTGGAGGACAAAATTGGCAGCTACACGGACCTGAGGAAAGAGAAAGTGACACAGAGTTCACACCCTCGACACATCTTATACCACCATAACCTGCTTTTTTTTAGCCATGAACAAAGGATTTTGATGAGGGGTAGTGCTTAAGGTGCTTTAGTTATAATTGAAAGCTCATCGTAAACTATAAAAGGGGCTGTTTCTTCCCTGTAATGCAGCCCCCTGGAAACCTTGATGGGAAATCTCTACATGTAACACATGCAATTATATTCAGGTACAGTAGTTCTCAAATCCTGCATATTAATTAGCCTATTCAATATTTACTAAATGCTATATACATGTACAACACCCATTCTGTGATACTCGCTCATTCAACCAACAACAAAGTATAAATATACATTTGAATAACCTCCAAACCGCTGACAGAAATGTGTGACCGAACAGCAAATGTCTTCTTCAGGGTCACTAGTGTAAATAGCACATTCTATGCCCCCAGGCCATTCCTTAGGAAGCATGCTCATATGTCCAGGCTTTTCTTAGCCAGAAAGACCACACATGAGCTTGCAGTATTATTGGCAGTTAAAAAGGCATCATGGCAAAGGGGGCTCAATAATACTATCTAATACTAACTGCTAGTATATAGGCTGGTTTATGCAGACCTATTTTTGGAGAGCCACTTGCATCTTGAAACTAGAGACTATTAAAAGAAAGTAAAATGTTTAAGTATCCAATGGGTTACATACTCCTACTACCCTGCAGTAACAGGTAACATTCCATCAGAATTAACTGCACCCAGAGCAACACTTAGAACCTGCAATGCACATTATGGTCACTGGATGTTATGTATTGGTAAACTGCATGTATGTTTTTTTTTTTTTTTTTTGTATAACTTGTACATAACATAGCAAGTACTATATGTATGCATACATTCTTTGGGTTGATCTTAAATTTCCACCCTCTATCTCTCTGTTAGGTCACTTAAGTTAGGCCTATCACTGGTAGTGAGGCCCCTACAAGACTGTACAGGACTTTCGAAACTCAATAATCGACTGTAACTGAAATTACTTGACATTTACTTAAAAAACTTTAGAACCTGCATTGTGTCTACCAACCCTTCTCTATAGACACAGCAGGCCAAATGGACAGCAGACCAGGCATAAGATTCTCACTGCCCTTCTGCAGTCATCTTCTCTACCTGAGGATCAGGAGATGGGCAGACCCAGCCCGCTGGGAGAGGCTACATGCTTCCCCTACCATAGAATAACAAATCCCAGGACCCTGAGATACAGTTCAAAATTGGATTACAATCATGGTACTCACCACACACTGTTTATCTGCTCAGAACACACATTACTATAACAGAGCAATACTTTGTCTTTGTCAAAGCAGTCAGGTCCATCAACAGGAATTACACCATTACAGAGGAAAAAGCTGTTCTGGTGTTGTTAATTCAGTGAGCAGTAACTTCCCAAAGCTATGTTAGTCAATTGTATTACTATATTAGTCAATGCATTCAACAAAGACTTCTCTGTGGCAGTGTATGTTTTCATTTCCCAGCTACATGGTTCTGTCATAGAAGTATGCTAGCCAACAACAACAAAAAAAAACAACAACTACATTTAGCACTGTGCCAGTTGTGAATATCTAAAAAAAGGAAAAACAACCCCCCAGTCCTGACACATCAGTGTACATCTGTACCTAAATGAATTAAAAATTAGTTAGTTGCTTGCCAAGTCCACTGCCCCACAGCAAAGGAGTTGGCTTCATATCAGATATTACTGGTGGCTTTGGCTGTAGCACCAGGCTGATGAGCAGAGCAGCCATGTGATCATAACATATCACTGACATTTCCAAAGCTGAGTTGACACGGGTATAAGCAGCATGTCTGAACAGCTGCAACCACAGCCATTTTCACCAATCAATGAGAGGTGCTCCACTGACGTGTACAGTTTGTTGTCTTTCCTTTTGTTTACAATGCTTGTGATTAGAAAAGGCGTATCAAGTAGGTATCTACAGCAATTACAGGACAGTGCGCATTGAGCACAGACAGAAAAGCAGCACAGCAATAGTGGAGCAATACCAGATCACAGCATTTGTCACATAACTTTTTCCCCACTCTGCCTGCCTGTACATGCACCTGACCAACATGATTACAGCAGGCAAGGAATGCTCAAACTCTCCCTAACAAGCATCGGCATGCTGTCAGCCATCTGAGCTGACAACAGCCTAGAGATAATGAATGAAGGCAAGATTCCATGGCCTTGGTTATTTTTTCTTCTAGATCAATGCTACACAGAACCACTGACCTTTAAGTTATCTGGATGCCTTCATCTATCATTTGAATCTGCTATATCAGCTGATCCACATGATTTAAAGATTGATCAGCAAATCTACTCTGCATCTTAACAGTTCTACAAAAAACCAAGCCCTGAGTGCCTGGTACGGCTCCCAACCTTAAATCTCTGTTCACCAAGTACCTTTTCAGACAGCCCTTCTTCTGATGTGCCTCAAAAAGGATCCCAGTGACTGCTGAGGATGTGCTGCAAATCACTGACTAGATGGTGATACACAAGGTGCAGTATGATGTGCTTCCTTTAAATCAATAACCATATTCACTGGACAGCTTTGTAAATTGAATGCTGGATAGTAGAGAATACAGGTTGATAATACAGCTTTATCACAAAGGCTCTCATAACTGACAGGATCTTTTATCAGCTTTGTTCATAAGCTGAATACACAGAGTGGCAGTCATTACGCCTTTTAAAGTCTACTGAACAAAAGAGACACAGAAGATATTCATTAGGATGTATCATATTAGGTTAGACATACATTATACTCAGTGAGAGGTCCTTCCAGTTGAAATTTAAACATAGTATTCATACATAGTAATAAACATTCTAAAAGTAAAATACATTTGAGGCATGAAATTTCAAGGAACAATTTCCCAGTAAACTTTCAGAGTTCTAATATGGGCATATGCTTAACCAGGACAGATATGACCCCGCTGTCAAGAAAACCAGATGGGATCAGGCAAAAGTATTCGCTGATTAGCTTCAGTGACTCTACAGAGGTATTTTAAGGTGGCACTGCATCATATACAGGCATGTGCCAGACTATTAGGAAAATTAGGAAAAACTGCCCAGGACAACTAAGTATTCGTAACGGTTTAATCTACAAATAAATTATTCAAAGTATGAATAATGAATGAGGTTTCATGTCAGATGAAAAATGCATATATGTATACAAAAGTGAAACATTTCATTCTTTACCATAATGTATCCCTTTCAATAACAAAACTTAATCTGCAGTTTGTAGACTTCAGTTTCACCCAGTCAGGTAAGCCACATCTAAATGTATGCGTGATAGAATTATGGCACAACCAAGAATGTACAGCTCAGGTCGTAAAACGACTTAAGTAATCTGTCCAGTAGTTCTGGACAACTGTAAAACGAACTACTTTCGAACACAAAGTATGGGTGCAACACGATAGTAAAGCAGTCTGAGCTCATGACAAACACCATCAGTACAAGTGAAATCAATTATTAATAGTAACAGTATTTATTATTATTACTATTATTAGTAGTAGTAGTATAATTATGTTGTTGTTGTTGTTGTTGCTGTGCAAAATGCATTTAAACAACAACCCCACCTTTGCTCACACAGACAAAAGTGCTAGTGGGGTGGTATAAAAACATTTCAGGGTGAATCAATAAATTATTGTAAACTAAATCCCAGTCTCCCTACATTTTCGTTGAAAGAAAGTGTGTGGTGAAATCATACATCTAATTCAGGTACCGGTAAGGTTAGCATACCGATCTATGATAAGTATCTGACCTGATGAGATCTAATTGGGAGGGGTAACCAGATAGTAGCACTTGTTAGCGGTTGGCTAAATTGCAAACAGGAAGTATCGTTACTTTCGGTATTACCAACTTAACTACCAAGAGATCTTCAAGATGCTAGCTAACCAACATTTTAGCAAATAGACGCCCGGCAAAACAACTATTCACAATTAATCACCCATTTACATATGTTGCTTGTCAGGTTGATCTGACACTAGCTAAACACCAATTATGGTACATTGTCGCTAGCTAACGTTAACCCAGACTGGAAGACGGAACTAAACTTGGTTCAATTCTGCAAGTACGCAAACTTCGCAATAATGCAACTACCACACAACAACACAACTCTAAATGCAATAGGGCACAATGAAATCGCGTCCACATAAAAATTACCCTGTCATCTAACGTTTTATGTGGTAGCTTTTGAGGAAAGTTGAATCTTAGCTAGATAGATGGCTCTTTGAATAAGCTTGCAAACTGGCAGGGCTTGCCATATGAATATTTATTCTACCCAGAAAAGCCAGATTCAGTACCCTGAGCAAAGACACAGACTGCTACAGTATTTTATACCACTAAATAAAGGTTATGATTTGGTTTCCATTATTTTGCAAGTATTAAATGACAATTCCTACCTTCTCCTCATCAGTGAGTTGTTCCTCAAAGTCGGCCATCTTGGCTCTTCTGGCCCATCCCCAGTGCGCAATGCATAATGGGAATCTGGACTCGTTTTCCCACCAAATATGGCCACTTTCACACACCTTTCTAGTATGCTTGTCTCACGGGTCATAAAGATAAAAGGGCGGTAGAGGAATGCTGGAAGTTATTCTATATCAGTCACTTGAGGTGAAGCAATGGTTTATATTAATATATCTAAATACATTTTTCCCAGATAAATCGCTACATTCGCAAGTTTTATCCTCTGTTTAATTTGAATTCGTACTATGTATTGTCGGGTGCAATGATTTGGGTTGCTGTCGTCATGTGTTAGTGGTTTCTGTCCACACATTATGAATATGATTAGATTCGTATGCAAAAGTGCGGTGTGACTTCACATTATTTGGTTTTTAAAGACTACTGCATATTACATGATGAGCTATCGCCACCTACTGTTTATGGTTTGCTTTACCGTCGGATGCGCAGGGATGTTTTAGCTGTATCGTGAGAGCAGAACCTGCATTCAGTTGAAGGGGCTCCAGTTTCCAGTTTTACAGTGGCAGTGTGCGCTCATCTACAGTGTGAGCAGCTGATTTAAATATAAACTAATATAAAATATGAGCTTCACAAATATAATATTCCATGAACATAACCGACAATAGCATACTGGTGCTTTAGCTGGTTGTGCCACCCAGGAGGTCCTGTAACTTTTGTCTTCCGTATGCACGCCGAAGTCTGAGGTTAAACTGGGTGTATTGGACATCTCATCGGTGTTACATGAATAGAAAATGGAGCACTCGGAAAAAAAACCGAACTACCACAAGTCTGATCTAAACAGTCACTTTGGTTTCAGCTTCAGCTATTATAAAATTGACTTCTTCACAGGAAGATCCCGAATTATTCACACAACATTCAAGAAAACCGAGAAGATTAAGTCATCTTTTTTGTAGTGCCTTGAAGTGACAGGTCTAATAGACGGTTTCAAGCATGCATTCTTCATCTTTGTATGATTCATTTCCTCAGCAAATTATTTATTTATTTTTATTTATGTATTAATTTATTTTTGCCATTTTGGTGAACCATTGCACTGAAGTGGGATGGGAGACCTGGGAAAACAGCTGATGTTTGAAGATATGTGGGTGGGTCAGAAGGGTACACTCTTCCTTCTGAGCCAAAAGTAATTCCAGTCCTGTTGCACAATGACGGAGGTACTGTGCTGTATCAGATTAAATCCAATTTATTTGTGTATTTTAAGCAATATATTTGACAACAGACTGTAGGCAGAACTGAGTTTACCTAGGTAAACAAAAAAGATACGGCTGAAACAGAAACACATCAAATTTTGTTTATCGGGTGAGGTCACTGAATTAATAGGGTTGTTTCAATCCCAAACGCCGTCTAGCTGAAAGGCAGTCCTCCTGCATCCCATAATTCTTATGTTTACACTGTCACCCATTCAAAAATGGCGGACCGCACTGATAGTAACCAACAATCTGTTGGATTTATAGACAAATTAAAATCTTGGCTCTCCTGGTCATGGACATACATATGTTTTATTTGGTTTGCAATGGTCTTAACTATGTTATATGTGCTACGGAGCCCTCTGAAGTTACAGGAAAGTTTTGTTGCAGGTAAGACTATAAAGTCAATGTAGATAATGTTGTAGAGTTTTGACAGTTAAGGTTTTGACAGCTCCTAACAACAGGGTGTACCTAAATGTAGCGTTACGTTTACTGTCCAACTTTATATAATTAAAAATACCTGAAGTTCACAGGATGTCTGGCATCGATAGATAAACCGAAATAATCCAATAGCTTTTCATTGTGCGATAAGTTTTTGGTTTCTTCTTCAATGTATTATGTTGGAGTTGACATCGTCAGCTACCCGGGGAGAGAAGCAATGAACACTGAAGTAATGGAGCTTATAATGTTCGCTACCCACACTGTACGAAAACTTGAACATTTTAACTACAGTAGCTATGTTATTATCCAACTGCGTAGTGCTCTGGGACTGATTTACTTCTAACTAGGGTAATTTATGTGGTTTAGGAGACTGGAGATGAACAAAGTGATGCAAAGTACAAAAAACTCTGTGTTGATATTTTCTGGCTTGATCCTTAACGTTACTCTGGTGACTGCCTAGTCCTGCATTATATAACCTTAATGCTAACAATAGATAAAGCTGCTCGATCTATCATACATACATAGCTAGCTAACATCAGTACCTACTGTTTGAATGCTTCAGGCTGGAGAGCTGTTGTTAACTTGCGCCCAGATAAAATCATCCAATCTATGCATGATTAGTTTTAGTAGCGGTGTAAAATCTGAGTGTCTTAAATCTCAGTATCTTAAATGATTGTAAATGGTTTCTGAACGAGTTCTCCTCCGCCAGGAAGCAAGCATTGAAAAACACTGGTGGGAAAAGCTATTGATAGACACCACGCTAAATTAGGTAGCTCGCTCGGAGACCGTCCGAACCTTTTTTTAGAACTCTTTATATGTGTTTCCTATTTTAAAGAAAAATAAACTTGTCTACAATTTATTCCTTGCCTAGGTTAAAACAGAAATGGCAAAGTTGTGCATTGAAGTTGAGTACTATGTTTTGGGATAAGGATTATGTGTCGTTGGATCTTTCAGCTATAATTCAACGTTCGAAACATCAAGACCTTATATATTATCAGTGCATTCCATTCTCCCCATACAGCACAAATATGCGTTGTACGTTTTATGGTCATTGAAGGTGTCATGCATGCCAGAATCAGGATAAGTGGAGTGTACAATGGAATGTCCTTGTTCCTTTTAAATACAGATGACCAGCATTGCACTTTGTGTTGGATCATTTGTATGTTACACATTTTAAAACAAAGGTACTGTGATCAATAACAGTAAAGTGTTTCCTCCCTCTAGCATCTGTTTTCCTGAACACTCTGACGCCTAAATTTTATGTGGCACTAACTGGAACCTCCTCACTAATTTCTGGCCTCATTTTGGTGAGTTCTGACCTCAAGTTCAGTGAGCTGTCTTGGCTTTGTTCACTCAGACTTAGGTCAAGAGATATGCAATTGACCAACAGTCCTGCTGTTTGTGTTGTAGTACAGCAGTTCTATGATTTGGTTGTTTTGAGTTTACAGGTTAAAATTATAGGGGGGACACTCTTGTTGTACACTTTAGTGATGTACTTAATTGCTCAGTAAAATAAACACTTAATAAGTCAAAACATAAGACACTGTAGAAAATGCATGTACTGAACAGATGTTTTTCATTTTGCATGGTCAGATATTTGAGTGGTGGTACTTCCGGAAGTATGGCACATCTTTCATTGAGCAAGTTTCTGTGAGTCATTTGCGCCCTCTACTGGGTGGTGTGGAAAACAGCAGTACAGCTGGCCTGTTTTCCTCTGTACCTGGAGACACGGAGCCCAGAGCTAGTGTATCAGGTACTTTACTGGTAAAACACATGTTTGTACATTTTCATTTTTACTTATCTGTTGTAAAATATAAATGTTGATGTGTTTTAGCCTCATTAACAGCTATGAGACTTTTTCTCTGATAAAAAACAGTGATTCAGCTTAATGCATGATCATTGAGTTCTTGGATTACTTTAGTTTTTAGAATAGAGTGTTTGGTGTTGATTACTCTAAAATGCCAACTGCAATTATATCATTACATATTAGGTTTAGATCTTTTCTGAAAGTCACTGTTCAAATATACTGTCTCTTCTCTATCTAATGGTGACAGTTGTCCATTCCAGAATGCAAAGTTTGGAGAAACCCATTGAACTTATTTAGAGGAGCAGAATACAGCAGGTATGATATCAATTTGCAAGAGTTTAATCAAGCCTAACATCATAAATTTTATTTAAATATAGAGTATTTAACATCCAAGACTTCAGCCACTTTCAAGTCAAATGGAAAGGTGATGATTGAAGGCTTTTTATCTAAATCATGTCTTGATGTTGCTCTCTGCTAAGGTACACTTGGGCCACTGGAAAGGAGCCCTTGACATACTACGACATGAACCTTTCAGCACAGGACCACCAGACCTTCTTTACTGGTGACACTCAACAGCTGAAGCCAGAGGATGCTGGTCTGTGTTTTTATTCCTCACAATGTGTCAAAAATGGGAGATAAAATGAATGTGAAGGAAAGGCTGCTGGAGAATTTCAGTGGGCTTTCACTTGGGTTTGCCAAGTAAATGAACACAATACATATTGCATTGTACTGTGGAGGTGAGGGGCAGTTTACCTTAACCACCACCAATGTGTAATGCACACCTAAATTTGGTGAGTTTTCATCGCTAACAGTAGTCGCAGCACTTGTGTGCTGAAGTTGACATTTACATAGCACTGCTTTTTCCTGTCATAGTGATGCAGAAAGCTTGGCGAGAGAGAAACCCATGGGCTCGGATCAAAGCAGCATATCAGGCCATTGAGCTCAACCATGAGTAAGTGAACCATCAGCTAAGATGTGCCCAGCCAGAGAAAAAGAATCGTCTCCGCTCTCACAAGCTTTTGTTTATGTCTGTGCCTCAGGTGTGCCACTGCCTATGTTCTGTTGGCAGAAGAGGAAGCCACCACCATTACAGAAGCTGAGCGTCTGTTCAAGCAGGCCCTGAAGAGTGGTAGGTCCCGTCAACCCTGGACTCCTCTTAGTGTGAAATTTATTTTGGTATGTCATTTAAAAAAAATGAAAAAGGACTTTTTGAAATAACTAAATCAAAATGTAAAAGATTTCACCAAGAAGCTCATACACTGTGGCTCTCAAGAACTGGAGTTGAGTATCCCTGTCATAATAAGTAAACCTATGATCATATTTAACCATTGGGAACAGGCAATGTGGGCGGGTTTTCTTCAAACATAAACCCATCCTGATTTATGAAAAAGTATAAAAGAGTTGACTAGGGCTGTACTGTGGTATGGGTAGCAATTGTGTTGGAGTCAGTGGGTCCAGTTAATACTTTGCATGGGTGAATTATGGCCAAGGATTATGACCAGGAACATCCTACAGTACAAATATTGTTTCTTTAAGATGTTCCCATATTCCAAGATGATAAACACCTTTCCCTACATATTTCTAAATTGATTTAAGAATAGTTTGATGAACACACAGATGAATTCAAACAAATTCCATGACCTCTCCAATCACCAGATCCACCCGGCCCCCTCATTCCAGATCCAATCATCAGATCTGAGCATTATTTTTGACTTGTTCAGAGCTCAAATAAGCAGGTTATGGTCTTGATGAAAGATTTGTTATTCCATTAGAGACAAATCAAAGTATGTATAATAGCATCACAAAGAGAAATGACATGTTTTGAAGGTAAAGGGCGCCCAAGTCCTTATCAGTTAATAAATATTAATTTATTGTTTGGTGTTTCCTTTATTTTTTTACCCCATATATACACACATGTAAAAGAGAATGTAACTGAGTTCTATTACTTAATTTGTATTTCCAATGACGTGATCTTATATCTGCTCTTTTGAAAATGACAGGAAACCATGTCTGTAAATATCTAATTGGAGCTTGAATGTTGAATTTTCAGAGAATAAAATAAGCATTTGAAATAGTATAAAGTGCTTCTCTGGATTTTTGAGTAATGAAACCAAAACCAGTTAACTATTAATATATTTACAACAAAGTTCTGTTCAATGTAATATTTCCTAGATTATCTAATTTTAAGGTTTAATTATTGGATAGGGAGACTTAGTGAGTTTTATGTCATCCATGGTGGACATCAAGGGTGGAAATAGCACTACCGGTGCAGTTAGAGTGAGTTCAGGCTTGGAAAGAGGCATTGCAGGTTAGTCTATTTTGATTTGCATGTGTTATGAGTTTGACGAGCCCAAACTGTTTTGCATTACATTGGGAGCGCTGTCATATATCTACAATATAATAATACAAGATCTGCTCTCCACAGCTGGCAGAGATACCAATGTCCTGATTTACATCAAACGCAGACTGGCAATGTGTGCACGCAAGCTTGGTAGAATCAAAGAAGCAGTGAAGATGATGAGAGATGTGAGTTTTACTGCTGTTTAAAACTGAGAATCAATGTCAGTTAAAAAACAAGAGGGGTTTGTAAAGCTAGGCTCAACATGTAGATGAACTGTAGGTCTGGAAGACCTTGGCTTTCTGTAATGACTCATGCATGTCCTGCAGTTACTAAAGGAATTCCCTCTGCTGGGAATGCTAAACATCCATGAGAACCTGCTAGAGGCGCTCCTGGAGCTTCAGGCTTATGCAGATGTTCAAGCTGTCCTTGCAAAATACGATGGTAAGAACACTTTCACCTGATTATGTTTTATGAACAATAGATCATCAGTTTGTCAATCATACAATAAAGCCACCAACTACTCATTTAATTATTAAATGTATCAACTAATTAACAAATTATTCAATCATCCCACAAATCAATCAACCAATTAAAAGTAGCTCTTGAATTTTTTGCACTGCAGAAGGGAGGTGAATAATTTGATACTGAATAAATTTAGGTAATTGAAAGAAGACAAAGGTTTAAAGTGTTGGTGCAGTAATTCAAATGCAGCTTTCATATTGTTCACATTGTGAGCAGTCTAATGAATAAGGTTTAAACACCCAACCATTTGTCAGCCAGTTTAATTGAGATATATGGTACAAGTGTGAATTTATCAATGTTATTCTGTATATCTGTATTTCTGCCAATTTTTTCTTTTGTAAAAGGGTCACATGCTTTTGTTTGTTTTACTCCTGCTCCAGATATAAGCTTGCCAAAGTCAGCTGCAATATGTTACACGTCAGCACTGCTGAAAGCAAGGGCAGTATCAGATAAGTAAGCACTCTGAGACATCCTGCTCATGTTACAGCTTACAATACTGCATATAGGTAAACACACTTAACATACTTACATATCAATTTGAACTCTGACTACATTGTCTTAATAGTTTTGCTTTTTAACACACCAGTGTGAGTGATTGTTAAAACACTTTATATCATAAAAAGTCTCATTCCACTACAAACTCCAGTTCCAAGGTAAGTATTATTCCCTTAGTATGATTGCTGAAAGTACCCTATATTGAATATTTAAGTATTGTGTTACAAGTTTTCCTAGTATAGATTATACTTTAAATTGCACCAAAGAGACAGTTTCTGGGTCTTGAACCCTTGACCCCCTTATTTGTGGTAAAGCTGTTCTGATTGGCCCTGATTTCTCATCTTTTCTCAGGTTCTCTCCCGAATCAGCGTCGAGGCGGGGCCTGAGCACAGCTGAAATGAACGCAGTGGAGGCCATCCACCGAGCTGTGGAGTTTAACCCCCACGTGCCAAAGGTCAGACCGTAACTCCACACATCAAACATCCTTCAAAAAGCAAAGTCTGTCCCAAGCTGGAATTTGATTCTTTTGTCTTTCTTGCATTTTTTAACAGACAGCAGAGCAGCAACTAATGAGTCCAACATGACTCCCTCTGTGAGCATGTAGTAATCTCAAATGTGCAGAATGGGTGAATCCAGTCTATATTCTACATCTGCGGCCCATCACTGACATAGCCATCTGTCACTGTCTTACAGATGGAAATAGCAGTCTAAATGCATACCAGTTTGAGCTATTCCAGGTTTTACTCTGAGCAGGTTCACATTCCATCAACAGGCACTTCCCACTTGCTGGACAAACCCACAAGTAAGCCTGGCATTTCCATACCAGTTATTTCCTTACCTGCTGTCTGCCATCATTGCTCTTCTATATCACCTCATTGACGTATGGGACTTTCAGTCTTCACAATGAAGTGAGTGTGTTCTCAGGCAGTTCTCTATAAATACCTAGACCCTTTTCTGTAATTGTACAGTTTTCGTGAACCAACAGGTGGTGCTCTTGCCTTACCAAACAGACTAGTAAGAAGGGTTGCCATATAGATCACAGGGAGGTTATTGGTGTAATAATGAAGTTATTACATACAGGTTGTTTTAGCAGCCTGTTGTTGGATAACTTTAATTTTGTTTACATTTAAGTTTAATGTATTGCTGCTAGTTCAAAACTAAGATGTATTTTCTTTGAAATACTGTTTATTGTGCAGTTCATTTTTGTTAAAACAGCATATACTGATGTCATGAAGATTAGTTCATGTGTCCATGTATAATACAAAATGCATAGGTACTTTACCAATGAGTACAGAGAGAGTAAATTGTCTTTGTGGTGCTTTGTGAAATCAGCCCTGTCCTTGGTATAGAAAATAAAGAGAAAGAGAATGAAGTTGAGGCAACTAAGGCAAAGAGGAGAATGTTTTCACCTTTTCAGCACTAATGTGCATTTCAAAAGAGAGGGATCCTTGACCCTTAGCCTGAACACAGAGCACCACATGATTTCTACAGTTCCCTGTTCCCAGCATAGGACACAGCTTGCGTAATGCACCTGAGAGCTCTGTCTACCCTCTTTCAATGAACCCTTTCCATCAGATGCATGCTACAAGTTTACCACTCCAATATGAAGAGAATCTGAGAGCCACGTTGCCTCATTCCAATCCCATTGTGGACATAGGCACTGAGAGAAAAATGTTGAAGCAGGGGAGGTGTAGATAGGTGAAAAGAAATAGGGGTTGTTGGCATCTTGGGTGTGCTGAAGTCCAGACGGGTTTTTCACATGTGCTCACAGCACTGACCAGATGTCATGCATTTGCCTCAGGGCAACAGGGCCCTCTCCAGCTTGGGAGGCTGTGTACGCTTTCAGGCGCTTTTACAACTGAGTCAGTTAGCTGAGATGGGCGATGTCCATCGGGCTGTTCGTCAGAAGATGGAGCCTGTTAAATCCAACATTGGGGGGACTGTGTGCCTCAAAGAACGCCGCTACCCAGGACATCAAAGGCCCAGTCCCTAAGCGGACACCGAATCCCAATGGAGTACCTCCCACGGGGATTAGTGCGGGACATCTGTGTGTCGGAGCAGGAGCCGGAATGAAGCAAAATGACACCCCTTTTTACAAAAGACTGCACAGTTACACACGGCAAAGAGGAGGACTGGAGGGCCTTTATCTCTCTGTCTCCACGTCTGTCTCCCTCTATAGCTGCCTGCTAGCCGTAGGGTCTCAGAAACTTCTAGACACATCTGCTGGTGTCTGAACTTAGCAGGCCACTCAGTGAGGTGAGGCATCAGTCTACACTTCAAAAAGGAGGCCTCTGCTCGCCCTTCATGCCCTCTAGACCCAGTCACCGAACATAAACTCATCTTTCCAATTTTGAGCCGCAGCAGTGACAGCCCTTTTCCGCTGTCCTCGAGTGGATCCCATGGCCCAAGTGGCTTTTTAGTGCTCAGCGCATCCCAAAAGACTGTGGCTACTGCACTTTGAAGCACTTTGGAGGGTCATTGCTGTGAGGAAAAATTACTGTTGACAGCGCTGGTGATATGGCGATTCATCAGAGAGCTGCGTGAGGATTCTCACGGGCTTGGATGGCTACGCCACTGCTGGCACTCGCCTCCATGTTTACGCTACATTTTGGCATGGACGATGTGTCATTATTTTGACTCCTGATGGCCATTATATCTATTCTAATCCCAATTTTACATGGATTGTAGCATTTTCCTCCGATATGCCAGATCAAAGGAACGGTCCGGGTCAGATTATGACTGAACAGCATTCATGCACTATAACAGCCCCAGTTCTCCCCCCACCCACCAAAACATCAATAGATTTGTGCACTCTTAATTTGAAAAATTATCTAATTTCCAGTAGTTCTTGTTGGGTTTCCTTACAATGATAAAATCTGTTGGTGGTGCGCACCCACTTAAAATTGAAGACAGGGTCAGAACACCCTGGGAGGTCCTCCGAATATATATCTGAAGAGAAATCTGGAATTTATATGTAAATCATTTTTGTTATAAATTCACTCTTAAGTAAATAAAAGGAAACTATGGTGCATGGACTGCTGAAGGGCTGTCCTTTCGTTTGTCCTCTCCTTGGAAACGAAAAGTAGGAACTACCTCTGAATGCGCCCCCAGGGATGAAGTTAATGTTACCAGTGCATAATTTGAGACATACACAAGTTCTCAAAGTGCACCCCAGCTCCTCTCAGTATAATATGCTTGGCTGTTTGGACTGAGGCCAGGGCACACTGTTGTTCCCATGTTCTCTCTCCTTCCCTGTCGGACCTGTAATGGAACAATTAGATTTTCAGGTCACGGCTGCTTCCATGCAGCTGTCATCCAGATAATTGTCAGTGTGACCAGCTTTCAGATTGACCTACTGCTTCTGTCATGATCATTCACTCCTGAATTGGATTCCTGCATGGAATTCCATGGACTACCTAGACTCTAGGTATTGCCATCCCCAGGCATCCTACAGCCCCCAGTTTAGTTGGCAGGACCACTCTGCAGTTGAATGATCCCCTATAATATACCCCTGTTGCTCTACACTGTTAAAGACAGGCTACTCAAAAGATTATGTGAAGTTAGATTTGGTGGGGAATTACAGGGCCATCTATATATGGACACCATGCTACATTACACAGATCGGTGGTATATCCTGCATGCAGCCATATATTTCACTGTGCAGTAGCCATCAATCTATTATACAGTATCATGTACTGGAAATTCCATCCACACTTTGGGAATCCTGTCCACCCCACTGTTGTCAAGTACTGTAACTTCTGAAAGAGCTTGGCCATGCTACATGGCTGATCAGATGTCTGGAACTCTTGCGTCTGCTGTGGGCAGAAGTAGAATGGTAGAGCAATTGTAAAACATGCAGACAGACATTCTCTCGGCTTTGCAATGGGCTTTTGTGTAGTTGCTGTCAGTTGTCTATTTGTATGAGTTCATAAAGGAAATGTCCTGCGTCACTTCCATGTCTGATCCCTGGGGAAGCCAGTATGGGTAAAGAGCAAGTTAAGGTCACATATGTCTGTATTTCTGTTTATTAGTTTTCCTCAATTAAAGAATACATGTTAATAGTAAAAAGCTGAAAGACAGTGAATACCAAACTATTTCTGCTTCCGAAGATACCATTGCAGCATTTTCAAGGCATATAATCAGACTGCCACTAGATAAATACCAAAAATGAATACTACATGAATGCCACATTGAATACCTACAAACCCAGCTCAGCTGTGTAGTACCTTTTCTAGGGGTTATCAAGATGGCCCCTTTAACAGTTTCAGTTGAGGGCACCTGCGGCCCTTTGTGTGTCAGTGCACAGACTGCAGACTGTGGTCATGGCTATAGATGCCTTCCATTGTGTCATACGCTGGAGATTAAAGTGAGACCTAGGCTTATGTATTATGCTTTGGCTTACAAATACCCCCAAGATAAAAGGGGAACATCGGTGAAACTCAATCCACTGATCAAAGGGGTGGCGGTTCGGTGGGTGGAGTTTGTGGGGGTGGGGTTGGGGAGGGTAGATGGGAGAGGCTATGGGGGGCTGGTGGTGAGACGGAATTCTCTGTGACCGTCTGTGCCCTTCTGCCACCCGGCATCATGAAGATGCCAGTGAGCGACAGTGTCAGACTCAGAGACTACCGCACCTTTTCTCTACCTTTGTGTATCACCTAGAGAGTGCCAGAGTTTTCTAACTATGGACCATTAAAACAAAATTAGCCTTTACTGACCACACTATAATACTATGTGTTGTGGTGCACCAACAGTATGGATTTGTTTATTACAATAGAACAAAATTGTCTGCTTTACTTCTTTAAAAGATGAAAAGAAAGAGACACAGAGGTGTTAGCACAGTTAGCAGATTAACTGTTTTTGTTATTATGCCTTCACATCAGTTCTGTTGCAGTACTGGTGTTCACATGGTCAAAAAAGCAGATTCAGTCAGCCTGGAAACAGACTAGCCTGCCTTTTTTTCAGCCATGTTTTTTTTCCAGTGAGTCCCTTTCACTACACCCAGGTCACCTATTCTTGTCCTGAGAGAGCAGCTCTCTCCCCTGGGGGTTGAGTTCCAGTGGGGGGGTCGAGCTCCCCTGGCGAGGGCCCCTCTGGAAAGCCCAGCCTGCCGGCTCAAAGAGCAGGGACCAGGGGGATTAGACAGGATTAGCCAGCGTGGAACCTTCCAAATGTGTCAGTCTGAAACGCACTGGGAATCGATTATCAGGGCCCCAGCAGAGGGGGGAAAGGGGGTGGGGGGACAGTGGGTGCACACTGGATTGGATCACCATAGTAAATCCCACAAAGGCAAGTGAAGGGGGTAGGTGATAGGGTGAGGGGGCTACCTGGAGATTTTTACACCTTGTCATTGGATGTTTCCTAATGCGAGTGGTTTAAAATCCTTACAAGAACACAGAGTACTCTCCCAGGTGAAAACTGTTGATTTCATTGATTTTTACAGATTTCACAAGGAGCTGTAGATGTAGTAGATTGATGAGTAGTGTGTCTCATGAAGAATTTTGAGGTAACATTTGCTTTCAATGTCAATAAGGTTACTATTTTAAAAACAATAAATGGTGCAGTACAGTAATATTCCATCAGCTTCCTCTGGCACCTGCTTAATTCTAAGTGATGTATTTGGATGGAATTTAAAATGTCTGTCTGTCTGTCTGTCTGTCTTACCTGCAGTATTTATTAGAGATGAAAAGCCTGATCCTACCCCCAGAACACATTTTGAAGAGGGGTGACAGTGAGGCAGTTGCATATGCCTTCTTCCATCTGCAGCACTGGAAGAGGGCAGAGGGAGCCCTAAACCTGCTGCACTGCACATGGGAAGGCAGTACGTATCACCAATTCCTCTGAGCTCAGAAACCTGTCTAGAAACCATTCTAGCTGGACTATTGAGAAACATGGCAGTCCTTTCTGCTGAATGTTAAGTTAAAGCCACAATCTCTTACCCTCTTGGTTTTGTGTTTGTATAGCTTTCCGGATGATTCCCTACCCACTTGAGAAGGGGCATCTCTTTTACCCCTACCCAGGCTGCACAGAGACTGCAGATCGGGAGCTTTTACCTTGTAAGTATTGGTTAGAAACTTCCCAGAATTCACCAGTAGCACCCACCAGTCTCATATGCATTATAATACGTTATAATAAAAAAAGTCATTTTTGGGTATAAAAAATGAAACCACATCACCACAAGCTGAAGTATCACCATAAGGTGAAGCTACCATTAGTTTGCCCACAAATCCAAATAATTATTTGCCATGTTTTTTCTAACAATGGGGGAACACAAAAGCACATATTTATCACCACCATTAATTTGGAGGAACTTAAATATATGTCCTAAAAGTATACTTGCTCATTTTCAGGTTCCATACTTGTTGTTTTGGGGTGAATGTGAATATTTTTGTCTTTCACACTTTGAGGCTTTTTGAAGATCCCTGCTATGACCCATCCCTGTGAACCCTCTTCTTTTTGCTCACTCCAGCCTTCCATGAGGTGTCAGTGTACCCAAAGAAGGATCTGCCCTTCTTCATCCTCTTCACAGCAGGTCTGTGCTCCTTCACTGCCACCCTGGCCATGCTCACGCACCAGTTCCCGGAGCTAATGGGCGTCTTCGCCAAAGCTGTGAGTCCTGTGGCAGTCTTGCTACTTCCTTCCCTACTGCACTCTGAAGGAGAGGGTCTGCACTTAGCACTCACTGCTGCAATACGCATATCAGTTGCTGCTGCTGTACCCAGCCTATGGCTGTTTAACCACTGTACCCAACATACAGTCACTAAGTCACTTTATGCAGCATGTGGTCACTCTGTCACTATGCCCTACACACAGTCAGTCATTATGCTCTGTGTGTGGTTACATTGTCAACTGCTCAGCCGCTGAATCAAGGTACTGTCCCCCAACAACTACAGCCAATGTGTGGTGTCTTAGCCACTACTTCTAGGTAATGGTTGCTCAATTACAACACACATTGTGTGGTGCTAAACTGTCACTCTCACTGTACAGATTCTCAGCTCTTACACCCAGAACTTGGGCACTTAGTTTTTACAGTTGCTTAGCTACTACACCCAGCATACAGTGACTTAGCCTTTAAACTCACTGTAAAGTTGCACAGTAAGTATATCCCATGTGTGGTTGCGTTGCCACAACATCCTATGCCGCAACAGCTATTACACTCACTGTACAACATGCACTCAGCCACAAGGCCTGTTGTATGGGTCACTCATCTAAAGCACAGCAGCACTGGTCCTACTCTAGGCAGGGAGGATAATGCGCCTGAAGGAGCATGGCTTGTGTTTTCCATAGTGTCTGAACCCATTGCCCTCTGATGTTGGCAACTCTTCTGCCTTTACGTTTGGTTCTCAGGCTCATCTGTTGGCACACAGGATCTGTGGAAAATCACAAGCAAGAAAAACAGAAATAGCTTAACAATTGCAATAGACTGCAACACAATCCTCTCCTTGGTCTGGGCAGTTTCCGGCACTTCTCCTGGGCAGATAAGTCCCAATAGGTTGAGTAATCACTTAGCAATTACCAGGAGTTCAACCTTTTGTTTTTGCTGTGCCATACAAAGCGACTTGCATAATTTTAGCAAGTTGAAAATTCTTTCCTTTTCATTGTGTGATTCAGTGTAATGTTAGAATACCATGCAGTAATTCCCCCCACCTCACATGTTTAATCAGATGCTGCATGGATTCAGTCCTTATCAGATCTGTGTGTAAGATGTCTTACTAGGGACAGTAAATATGACTAAATCTGTCTATATATGATTTTCCCCAGGACTACTGCACTCCATTATGAAGTGGAAGATGAAAGAGCCTTCTTAGCTCTAAAGTTCCCTTCTCTGTCATTATAGCCTCTCTCTGGCACTTTGGAGTGCCCATCTTATGCCCTCAGCCCTCACAAAGTGGACTGTCTGACCCCAGTGTTAATGACCCCATCATTACCACCCACCTCCACAGTCTTCATCTGAGAGACTGTGCAGCACTGAGGCCTGCTAATGTGGGTCCTCTTAGAGCATTTGTGCAGGGTCATATAGAGTCATATAGGGTCATTCCAGAGAGATGCCAGAGCAGATGTGTTCACCAAGGCAAGCGGGACACGTTTGCATTGTCCTGTGTTTGCGCACCTTAGGCTTATTTTCAGCTGAATGCCCACTAGATTTTGTTGTAAGTTGTTTCAAAAGCCCTCTATCTCTCAGCACCATCCCTGTGCGTTCTACGGGAAATCATTTCTATAGCTTTTCAATTTTCTTATTGCTATGTTTACCATGTGATTAATTTTTTTTTTAAAGGTGACCAACAAAAAAGGAATCTGTAAACTTCAAACCCTGTAATCAGTAAGGCTGCAATTAGTACATCTCTTTACACTACACAACATATTTAGCATATTTTGAAGCGTTTACTGCTTCACTGTGTTTTACATGTTTAAGTGCAACCCTGTTAAAGAGAGAAATTCCTTGGTGTGAGCAATGGCGAGAACAGGCACACAGAGCGGCCGCGTGCGTGAGCTTTGCTTTGGGAAGGGCTCCCTGAGATGTCGTTTTTTTACTGCGTGGCCGAGAACCTGGCATGTGTAACTCCGGGATTAAGCCTTAGCAAAGCCTTAAACTGAGAGAGAGAGAGAGTGATCGCAACCAGGGCCGTGAAACGTGAGAAAAAACAGAGGTCTCCACTAAAGCTATTATAATCTCGTAAATCTGGTCTAAATTGTGGTGGTTGTCTAGAGATTGTTCTTGGTACTTTCAGCCACACATTTTTGAATGTTAGATGTCTTTTAGCAGAAAGCATGGAAATAAAACATCATATCTAAATGTTTGTGTATGCGAGTATCTGAGTTTCTGCATTTAATTTTTATACCAAGTATTGACATTTTTTCCACAAACAATCTCTGATGCACCTTTAAGCAAGTATTATAATTTGAATTGGTATAATTAGTCAGCCCAGCTAAGCTAAAACATTTTAGCACACATTTAATGAAATAGGGAGAGGCAGAGCTCTCCTAAGTCAATGTTTTTGAAGTCTTGTATGTCCTCCCCTCTCTTTTCGGTATTTGCACCGATAGAACCCAGTTGTTGTGTGAAAGAGGCCTATTCTCAGGGGCTGTCTACCCCAGTGTCTGTGTGGGATGGGGAGGAGCTGGGCCAGGCCTCTGACAGCTTTGCGTGCCATGTCCAACCATGGAGCTAGCGGTGCGGATGACCCACACTGCTGCTGCCCCGTCCAGCGAGGCCCACCCGCGCGTTCACAGATTCTGTAGGTGAAAGGCTAGGCTGTCTGTGTTTGACATGCATGTAAACGCATTGCCAGTGATATCCCAAATCACAAACTTTCACGATTGCCTGATCCTTGGGCAAAACAGATGATATCCCTGATCTGTTGAGACACATCTGACTGACAGAGGATTCCTCTTGTAAGTCACAGCTTCTGTGAGTCACGAGGGAAGGAGGGAGGGAGCATAGTTTTGTGATTAGGAGTTGGTCGCATAAGCCAAAGGACTGTTATTGGATTCCTGAGCAATGCATTTGCTTTTCACCCTTTTTATTTAACCTGAATCACTTCACAAAAGATCTACCTTCATGATAAAGATGGATTGCATGTAAAAATGTGTGTTGTTTAAGTTTTTTTATGGGTCTGGAACTCTAGTTAGATAATAAGTAATATCTGAGGGGGTTGATAGACACAGAACTCTTAGAATTACTGTATATGGTGTCTGAGACATGTAATGGATGAGTTTTCATGCCAGCGAATGTGTTTGAGGTTATTCCCAGTTCATTTATCGTGTAGTTTTCAGCCAGTGAGGTCTCTAGCTGAGCATTTCTGAGTTAATTGAGAGTGATCCCTTTTGAATCATGTTCACAAGCTCACAACAAAAGCGGTGCTTTGCACTGTGCTAGAGATGAAAGCAAGCTTGCATTGATGAAAGGGTGCAAATTGTCAGCATTTTTAAACTGCTTGGTCAATTGTTTCATTTGGTAAGCTGAAACTATGCTTCATAGTGTTGGTGAAACAGAGGCCATTGCTTAATTTCTTCATTGTGTGGCATTATTGACATCTATACAATGGATTATGGACATGTTTATTTTATTGTTCCATTTTCCTTTGGGTGCCAGTCGTTAAGGAAAGAAGCTTTGAACCTTGAAGCTGCAGGTTTGATTTTCATGTGTTAGAGTGCTGTCATGCCCTTAAATAAGATGCCAAGCATTACCTATCTCAGTGGATGAGCAACAGTACAAATTAGTCCAATATAAAAAAATAGGCTGTAAAAGTCACCTCAATTGCCTTATCGAATAAAGAAATATATTTGTGCAGGTTTCCTTTAAGGTTCATTACTCTCCATCTAGGAAGCCACTGATGCTGGTTTAAAGTGCTAAGGACCTTACCTAGACAAAGTCCAACTCCCACTCCTTCTCCATTTAACTTTACCCCTCTTCCTTCTGCTGAGGGCCCTTACATTGCAATCTTCGTGGTCGCTTTCCCATTTTCTGTCATAAGCAGCTGTTAAACTTTGAAATGTATTGCTCGATAAACACATTAAAGTCTTGTTTACAGTGGAGTGAACTATGGGAGTTTAAACATTTATTGGCTGTGTGATTGCACGCCAATTGGAAATATCCCGAGCAGCTACAGCCACAGCTACATACCACGGGCTGCTTAGAGGGGCCCCACTGAGGTAAGCGCTTCAGCAATTCTGCCCTTAAGTTGTTTCTGGAGCACAATTTTCATTATCGTACTGCAAGGGAGGTTGAGTGGCACAAGATTTGGTACACCTAATGTTTCCAATATAAAATGGGCATCATTGGTCTTGCATCCATACTTTCTTGTCATTTGTAGCGACAGTGGGATTTGTCACCGTGGAAACCTCCTGTCGCACCCACCCGGCCCACCATAGACGAGAAGCAACTGTTGGGCTGCCTGTACGTGATAGCAGATTTGGCTGGAGTGTGCTGTTTGACTCCCAAGTGTTGTATCTCTTCTGTTGGGGTTCCCTTGTCTGGTTGATGTTAAACTTGTCCTGGAAAAGACACTGAAAACAGTGAGAAAAATTACATGAACAAAATTGATGATGTGTGCAGCATGCTGTTTCCAGAGTCAGTGAAATTTGTTGATACTCATTTCAGACAGTCAGCTATATTAAAGGGGTCAGCTCAAGTTGAAGACCCGCTGATGCTGTACAAAAGAATTTGAT
This sequence comes from Albula goreensis, assembly GCA_022829145.1. Lineage (NCBI taxonomy): Eukaryota > Metazoa > Chordata > Actinopteri > Albuliformes > Albulidae > Albula > Albula goreensis. The sequence continues at coordinate 13,326,114 of CM040754.1, read as the reverse complement.
GAAATGAAACAGGGCAATTCAAGAAGATGAGTGGTGGATACATTTGCAAAGTACTGTTCGGCACTTGTCCTTTTCAGCCACCGTGTCTGCAGGTCTTAGCTCCGATCTGGCTCATGACATCCATGTTAAATTTATTAGTGTCTTGCTTTGAGCCAAATACGTTTTTGGTTTTGAGCATGAAGGTGTCTTCAAGTGTGTCGTCTGGAAAATTATCTGGATTTTAAACTTGTTTGACAGGAGTTTCGTAGCCCAAGCTATACTGGACAGACACTGTTCTGAACCATTGTCACAACCATTGTCTTTCTCCTCAATTGTCATGGTGATTTTTCTTGTTATTTATAGATCTCAGGTCAGTACTATGCTGGTGGTGCCTGTGTAATGAGCGCTGCAGCTGAAGTGGATATATTCTCTTAGAAACCAGTGATATTGTGATCAAAGCAATTACATTTTTGTGCTGTGATTTGAGAGCATGGTTTGAAGAGGTCTGTGGCAACATTGTGTCTTGTGTTCCTCTCCCCGCAGTTCCTCAGCACACTGTTTGCACCCCTTGGATTCTTCTTGGACAAGGTGGAGACTTTCATGCCCTCCAGCTTCTGGCATCAGCTGACTCTAATATGATGCTTCCACCCCATCCCCACTACTCAGACGCCTACCATCTCACCATAATCACAAGAAAGGTTTCAACTTCCTGCTCTCAGTTTAAGCTTCTGTCAAACTTTTAATATTATTTTGACTCAAATTCAGTTGCATTCAGCGCCACTTCCACACCCGTGTACTATGTATCTGTTCAAAATTTCACCTACCAACACATTTCATAACTGATGAAGGAAATTGTCTGCTCAATATTAGTACTGGATTAAGGTGAGTGTACATCAGTTTAGAAGTTATTTTTGGGGATCTTAGGATAGAGAGATGTAAGACCATGTCTCCATATTCTTTGATGAGTTGCTGCTTTATTGAATATGAAGATGTAAAAATATGTTTAGAGGCTGAAGTCGCTCCATTCCTGGGTATGTCCTCGGTCTTAGGTTATTTTGTTTTACTACATTTTTGAGTAAGCACTCCATATTTCCCATTTACTTCTGCACAACTTTCACAAGGGTGTTGATCACTTCCTATTTTGTGTAAGCTGTTTTGGCATCTTAGCCCTGAAACCCATCTAACTTTCAGAACAAAGAGGGGCCATGCTCAGTTCCTAAACAAGACCATGTTAGTGGAGATACAAGCCTTTTGGATCACAGAAAGGTGGTGCCAAGCATGTGTAAGCTAACAACTGAGAAAAACCTGTCTTAGAACATGAAGGATAATGAACGAGAGGCAGGTTAAATCTACAGGGCTTGACGCATCCTTAAGCTGTTATAAAGCAAGGCGAGAGGACACAGATTGGTTGTGACACTCATAACTGTCCATATGCATATGCACATGCGTCTAGGCATGTACATGTCCATTGAGACCACTTGCAGAGAACTGTCATTGTAAGGCCCATACTCAATCCCTACATTTTCTCATACCAGTGACTACTCAGAGTTCAATGGAATAGTACTGCTTAGCTGGTGTTAAACACTCTGGAAGTGTTATTACATTCAAATATGGTGTTTCATAGGGTTGTCCATCCTATATTCAAAGTTATTTGTGGTATGCGGTCAGATGGTGCGAAGACAAGTACAGTACAGCCCCCCTCCAGTCTAATTTGTCTGAGGCAAAATGTTGTGCGTGAGGCCTGCAGAAAACGGAGCAGTGATTTACTGTCTTTACTGTATCTTCAGTGTATACAAATGCAACATTTCACAATTGTTGCCAGGGCAGGAAGCCTTGGTTTTACGTCACATCGGCAATGAGGTGATTAGCGCTGGTCACGGCATGAGGATCGCACCTCAGACTTACAAAGTTTTCTTCTACACACGCAAACGATCCGAAGTGATCCATCTACAGTTAAAGCACACAGCCACAATTACGGCAGCTTCTCTCATGGGTATTCTTGCACAAGCCTTGCATTCCTATAAGGAACACTTACCATTGATTCTTGCTCGGTGGTCTTCAGTAATTAATCCAAGGCATCCAGACCAATGCAAACAGCTCTATAATTAAATATTTCCATGTTACTGTTTCAGTCACAGAATTAATAATATACTCACAGAGTAAAAAGCTCATGACATGTGAGATTTATCATGAGCAATTAGGCCAGGCCTTCCGGGGTCTACGGTGATTCATAGTGAATTATGAGGAATGAAACAGCTGAATCAGTGATGCTCATTTATCCACAAATACTGTCAGTTTCTGATGTCACAACAGCACACACATTAAATTTGCAATAATATGTACAAAGCAATAATCAGTCATTTTTTCTGCAAAAGTGAGAGTCACTGCATTGTTCATAGAAAGACAATTGAAATCCAAGACCAAAGATACACTGCACCATTGTACTGCACTATTGAAAATGTAATGAGCGCTAGAAAGTTTCTCACGTATAATTATGCTTCAGGTTAGCCAACTATTGCCCTTGCACCTTCCACTCAGCAGGAGGTAATCTAGACAGAAGTTGAAACCTTTTTTGTCATCTACTTAAAAAAAAAATTCCATGACTGGGCTTCCACAATGAAAGGAGAGAATGGTATGTCCAACATGCCGTAGTGTGTATTCCCTGCGATACCATGTTTTTAATTCTCAAAAAAACTTTGTTTTGGACGAAGATAAATGTTTTGTTGGCAGCTGGAATAAATATTTGTAAAAAGTAATCTTCTGATTGGTGTGTCTGTGCCATCTTTTACCTTGTCTTGAATGGTTCATCTTTTTCCATCAAATATTGTGTGTCCTCAAAATTGTCTGTGCTTCCTGGAGTCAACTTGTAAACACTGGTCAGAGAAAATGACTAGTTGATACGTGAAACAACTTGTGATATGTGCATTCGTGAGACCTGCATGCTCTCATCAGCTACATATAAGCTAAAGAGAGCTGATTATCAAAATTAGGATGTGACCGCCATTATCAAGCCTGTTTGTACCCTTGAGTAATAATGCTGTTGATGGCAGGCCTGAGTATATAGTTAGTATTCTTTGATTTGGACAGGGAATTGAAGATTCCTTGGAGTTGAGCAGCAACAGAGTATTCTTGATGATTTAAATATGCTCGTAAGTCTGTCTGTAGGTTCTGGAGCTCAGCCTCACAAATTGCATTTGGGCTGACTCCAGACCTGAATTAGTAATAGAGTTCAGACTTTTACTCAGGGGATGGGACCAACCTAATTTTTTACCGGCACTGGGTGTAAGAGTTATGGCTCAGAGGTGGTAAGGCTCTGCCTCATGGGAAGACCGGGCCCTTCTTGTGCATTGGACAGCAGGAGCCTGGTATATTTACTCTTGCATGTCCAGCGGGGGCCTTGGGGGATGGGGATGGGGATGGGGGTGGGGGAAGAGTGCAGCAATAACCAGGCTTTTTACAGTTGAACAGCATCCAGGGTTTTGTATGGTGAAATTAATGAGGGCGGCCTCAGTATGCATCATCAGTGGCTGCTGGACTTCCTCAGCTGAGGAGTCTGTGACAGCCTCCACCTCATCTCCTCTCCCAGCAGCAGTCCCGTCATAGAGGGGCGGGGGATCAGGATCAGGAGTGGGTGACATTTTAAATCTCACACATCTCTTCATACCAGCCAGCATCAAGTGCAGCCTTGTGACGATGTGAAGATCCACGAAAGGGAACCTCAACTTACAATATATTTATGGTAGATTTGAAAAATGTATGGTAGATCAGAACTGTAAAATTTTTGTAGCTTTGAAAGTAACATCAAAATGCAACAATTTTCATTTTTTTAATTTGAATCATTACTTACATAACTACTGCCTTATTTTAAAAGGCTGCTAAATGTAGAAAATTAGCTAGCAAGAAGTCTACCAGCTAGATTACCTTTCAATTTATGTTCATATCATAAATTATGCACATGTACCAACAACTGACAATGGCAAAAAAGATACATTTTCATGTTTTTCCAAAATAAAAGCATTGCTAATTTAAATAATTTATCCTGATTTATAATATCTCTTGCCAAGGTGTGTTTTCATGCAGATGTTACATTCCCTGATATGATCACAGTAAAGAAAGAGTGCCACAGGATAACTGAACATCATTTCCAATCAGGTGTGTCCCTTCATGGTAACAGTGACTCCCTCGGCAGATGGGCTTTTTCATCAGGATAATGCCAGGATGGTCCAGGAATGGATTCAGGCTGGTAGAATTGAATTCAGTTTGCTACAGTGGCCTCCCCAGCTGCCAGATTTAAATGGTATGGAGCATCAGTGGGGTGAGATGGAACGAGCTGTTCTGGACAGAGGCCCAGGAACAGCTGAATTCACTTTTGTAATATTCACATTCAAGCAAGATGCACAGATCACTATACCCACTTTTTGAATGATCAGGAGGCACAACACAGGCATTTTGCTCTAAAGGAGACAGAGCACAGCTCTGCATGTGGTCTCAGGCCATAGGCCTCTAGAGAGAGGGTTCAAGTATGAAAACAATTGGGCTGGATGTTGTAGCGTGCTGGTTATCACGCTTGGGAAAAACTGTTTTCCGGGGGACTGTTTACAAATATGTCCTGTTTGAAGAGGCTCCAACAGGGGTCTGTGGACATGTTCAGTGTCCCAGGAAACCCTGAACAAAATGACTGAGAAACAAATTGTCTCAGACTGTGTCAACATTTCAAACACAAATGAAAGGAGGTGAAGTGGTATGTTTGAACTACTGCGACAAGTAAATAGTTTGCCTTGTTTAGAGTATGGACTAAGGCTCATCCAAGATAATACCATATTTATTTATTTATTTATTTATTTATTTATTTATTTATTTAAGATACAAATGTGTTTTGCTTAAGTAAACACAGTCAGAGTTAAAAAAAAAAAAAAACTTTAACAAAGGCTTCACGCTTATGATGAAGCAGAATACAATGATTGTCCAGCCCCTTTCTAGATTAAACAGTAAGTGACAGTAAACAGGCATCCACATATGTAACAATAATAAAACTACAAAACAGTGTTTTATAGAGCATCTTTTCTCAGGAGCTATCAGTAACTGGACACTGATAAGTGTTTAAGATTGGTTTTCATATATTTATGGTACTAACAGTGGTATTGCTGGAGTACATACATATTTACCTGCACTGTGAATGGCTTTGTAAATTTAAGAGTATAGAGGTCAAATTTAATAACTTTTTATAACTCAATTAATGTAATGTTTTCATGCTTGTTTAATTAATTATTTCTTTAAAACATTGAGGTGCTCATGGTACTTCTGCAGCAAAAGCTGGTCTCAATCAGACTCCGACGGTATTTCACAATTAAATAAAAAAAAGGGTCATTACATAAACCTGGCTGAGTAAGTGGACTGAACCTTTTTCGCTGTACATTCCCCTGTTTGTGCACACATGCTCTGATCTGTAATGGGCCTCAGAAGAGCACTTACTTTCCCTTTGGCACTGTATCAAATGATAATGTATGAGCTCTTTGAAGGGACCAATAAAGGCACCTGTTATACAGTGAAGTATACCAAAAAGGTGAGTGCAACAAGTCACTGCACTCTACAATGGGTGCAACTATTCACTGTCAGTGAAGCTGCAGTGACCCTGACCTTGTCTCGATCTGGCTTTGTGGTTTCCCACAACCTCCCCGGCCCCCACCCTCGACTGGAATTCCCGTTATCCGTCCAGGTCAGCGCTGTCTGTGCCCCATCAGTTCCACTCAGGAGAGAAATAAACATGTTCAAAAATCTGCCTGGATGAGACCTTCTCTGCGGTCTGTCACACATTAGGTTCTCACAGCACATGAGGTGAAGAATTTGGAGCATTTGACCTGATGCGCTTTGTCCACCAGCTGAGTCTGTCCTGTGTAGCTGGAGACCCTCTCCCTATACCTTCTCATCTGCAAACTCTTACCATCATATGTAGGCTGCTTCATGTAAGAAACACTGAACAGCGTAACAAACCCTTTGACATTTGGTGGCTGGAAACGCTAGAGGTATGAGCTCAAAAATATTCTATTCACTAAAAAGATATCTGTGTGTGATGTCCTATGATCTGTGTTGTATTCCTTTGCTGTCTGATTATGATTATTCATACACACTCATGGCCAACTGCTGCACATTCACAGTAAAAACAAAAGCATGGAAAGTACCAAAACCTTCTAGACATGGATAAACAGAGGATGGAAGGAACACAGGGCTGTCTCCCATTTAATGGTCTCTACTTTTACACAAAACAGGCTGGTTCAGACTCCAGTGTCATTATGCATCACAAAGGCAAGATTCACCCTTTTAGGGTTACACAGGGCTCAGAGTATTGCGCATTATTATAGCTTCATGTTAACTCTATTTGTTAGAAAAAAGTGCCCCTCAGGTCTTTGGTCACAATTATCTAACTGCATGATGTTGGTGGGGTTGATGCTACCATCATTAAAAAGGCTTGCCTCATCTCCATGGCAACCCCGTCCCCCACCCCCCCCCACCCACTCTGGATGCAGCGCCCCTGTGAGAGAGGCATTCCTGTCCCCTGACACAGAGATAAGGGTTTTTGTGTGTTAATCCTCTGCTGTCGGGCCCATCCTCTCGCCCCAGTTGCAGGGTGTGTTAACGGGCCAGCCTGCCCCTGTCTGTGATGAGCACTCCCTAACAGGTCCCTATGGGTCACGTAAATATTAGTCCAAATTGCCCAGTAAATCTGACCCATCCCCAGAATCCCCCATCAGTACCCTCACTACCCCTGCTGCCACTCAGGCACACCAGGCAACATATGGCCATCCCATATGCACTACAAATAAGTTGCATATGACAAATATATGGTCATGTAGGAAATACAAAATAATGGTCTTAATATTTTAATATATGAAATTGTACTATGCATATAAGAAAAGTATGTGTTCGCATGTTCATGTCAGGTCTAGCTACATATTGTAATTTTACATGTAAATTTACACTGTGTTCAACAGTGTTTTCTCTGTTTAAAAGACAGTGTACATAGCTTTCGATGACCTAGGAAACTTTTAATAATTAAAAATTAACTTTGTAGTTGTCTTTGTTTTTTTTCCCTTTCCAGGCTGACCCCCCAGAAGTAATCAACCAAGAATGAATAAACAAAGCAGTGTCTGTGGGAGTTGGGGCATAGTTAGAGGTTATTCGTGCAAACAACTCCCCACTTACAGTTTCACCAGCCAGACAGGCAGTGACTGACAGATTTCTGTCCCTCATTGGTGGATTAGTTAGCAGTCCCATAGCAACAATGGGAAAACAGCCTTACTCCCCAATCAACAATTCAGGGAATTTTTTTTAATCAGAGTGGCTGTCTCTAATTGGACCTACATCTAAATCAGATATGTCCATATCAATTTCTATAGCTGTCTTCAAACCTGTACACTTTATAAAAGACATTGTGGTACATGCTTCCTCTGCATAAGACACATACAGGAGGTAGACAAAATATTGGAGACATCAAACAACATAAGAACACATTTTTTAATTTAATAAAGCGTTGAGACTTTACTTTCAGAACTTTACTTTCCTTCTGCCTTGAAATGGTGTTTACAAGTTTTGCACTGCTTCTGGTGGGTTATTGGACCGTTCATTACGGTGGAAAGACTCCTGGTCCTTGAGAGATAGGGTATAAAGCTACTCTCTGTCTCTGAACTACACATAAAAGTGTAGATGTGGTGACTGGGGAGGCCCTGGAAGTTATCTGAACTTATCCTAATGTTCATGAAACCATACCAATTTATCAGTTTGTAAGAGCACATTATTATGGGATATGAGAATGTCTTAAAATTCTTTGCAGCATAGGGGGTGCATATTTGGCTAAAATGGCTATGTTATCCTTGGGTATTAGTTTGCCATGCAAAGTACAGTTGTAAGTGAACCTAATAACACCCATGAGATAGCTGTCCATACTATAACAGATCCACTACTACATCCATTGTAACAGTTGAGAAAGACCATATGGGTTTGAAGGCCTCTTTGGCTTCTCCAAGCATATACCCCTTTCAAAGAAAGAAAAAGAGTAACAGATGACTCATCAGACCATATTACTTTCTGCCACCGCTCACAAGTCTAGTTTTTGCATGCATGCCAGGTTATGTGCTGTTATGCATTGGCCTTGGTTAAAAAGTGGTGTCTGAATGGCAGCCTTCCCATAAATTTCAAGTTTGTGAAGCACACAACATACATTGTTTTGTTTAGACTAGTTTATAGTGTTAGAGACTCAATTCTGTGGTAAGCTGGAGGCCACGGTTCCTGTTAAGTGTCTGTCTATCCCTGTCGGTGAGTTTCAACTTTTAACCACTATTCCTCTTCCCTGATGTGATTTTTCCATGTTTGGCACACTGTTTACTGTCATGATTTTCATCACTGTTCCCCTTGACACATTAAATAATTTGGCCGTTTCTATTACTGACACACCTACAATCAAGCATCAACTATCTGACCGCTTTCAAACCTGGTATATCTCCCATGATGTTTGGGAAACTCGCATATTGAAGTATAGATTTTAAAATGTCTTCTGTATCAGATAAATAATGGTAATTAGTACTGACATTAACATGAAGCACATGTGTAGAGAATCTTTATTTTCAATTCATTTGGTGCTTTCATTATATTAAGTATGCCATGAATGTAATATCAAAGAATTGATCGATAATTTACAAAAACACGGAGAAACATGATTGGAGAAACAAGCACACTCAAATGTGGTTACACAACCCTGATCTACATTCAGTGGGACAAACTTAACATACAAAGAATAGTTACGATTCGGTCTTGGCACTGAAGCTATCACTGCACTTACTCTCAATAATAACTGCTGAAGTCACTTGGCCAGAATTGCTCTGACTGACATTCTTTATAACCTGGGTGAGAGACAGCACACATAAATCTTAATTACTGTTGATTGGGTTTTCCCAGAGCAAAGAAAACATGAGAATGGAGGATGATTTCTGAGGGGCCATTCACAGATTTCAACACTTGCATGCTGTGAACACGCTCAACAGGGAATTATATGAAAACTCTGAGAACAAAACATTCATCAACACATTTTTCCTTTATGCCTTTAAGACACATTAAAACAGTTATAGAAGGTGAACAATTCTTCATTTTGTGTCTTCATTTTGCTCATAAAGATAGTTGCGTTCTGATACTGATGAGGGGAAATACAGTGAGTCATCAAAACATTGTCCATAGACAGGATTATCACCCTTACCATTGGATGAGTGACTGCACTCCTCACACTGGCCAAACCATTACAGGAATGACCAAGTGTCAGACAGCGCTAACATTGCATTGCTACAACATGACCTAAGCCAGATCAGATATTCTCTACGGTACCATTAGTGGCACAACTCTGGGCCAGTTCATCCACTTGTCTGTCAAAATAGGAGCCTACAGACCCTACCCCTCATAACAACCCTGTTTTAAAAGCTGTTCCTCATTGATAGGATACCTACTGTGGATTCCACCCAGCCTATGCATAGCCCCTGCCCCTGGAGTGCCCTGAGTTTTCTCTCTGTTGCCGGTGTTTTTTTTTCTCCCACCAGTGACTCTGGAATGAAAGCTGAGTCAAAAATGGGACATCTGTCAGGTACCAAAGTAAAGGTAGAGAATGCGACCACTGCCAGCCTGACTATTTTTAAACTCTCATGTGGGGCGGCAATGAACTTTTATTGCACTGAGATGACTTGTAGATGGACTTGCACAGAGGGTATGATTACACTGGCCTTTAACAATAGGCCTCTGGGACCAATAAAAACTAGCGTTTGAGTGGATCATTAATTCTCTAATTATTTTACGCTGATGTTCTGCAAGAAGAATGCCTTGTGACTGCCAGACTGCTTGCTGGGCCTAGCCATTTCAATAACACAATCTGTATAGTATGGTTGCACTAGAAATCAGGTTCCAATAGGGCCCAATTCTGCAAATTCTGCACAGACTTTTGTCACATGTGCAACGCCATACCTTTAGAGAAGCTAGAGGATGAGTGAGGTCGCACCCTTGGCCTGTTTTTACACTGAGACTCAGGAAAAAGATGAAATGTAGGTTGAATAAAATGAAGCTATGAGGCTATTCAAAATAAAGATAAATATTTCATACTTTAACAAGAGGGAAAATTATTTTATTTTCAAATATAATCAATCTATTGTTTTTATATTTCTATTCTATTGTTGTTCTTCTAAATGTTTTTAATGTATAATGTGATTGCTTTTTTCAAAAACATAGGTGTTAAACTCATTGGCATCCCTGTTTTCAGTACTCAATGCAGCCTGCCCTGGCAAGGACAATGGCCCTGAGCTTTTTTCCTGTTATGTTTAATAAGGTTAGAAAAATTCATTGGAAGGGATCGGGATCATTACTCCATCCACCTTTCAAGCTCCTTCATATCCTTAGGCCTATGGACTGCCCTTGTTAATTCAGACAATGAATACAGGTGGGTTTAAGTACAGACACTGAGATAGCCATTGACAATCATTGATTTTGCTTTATGTCAACCGTTTCTTTGTTGATTTTGAGGAGTGCTTGAGGTCTTTGCCATGTTGTAGGATTATTCCTCAGGATTTTGGTCAAAATGTCATGCTATGTAGTTGATTTCAAGTTGCCACTGCTCTTGACAAGGGCCTCAGTACCCCCCATATTTCAGGGAAGGCATGAGGTTCTTTTTTGTACACATTGCTCTCACCTGTACCAATAGTGTGCATGGTCAGAGAATGCAATATGTTGTCATCCAACTAACCTGGTACCAGTCAAAGTGTCACTATCATTAGGCTAACTCCAGGTGCCTCAATTTTTTTGTTGTGCTCAAGACACAATCTTTTCAAACAGACTGCTGGAATAGATGTGACATCTAATTGTTGATTTGGAGACTTAGGGAACCAAACTTTGCAGTTCTCTAACTATGACCCTTGAACTCCTCTTAGCCACCCTTTGCATCTTCCTCACTATGTGTGGGAAAAAGACATAACCTAGTGAAAAAGGAATTTATGTAAAGCAAATACAGTTCCTCAAGACTAAGATAACAAAAAAACTGAATTATATTGCATATTTAACTTTATTCAAGGGTGGCAATAATTTTGCAGTTGACTGTAGTATAAACAACAATTCTGATAAACATCTGTGAACAAATAATCAGTGGAAAAAATATGTATATGTGTATGTGTGCTGTGTAACAGTTTAGTTTCATTCACTCAACATTTGATTTAAAAGTGGAGGTCTGTTTTAGATTTTTAATATTAAAACTGAAAAGGCAGAACCCATTATATGGTGAGTCTGTTTGATAATACACAGTACAAACACTGAACTGGGGAAAGTGTTGCAAGAATGAACCTCATGAATGTAAGGGGAGAGACAGGAAAGGTCTTCAGAAAGACAGAGTAATTGATAGAGTAGAGGAATGAGAAGACAGACATGGGGGTTTGAGATGGACAATTTTAAATGGCTGGAATGCATAAACATAAAAATGCACTGAAGATGTTGAAAACATAGAAAGATGCACCAATTAAAAATGTCCCCCTGCAAAAACTTCATTCAGAGTGCTGATAATTAGGAAAAAATGACACAAGCCATTAACATTCAATAAATAAAAGTCAGGGGTTCTAATGATATATTAATTACATATTTTTATATACATCTGTTTATAAAATAAAGAAGCTTTTACATAAGATACACAAGCAAGCTGGAGAACAGAAATGGAAAGCCTGGTATCCTAACCCCTAATTGTGGAATTCTTCATCTAAGACACCTACTGAATGGATTTACCCATAAATCATTCAAAAACAATAATAGCAGGTGTAACTGTACCTATAACATATACTTCAGCTAATGCCCATAGTGCAGGTTCATCTTCAGTGAAGGAGTAGAATTTCTTTCTCGGATTCTTGTTTGCATGCTCTTTTTTCCTTCACTCTTGGCCTCAGGGAAAACAGCTTGTTTCAGCAATGTCAAACTTAATAAATTCATATCCATGTTTTGCAGGACTGTATCGTATGATATTTACATATCATTCATTACCACAGACAAGCTCAACCAAACTTTATAAGTCTTGGCATTAGTCAAATTCCCGTCTGTCATACAAGAGTGAAACTGCCACACATTTACTCTCTAGTAAAAAAAACCAGTCTCCCACAATGTTAACAAAATCATCAACTGAAACAACTGAAAACATAGAAATTGAGTTTCTCCTACAAAAAAAGGAAAAAAGTCTTTAAAGCTTTTTGAAAGCAGCTTTCCTGTTTTTCACTTTTCCACCTCCAAGCGAAAACAAACAAAAACTTGCATGTCGTAATCCCCACCAAAAAGAACAAGTTACAAAAATAAAAAGATGCTCATAGTTTATCGATGTTCTGATGCCTGCACTCCCATCATTGCCCACCCACAATAATAAAATGAACCATTTTGGTGAGGGGCTTTGGGAGGGGGCCTTTGGGAAATGTATTGTTTTAGTGCGTTTGCAGAATCAGTTAAATAAAGCCATGCAACAGGGAAACGAAGGATGGGAACAGGGGCTACAATGGTTCTGGACTCTAAATCCCAGAATGCAATGGCCTGAGGGAAATCCTGATTGTGGGGATTATTAGGGGCAGCCCTCAGGTGTGATCTAGCCAATCAGCGCGCTTTGGTGCTTTGCAGGTGTGGATGTCGACTGTCTCCTCACAGTTTTTACACTCCACAGCACAACACCATTTGAACTTGCACTCGCATTTAGTGACACGTTTAACACGAGTAGTATCGTAGCCTCTCCCACAGCACATGACCTCACAGCCATCTGTTCCCCGTGAAGACTTGTTGCACACACGTCCAGAAGTGCCTAAGGAACCTGAAAAAAACATAACAATGCATCTTTTAGGAGAGAGAATTATGTGTTCGTATGTGCATGCACATGTGTGTGCACAGATGTACATATCTGTGTGCACATGGATTTCTCTGTGTGAGGTGCAGCATATATGTCCTTACATACGGATATGTGTATGTATGTGTGTTGCTAGTTGCTAGTTTAGCAAATTGCAAACAAGCAACTCCTGATTTTCCTTCAGTTGGTGGGTCACAACACCTGTTTTGGTATTCACTTTTATACAAATATTTTTTCAAGTTCTGACATTTGATTTCACTACTATACTATGTATTTATGAGATGTGATCCTCTTTTCTGACCCAGTTTAAAGAAAAAGAGTGAGTAATTACAGTCCAGCAATGACTAGTACTGCCACATACTGATGACTTAACAGACATACTGGTGATTTAACAGACATAGACTGGGTGGTTTACACTTTGCGGTGTTTTGGGAATTTTGATGAAAAACAGCTACACAAATCCATTAGCACTGTTTCCTAACGCATGATGTAATCTAATCTGCAGTTCAGTATTCAAAAATGAATGTAGCATGATATCATGAAGCCTGCTGAGTGCATTGAACTTGCATCATGGTCCATTTGGACAAAATATCACAAACAATTACATACCAGAGTTTTAACTCCACTTCTCACATTCTTGCTTTCAATCTCATTCTTATCATGTTGGCAAAAAGATGATTAAAAAAACGATCTTGTCTTTCATATTTACACAGTCAATTATTTATTGACTATGTGCTCTAATTATTACAGCAACCTTATTATTATTATTATTATAGTACTCTAATTATTACAGAACCTAATCAAATAAATTAACATGAGCACCATTATATACTGTATAAAAAGGTATAGAACAACAGATTTGAACTGAACAATAAGCCTTGCAGATGCTATTGAACTGGGTCCATAAAAATGGGCACGTAAGATCATAGAATTAGGCTGAATGAAAGAGCTGGAAGAAGATAACTGTGAATTCCAAGGTATAAATTTGAATCCCTACAGTTGAGTGTGTCTTTCCAGATATTTTGATGCATATGCCCTCACTTTATTTACCTAGAATCTAATTGACTCACTAGTCAACCACAAACACACATGGCCAAGCCCACTCTTAATGACAGGTGGGTTCAAGTGATCTGTCACAGATCATAGATTATTGTCTAACATTACTGTCTAACACAGATATGAAGATAAAACATTTTCTCGTTTTCTAAGTGTGATATTTTTATTGAAACATTGCATTCCTCTGAGTATATCATAACTGTCTGTCTGTAACATTGCAAAAAGTCATAATTATACAGTAATGGTGAAGTTTTGTGGATAGTTTTTTCACTTTTGTTTTTAGGCATAAGACTCTATTTTGACAGTCTAAACCTGTGGTACAATGATGAAAAAACACAATCAAATCCCATAATTGGTGTATTATTTATTTGAAAACTGAGATTTGTGTAATAGCTCTGTCAGGGCAAAATTCACTTTATAGTTCTTTGGAATATAACCCTTGCAGTGTAGCCACATAACTTGTATTCTACTTCTGTGAGATTGACGTCACAGCTTTAAAATAAACATTGCAGCAATTACTCAAGATAATTTCCTCCACTATTTGCTACAATGACGTTGAGCTTGGTTAGCACCATAGTGTTTAAACACATTCACTGGTTATACTAATGTTATCTGGACACTGAAGGTAGCAATTTCTTTTAATCTATCATTAGTGCCTTTATAATGTTTGACTAGAAATATCATGATGAAGTTTTCCACTCCAACCCATTTTTAGCACCCACTGCTGCAAAACATTACCACTGGGGTCTATAGTATTTCAGTACTTTGGCACCCACCTGCGGCCTTGTCCCTCAGGCAGTAGTCAGGTGAGTTCTCCACATACACCAGATCATTCTTGGAGGCCCTGCGGAGGCCCTTGTCAGCCACAGTGAATCCCGTACCATCCTGGTTCATAGTGACCTCGATGGCCCCATTGTACTTCTTGCGGAGGTAGTCCCCAGTCTTGCGGAAGTCTGACATGGCCAGCCAGCACGTTCGGAGTGCACAGGAGCCGCTGACGCCGTGGCACTTGCACTCCAGCTTCATGAAGCGCTTCACAGCCTGCAAAGCCAGAGGGTGACATCTGACTGAAGGAAGTGTCTCTGCATGTCGATAACTGCCATGCTATTCCTACTTTTAAGAACAGATAGATGCTTACTAACTTGAGGCATAATTCCTATAACAATATGATGTCAAACATACAGAATACTGGAGACAACTATTCAGACATTGTCTGCAATGGATAGTTTGCTTTTAGAGTGAAGATGGATATTTCCTCTGTATTTATAGGGCACACAAACCCTCACCTCTTTTTCAGGCAACTAAGCAATGTTGTACTGAAACTCATACAAACTCAATTTATGGAAGGAGGAAGAAAGAGTGGTTTTAAACATCATTAAAGCAAAGCACAGAGTTCTGAAGTACAGTTCAGTTGTACTGCATGGGAGGTAGTGTTGGAACCCAGACAGTCATATCTCAGAGAGCAAATTGCAGAAGCATTACATATCTGGTAAAGATGTCTACTCAGTATAATTTGTTTTAAACTCCCTTTAGAATCACTGCCTTCAACTTAGACCTTCCGTTCAGTGTGCAAATGCTATCTGTCAGAAAATATTGGTTACACCTCTACAAGTAGGTGAATTGCCCTGCCTTGGCCATACTTTAAACAGAGATGTTTAAGGCTGGCTCAAAAGTATATATGAGGAGAACCAGTATTGTGCCCTGGTTAAGGAGAGCCGAAGTCATTGAGTGTGTTTGTGTAACAGGAAAGGGTACAGACACTGATGCTGAGTATTCATTACATTTACAGCATTTTGCAGACACACTTGTCCAAAATGATTTACAAAACGCTTCACACACTGTCCATTTATACAGATGAATATTTACTGAAATAGCTCAGATGAGACACCTTGGTCACAGTTACAACAGCAGTCTAAATGTGACCGGGGATCTGAAATTTCAGTCTTTGAGTTGCCAACCATTATGCTACACTGCCCAATTTAATGGAATCCATTTAGCGCCCACTCCCTCACTTCACACACGTGATGCCTGAACCTGAGGAGCTCTGCTCTATTAAATGATCTCACAGAGCATCCCATGTGACTAGACAACTGACACTGGGGTTACAGGGGTCACTCACCGTCCTCCCACAGCGGTTGTTGTGCAGGTTCATCAACGCCCGGGCATCCCTAACCGTCCTCTCCCGTGCATCCACGAAGGCCTTGGCAAACTTAATGCCATAGTTGACATTGTCGCTGCAGCCACCCCAGTCGAAGTCACCTCGGTCATCACTGTCACGGCCCCGCTTGTGGGGGTCACAGTTGCAGATCTTGAGCTCCCCCTGGCTACAAGCACGGGTAATGGCATAGACTACTCCGGCTGAGGAAATGGCGTAAACGAAGGCGGCCTCGCGGCTACCTACAGCAGGCACAGTGAAGACAAGGAATGACCTGAGCATTACAAGGGTTTCAATTATAGTTAACATAACTACCAAGAATTATGTGTAAATTCAATGTCAGAGCTGTCAGATGCATTATTGTATTGGGAGAAGTATATGCCTATTCCATTTCTAATATTATTATATGTTTAAGCCTGCTTAGATGTAAAATGCTCTGCATTATAAATTGTTTAAAGATATCATTCTGATACCTAATTTATTATTACACTTGTGTATTGTGACTGAGAGGTGAAAATTATGTTCTTTGATTCAAACAATCTGGTGCAATGTTTGCATGCATCATGTTGATTGAGGACTTGTAAATGAGATTTCAAAGAAGCTTGGTTAATGTATCGTCAACCACATTTCAGCCTTCCATTTTTGGTATTTTAACTAGCTGGTGTTTCTGATGTGCTGATTCTGTGTTTTAGTCAGGTCACTCAGACACCTCAGAAGCCATGCTGTGCTTACATTGGGTTTTAACAATGCCTTTCCTCTATTACCCAGTGGAAATCACAAAAGGAGAAGCATATACAATAGACCACTCAACCAATAAGATGGAGCCTCAGGTTATCTACATTACATCCTTAACTTTGACTCTTGCCATGAATATTGCAGAATAACTTTTATGTTGTAATACTCCATGCAGTATTTTCATTGATATCACATAGCTAGAAGTGATATTATTATGAAAAGTTCAATAAATTAAAATTCAATAAAAAGGAACTCTAGCTTAAGAATAAAACAGCAAACAGTTGTTTTTTTGCTGACAAGCTTTTATAAGGAGACAGTAACACCGGTTGATAAACTTTCTCTTTCTTAGATTTTCTTTGTCTTTCTGAGAACAGAGCTATGGCCTAAGGATGAGGCACTACAGGCTACACATGACAGCTCTGTGACAAAGTGCACTTTCAGTGCAGACACACAGGATTCTGGGATATAAGACCTGGCCTGGCCTTTTGCCATTTCCACCACCATCAGTAAACTGGATCAGATATAGGCTGAATGGTGTTCCAGAAGGAGGCTTTGTCCTACCTGCCTGAGACATCTCTCCAAATATTTACATCTTCTATTACTGCCTATATACAGTCTGTGTGGAAGGGCTAACCATATCTGCTATTTATTTTTTAGAGGACATTTGCTGTCTCAACACTTAACCATTCAAGAGAGGTGGGGATGAAGACCTGTTTGACATTTCCTTACATACACAGTACTAAACACACATCCACTCCTAATGCGCAAAACATTTATAGCACCTGACACAAGAGCAACAGGGGTAATATGTGAAGTAGTTTCACCACCAATGCCACAGCAATGGCATATCAACATTCTTGGTTTCCATTTAACAGTACATAACCAAATGAGGAAGGCTCTGGGCATAGTTTAGTCTCATTGGTGTTATTTAGCTATGGTATGCTTTTGCTTTCAACCTATCATTCACATTTTTATGTAATGCTAAATTGTTCAGCTATAAAAACAGTTCTCAATGAGCTATCATCCAATATCTTTCAGCTGAAATACAAGAGTGACTGGGGCTTTCTAAAGTTGGCTACTATCGACGTGGTAGTACACAGGCTAGCTAAGATGCTCCCACTACCTATGCATCTACCACTGTTTAAAAACAGACACCTCTGTTAGCACAGATTCAGGACCAAGTGACCATGTAAAAGACATTCAGCGTCATATACTATGAACTGACCTGAGATCAGCTGCAAGCCAAGTCAGCATGTTCAAAGAAAAAGGGGGACAGACAGTGTTGTGGATTCAGTGAGATTGTCGATTGTCGAGATTGTATCTTGTGCATTACACAATTGTCCATTCTACCTTTAATGTGTCTTTATTTCAGATAATGGAAAGTTATCATTAAGATAGCAAAGGATCACTCTTATGGTGAGATATAAGACAGGTAACCTTGAAAAGGAAGCCATGGTCAACTCAGCTTGCTTAAGTAATTCTAGCACTGTTATTGAATACATGCAACTATTAATGCATCAAATACTGCATTAATATTGTTGTTGTTGGCTGCATTACACTGCTGCTGAAAAACATCACTGCCTTTCAAAGGACCCTACACCACCCCTTCTGCCTCCCTGGACCAGCACAGGTACAGTCATGAATCAGTTCGGGATGCTTCAGTGAATCATTGTATCAAGGGTTAGTGCTTCAAGTCAATACTCCCCCAACAGCCTGGACCAGTAAGTTCTTTTTTATTGAAATGTTGTTTTGTCATTCTGTCAAAGTAAACAATGCACTATTTAAATGGTCGAAAAACTTGCTGTGGTTGCACACAAACACTATGGCAGCAAACGAATTAAATGCTTCTGTAGCTCAGTCTGACCATCCATCAGAGACATTCGGCAGCACTTCAGGGGTATATCAAAGCTTGATTTACTCAATAAGGGATGCTCACAGGACCTCAGCTGCCTGACTGCTCTAACTCAAACTAATCCACAACTCACAGCACTGGCAGACACTTCTCTGTCTGTCACATACACTGGCAAGCATATAAACACACACTTACTGCGCAGCATAACGCGACCGAACACAGTGTGGTCACGGTCGAGCGTGCTACAGTTCCAGCGATGATTGCGGAACTGGTGCTGGCACTCATGGATCCACTCTTTGGCACCTTCACCGATTGACTGCATGATGTCTGGGTGCCGTTGGCACAGTTGACGCTGTTTATTGACCAGGCCTGGGATGTTATCACAGATGACTCTTGCTCCCAGTGCCCCAATATACCTGTGGAACATACATACTTTCACTCTGTTCTTAGAGACAATCTCCTGTAAATGCATACAAGTTTAACAGAAATGCTATTGATATGCATTCAAGTTAAATTACATATCTTAGGAAATAATATTTCAGTTTCTGGCAATTTCTTATTTGTTTTTTGGAATGTATTATAGTATCATAAAACAAATTTATATGGACTATAAAATGTGTTATACCACACTTACTAGGCCAATAATTAAATGCATTTTACAGGACACCAGGGAGCTCCGTACTCTTTTTGATAAGTGCTGTGGGATCTTTGATTATCTTAATAAGCCAAGGCTTCGGTTCAATGACTCATCTGAAACACGGTGCCTCACAAGGCACAGTATGTCCATCATTGGACTGGGGCATTGGCTTTTAATCGGTCCATTGGGAGGATCACTTCTGGCTATTGGCTCACCATCAGTACTTCAACAAGCAACATGAGTTTCTTATTGGTCAAGTTACATTTAGTTTGAAACAGAAATTGTATAACATGCAGAGAACTATCTAACAAATAAAGTTTCAGGAGCTGGTGCTGAGTGTGTCACACCAGCAGCGGTCAGTAATTAAAACCTGCTTTGACAAAAAAAAACTGACAAATGAAACCCAACATACTGAACATGTGACAATTTCCAGGATTCTCATCACTGAGATGGAATAACCAAGACATGGTTCGTTTGGCCCCAGAGTAGAGCCCCCTCTGTGGATATTTATTCCCTTCATCGTAGCCACATTCAGACTGAGAGTAGTTTCCAGTACGCTTCCAACCTATTTCTCCACAATCCGTCCTGGCAGTAATACTGTACAGAGGCAGTGTGTTTATTCTTGTGTCAGACAGCCACTGATCACGGCAACTCTTGTTTTGTCTGTCTCAGTCATGGCTGGGAACAGTACACATAGCCCAGAGCACTGAAACACTGTACTTATCTCAGCCATCATGACGACAACTGCTACTCCCCAGCTCTGTGAATTATGAAGAGAGAAATTCATACATTCTGTTGGCAAGAGCAACTACAGAGCTGATGTAACAGAACAGTCATATCATTGGGGCTCATTTATAGCCATTTTTCTTGAGAGTAAGGATGAACTGCTAACAGATTTATTTTAATTACTGACATGATGAACTTTTCTTAAATCTTATTTCACAATGGAGTAGTCCATATTAGAAATTGTAGCTCGCACACTAGTGTGGCCACCAGTGAAGTTTCCTACATGACCATACACTTAACCTTTTGCAGTGTAACCCTTGTTATCTTGATCTTCTTGGGGTATTAACAAGCTATGGCTTGAATAATGAATTTGTTTATGGCTGTTGACCCATATTTACAGAACTGTAAATATGGGTCAACAGCACACCAGAAAATCCACTGAAAATCTGAAATTTCAGGTGAAACAGATCCACTCTGGAACATACCACGCTAACTGCTTCTCTGGAAACAGCTGACCTTATCCAGGCTCCCTTAGGATACCTTAGCATCGTTGCTTGGCAACCTAGATACACAACCATTCCACAATTGGTAAAACAAGAGACAGGATTTATTGTTGTGGATGTCTGTTTTTTAGAAGAAAAAAAACATGACAGTTTTAATTGTAAAAAGCTGCATCTGTTCTCCATTACTTAACAGGATTAATGTGAATGGACAAGTTTGGTAGAATATGTCAAGAAAATCCATTGTGGCCACTCCCTAACAATAATGCTTCTTTGCCATTACTCTACATGTGATTTTTTAAATTGTATTATACCAGACAATGCAGTACTCATTCATAAGCCTAAGAGGATCCAGGCTGGGGGCAAATAATTATGACTTTTATCCTGACAAAAGGAAATGGGTTTTGAAACCAAGGTTCAGAAAAAGTTTGCTAGTACATACATTAATAAATATTGAATACCAAATTAACTATTTAAAAATCTCATAACCAAGTCTCTGAAATACATATCACAATAATGCACTTTTGGGAATTTATTTTAGGGGGTTATTTTCCACAAACTGTTTAAGGCCAAAATGTCCCCTTAATAAGAAGACTTAAGCAATAACATTTAATTTAATTAATAACCAATAATGACTTCACACCGAGCACCTCTTCAATGTATATTTGGTCGCAAATTGTAACCCGAATACCACATTATAGCAAGAATCAGTAATTGTAAGAAACCATTTAAACAATGCATACAATTGTTGGTATTGCTATTGTTAAATGTGACATATGATAAACCACAAGAAATGAATCACTTCTTTATAACCTGTCATAGCTATAAAAACAGATGTCTGGTGCGTCTGGGATTTCTTTTCTGCAATGTTTAGCATCTCTATGAAGCGCTCACACGGATGGCTCGCCATTGTTGAAACCTCATAAAGAGAAACCTGCTGCAGAATCGGTCACAGAGGTTCAAAAATAAGTATTGCGAGTAAATGAGAGAGAACAAGGACTTACCACCACGAAGAATCTACTCTGGGTGTGAACAATAAAAGGAGTAAAATAAAGACAACACATAGCCTTGAGGTGGCACTTGCGCCGTCCGAAGGGGATGCCAAGTTTCTTGATACATGTCTTAATCCAAAACCTCCGGGGGCCACCGAGACGTCGCTGCGACTCCGGGAAAAGCCTTGAGTTTTGCTTAAACCAAACATGTTACGTATGTTTTCCAGTGAACAGAAGAAACGCTCCTTGGAATTTTGTTTTCCGTCAGCTCCGGTCAGCTTTAAAGTAACATGTTCGTCAGGTGAAGATCTCCATCTACGCTGGGAGAACGTGGTTTTTATTGATTCATACACCTGAGATGTCCATTTGCCACACCGTGTCAATTATATACCTGTATTCCACCCAATATCCAGCCAATTGACTTGTCAAATAGTCGAACGCAACACTCATAATCCAAAACAGAAGGTTTGCTTCACAAATGGAATTTATCAAGACTTTTTGGATGTAAAACTCGCCTCAGTTAAGTTCCATTCTGTCTGACAAAACACAGTACTCCAGGATTGTTTGGCCAGATGTGTCATTTTCTTTGATATTATGCATTGCTCCCTCTGTTGATGAAGCCGAAGAACAAAATATCTGGGCACACTTTGGCAACTAATCCTTTTTTCCAATTTGATATTTATCGTTATCTACTGACAGATACCAGTCCCTGTTAGTGACATAAACCGAAGCGTCGAAGTGAAGAAATCGCAAAAAACCAAAGGGACGGCGGAGAGGAGCAAAACCTGACAGCTCTCTCGGTGCTCTGTTCTCATTGGGTGGAACCAGTGAGGGACAGGGTGATGCCTTTGGTTGGGGTGTTGGGGGATGCGGCAATCGGTACTCCTCCGGCAGGAATGGAGAGGTGCAACAAAGAACGATACTATGCCACCTGACCCTGTCACAGTAAAACAGAAACATGCAACTAGTCACACCGCTATCTACTGAAAATTGGCAACAGAAGTACAACAGAAACTTACATGACAGACACTTACATGTTAGCTGTTGGCCTGCTATTCATTACTAGTCTCAGAAATGTAGAAAATTCGTTTGTGCATTTCCTGCAATAAATTATCTATGGTATGAATTAATGCGGTCGGTCACAAACAGCTAAACGCATAAATCTCCCAATTCCGGCATATTTGGGGTTCAATTGTTATTACTATATATGTTATATGAGAAATATTTAGATTTAATCTGATAACGTACTAATTTTTTAAAATTTAATTTATTAATTTCACAACTTTTAATCAAAAGTTATGTTGAATGATTAAAATCATACCAGCAAAGCTTGAGTTATATTTATCATATCTGTATGACACTGATTTGATTATACTGTTCACACATTACAGTATGGGCTGGCTCTATACTTTTAACTAAACTACTGTATAACTGAATAAAATATAAATAAAAGCAAAACATTATGATAAAAGTGAAAAAAAAAATGTCGCACTGACTACATTAATGGCAAAAAAAAAACATTCAGTTAAAACTCCACGGCAAAAAAATAAAATATTTCTACGAAGTAGTGTTTTGTTTGCGTTGAAAACAGCAAAAATATGTTATTTCAAAACATATGCGAAGTTCCACAGCATTTAAGGTATCAAACACGTCTCTGAAGTCGAAAATGCTGATAAAGGCACTTTGAAAATCTATTTATAGCTCTTCAATGTGATTAGCATATTAAATTAAAATGAAAGGGTTAAGCTTTACAGATGATTTCAAAATAATCCACAAAGTACACGTAAACAATGAACAACACAATGAGAGACACTAAGGAAGGAAACTAATTTTTGTCTGTGTGCTTAAAAGGGTCAGGATATTTTTAAAGCCCACATTGATTATGGAAATTGACAAAATTTTCATTAATCTCCCTTTGTATTTATATTCAGAGGCAGCAAATGTTTGCTTTTTCTTCCAATTACGGCCAGCTTTATTAGTAAATCAACATCATAATTACTTTCCGTAGATACAACGAAATGTGAGGAAGAAGAAGAAAACTTCTATATTTTGTTCTAAAACGTACATGAACTATGGCTGCTTTTCGTTTCTATGGCTAAAGAGGCAACGTGCCTTTCGAGGACCTTCAAACATTCAACAAAAAACATAGTAGCTGACAACACATCTGGTGGTCCTCAAACTAATGCCTTAATTTCGTGCCATTGCGCACATAAGTGAGCTGCAAACTTGTGCGATCCGTATCAAACAAGGTACTACTCAAAGTTCATCCCCGAAGTGTTTACAAGGAATACATGTTTCAGCTGCCTCCGTGCGTGAGTTTGGTTCAGACAGACAACGTGTTTGCTGTGATTCTCTAAATAAACTCAACGTAGATTGTTATATCGTTTGTTGATCTAGTGAAATGTTTTGTTTACCCCAGCTGTCATCTTGAAGTTTCCATCGCATTGTAATCAAATGATGTGTGTGGATTCAACGAACACTGTATGACCGGATAATTACTTTTTATTCGAAATAGATAGATTCTGTAAATAAATCCCAAGTGGCCAAGGTGTTTTACTCTGCCAGCTTTCTTATATGTACGCAGAATGTAAAAGAAAAGTAGCAGCTCTTTCTAAATATCCCTCTAATTAACTTCCTCGACTAGGAATTGTAATGGTACAAAACATCAATCAGCTCTGTAGAAGTAAGCTACCTGCCATCGGTCTATTTGACATGTTTATGTAATATTTTGCATTTCAAATACCTCAGATACTCAGATGTCCGATGAAAGTCACTAATACAAATTATATACTCCTTTTAGTTACGTTCTCTTCTTTCAGCCAGTGATGCCAACTGTAGTTACATGTGAACCTAAGCAAAGGAATTGGATGATAATGAATTGGAAATTATTAGAATTGACCAGGATTTCCTATATACCCAAAAACCTTGATAACAACGACTAGTTATGTCAAGTTTGAGGTAAACGCTTAATCAGGCCAATCGGTTTAAAGAGATGTTCATTAATTCTTGGCATTTGTTAACGTTTCCCAGAGATTGTTTCAGCGAATTTGAGCATGCGTACTCAAATATTAGCGACACATACTGTACAAAAAAGACTGTAGGAAGTGAGCTAGAGCAATTGGTAGTGAATTTTATGATAAGTGAAAAAACTTACTGTACCAAATTAATTCACCAAAGTCGTGCGCTCCAGCAACTGGGGCCTGGACGGAAAAAGCCTGTTCAACAGTTACCACACAGCCAACTGCCAGAACTTCGTATTGAATACTTCCATGGTCAGTCGAAACCCAGAAAGTTGAACGAGTAAACAGTGAAAGTCATGTGCCGAGATTAAATGCATATTTAAGATTAAATTGCCTGCAATGATAATGAAAAGTTTTTTCCTGGCATATGTTTTACTCCGCTGGTTTAGGAAACTACATAATGGGTTATTACGTCAGTAAACAACGGTTTACCCGGTTATTTTCGGGTTGGGCAAATCATGCTCTATATGTTATTTGCTTTATTGTTTTTGTCGAAACTCATAGCCTTTTGCGTCTTGTATTAAGTCTTACGCGTGTATGTTTGTGGCTGTTATTCAGGGATGAGGTGCTCTGCAATACCAAGAACCATAAAAGTTAAGTGAATTATTTCAGGAACTGGCAGAGCACCTATTTTTAATTCAATATGCCCATCCACATGCAGACTGCGGCCATTATTCATTTATCTTTAGAACTGACATTGCCATAACACGCGGGTATGGTGGTTATGTGCTGTTGTTGATTTTCCAGTATAAATAGATTAATTGAAAAAGTGTGCAAAAGAATTTTGTTTAATACTGCCCTTGACTTATCAACAACTTCTTTTTTCTTTTATATTCTGTCATATTTTAAAATGTAAATTCTCATAATGATTCATTTTATGCTTTATCAACAAATAACAACACAGCACTCATAGTCTGTTTTACTTCAGAGAACCTGAGGGTAAAGTACCTGCTGTGGAACTGTGGCTTTCATGAAGGGTACCGTCAGTCACTAATTTCAACCTAATTGAAGACAGCTGCAAAGACCAGTTCAAACAGCATGGCACTCAAATGACCAGTTAGTTAATACCATGAATTTCTTGCAGAAATGAAGACAACCCCACCTCTCCAAGGAGACTGTTGTGTGGACAAAGAGTAAAAAACATCCTACCATGTTCCGATTGTACGGCTGCAAGTGGAGCCCTGGACAAAAAAAAAAAAAAAAAAGGAGTCAGTCCCAGTGAGCAGGCTCAGTTCAGACAAAAGTAAGCCACGGGGCATTATGAGCCCATGCTGTAAATCTGATCTCTGATCAGTGTATGTATTTTGAGCTGGGGCGTCAGTGCAGGTGTTTCTCTGGACTTCCACCTGTTTGCTCCACAGCACCACATGCCTTTAGGAGAATGCTATGAGAAGTATTGGTGGCCGACACATCACAAAGTTTTTAAAGATAGTTGCTGACCTCATTGTCATTTTAGTGGATAATCACCCATCGTGAATGTGAGCTAGCACAAGGACGCCTTGCTGTAGCTGCCCTCTCTTTCTGAATCCTGCCTATTATTTCCAGTTTATGAAAACTGTGTAGTAGTTATGCACATAAAGTTATGTTTAAATTTTAAAATAATTACACAGACATGTTGAAGTACCTCGACACTCCATGCTTACGTCTCATTATTTACTTTTGTTAACA
This sequence comes from Albula goreensis, assembly GCA_022829145.1. Classification (NCBI taxonomy): domain Eukaryota; kingdom Metazoa; phylum Chordata; class Actinopteri; order Albuliformes; family Albulidae; genus Albula; species Albula goreensis. The sequence continues at coordinate 13,299,914 of CM040754.1, read as the reverse complement.
ACTTCAGCGTTCTGCTTACAGCAGTGGCTTTACCATTAAAAACAACAAATCTGGGGGTCTGTTATAGGTATTAAAATGTAGTTAAACTCTTGTGAACAATGTAGATAGAGATACAGGAGACTGTGTATGGTAGAGCTGTGGTAGATGGTACAAATGCTGGCATGAGCGTGGATTCAAATTAATCAGCACAAATCCAGGAGCATTAGTAATAAACCTAACTAAAGGTCAAAAACAATGCATCGCCCTATAAATACATTCAAGCTGAATGATGTAGTACAGGAGGATGGAGAGGGGCTTTTTCTATTTGGTAGACTTCCATAGCTTAAAGGATCTACCACTTCTTGTTCAATCTCTCACCTTGTATTTATAGCTCTGCTGACAAGAGTTGTTACACCTTTTCTCAGTTCTGGGGTTATAAATTCTAGCATTCCCATCTCTTGCAACCTGTAGTTGAGTCTAAAAATGGATCACAAGGAAGAAATCTGTTCATGTCATGTGTTTTCCCACACTGTTTGCAACACACACATACACACACACTCACACACACAGACATACCAGACAAATTTGCATGCCAAGCAATGTACCCTTGAGTTACGTCATTGTCAGACTGCAGGGAGCCTGATTTGAATTGCATGTGACCACATCTTTCTTTGTCCCTGAGGACAGGAAGGATGTACTCTTTACACTGATGTCTCTATAACAAACAGTTAGTGGGGCGGCGAAGGCATGCCATTGATCTGGACCAATTACGGTTAAGGTTTCCAGTGGGTCAGAGATCTTAGGACCTTGTGTATTTAACCCCAGCTATGGACTGTGGATGTGGATGCAGGGCCCTGTCATAATTAGATCCTTGTGGAGCCTCTCTCTGTGACCCAGGCTATTTCAGGCAGGGACAAAACTTGTGAGTCAGACACACAGCTGGTCAGTGTCATTTCCTGTCCATTTTGTGTTCCTTGTATTTCTACTGCAAGTGACAGTGTTTATAAATGCCCTGTCTATGGTACATGAGTAGGCAAATAGAAAAGTAATTTCTATGTAGATCAATGAGTTTTTTACTGTGTAGTACAAATAGCCCACACATCTCTTATTTCTCCAGTCAGCTGTTTCCAGTGTCTTCCCATCATCAATCAGTTCTTTTAGCTCATATCCCACTTTTCATACCAATGTAGCATGGAGTGGATGGGGGCATTCAAGAATTCACCTGCTGGACCGTTTTGATTGAACCTTAGTCTGCTTTGCCACAGTCCAGAGTTACAGGTCCCGATCTTGCGAGGGCGAAGGTCTCCCACACACAGAGGCAGCTGGAGCATTGCTGCTGAGTGAGGCTTCATTAACCTCATTATGGGTAGAGCTTCCAAGCCCTCTCAAGCGCTGGATCATGTCACCAAATACAAATACTTCACAGTTTCTTGCAAAACATGAATGTGTTTCATTTAAGTCACTGTAAACAATATTTCTCCACTGATGTTTAGATTTGTGAGGTCTCATTCTCCTATCTATACTGCTAGATGCCATCGACACTCCATTTTCCCACAGCTATACATGAACGAGCACAGTAGGCAGGTCCAGATTCCTGAGTCAGACCACTTTTTTGGGCATTACAACTGGATCTCATTCAGTGTTTGGCCAGTGCATGGCTCTACCCATATGCTTTTGATGATTGTCTTATTATCTTGCTCATGAAAATGGTGTTATGCTTTTCACATATTATCAAAAAAATTCAATTTTCTTCTCAGTGCCACATGTTGATACTGTTTGGAAGAAAGGGCTTTTTGACCCAGCTAATGACTAATACCATGAGCTGAGAGAATGCTTGTTGTCCTCTGTACCTCCTTCATGCAGCTGCTAAAAGCAGACCAGTCTACTGTCTAATGCAATATGTAGACCTTGAGACCTTGTTGTTGTTGTCAGTTGTTGCATGATGTGAGTTTATTATTTTTGATTTAGTGTGTGGCCTCTGTTTATATCTCCTTAAGCATGGAAATGAATTGTTTCCAGATGAATAAAACGCACATAATGGGTTGGCTAAGTAAGTCACATGGTTCATATTTGCAGTTCATAACAAAATACACAATATTATCAACATGCATGAAAGATTAAACTACTTTTGTTTGTATTGGAGTGTATACATATGGTAAGCGTTGTTTTCCTTTCAGCAAAAAAGGGTAAATGTGTGAACTTGACTTTCATGGCAGAATAGAAAGTGCAACATGCTATACAATGTATTATAATACAGCAGAGCGACTAATGTTTTCCGTTCCGAATTTTTTACCTGCAGTTTAATCTATCAAGTGGAGTATTCTGGCGTAATTTTGCATCGTCTGTAATTGCTAATTCAACAGGGCATCAACAGTACTATCATATTATATAGTGACAGAAGAAACAACGCTTGTGCGCAGTCAAAAGTCACTAAAAAGCACGCAATTAAAACATGACAATGAGTATGTAACAAACGGTATTTTCTGGGTAAAAGACCACTATTTACACCGATGTCAAGATTGTAGGCGTGGTGCATGCCTTACACAATTCTTCACAATGCATTTAACAGCATGATTACTGTGGGAGAGTGCATGGTCAGCAGACCTGTCATAACGCTTCGGAATTGCAGAGCATTGATTTGGCTACGAAAGGCCCGCACCGAAATCCGCCCCCAGACAGCGGACCTGCGGGCTGCGGTCCAGAGGAAGTTAAGGGGAAGGAATGAGATTAGTTCTCTGAATCGCTGGCCTTGACATTGTTATGGTTGTGCAGCTAATTAACGGCTAAGCCGAGCAAGTGTTTGTTTAGCCCTATAAGCTTCTGTTTCCTTGCTGTTGGGGAACAATCCCTACCTCTTTCAAACATGCAACGAGACTAGTGTCCAAATACTCTGTTAACTGGCAGAGCAATGCTAAATTAATTTGTTCTACTCAGATACGCATGCCAAAAACTGAAAAGGATAAAGTAATTGGGAAGGTATAAGCCATCATGGGATAATTAATCTAAGCACATGGTTCGAGAAAAATATTCAGTGGGGTGTACAGATACTGTCATTACTACACACCACATAGACAAGAGACATAAAGGGAATTCACTTGTTGCGCTGAACAAAATATTTCACTTTGAATTCTAGCAACCAGAAATTGGAGCATACGGGACAGTAGACCACAAATGTATTAGCTGCATTCTGCGGCAGCGTGACGCTTCAGTGAACCGCGAACGAGGCACATTCTGTGCATAGGACCTGGAGAAATACAGGTGGCTATAAGAATATAATAAGTAATTAGGCTGTGCGTTTTTATGGTTCCCTTGAAGCCATGCGTGGTTCCTCATGCTGGGCTTTCACTATACCCCAGGAGGTACTGCCCACTGTGTACCACACTTTTTGTGTAACACTATGCCCATGCAGAGGAATGGATGGACACACTGTGGGACAAGGCCTAGGTGATCCATCCATCCATTGTTGACACCCATTTCAACCAGTCCAGGGCTGAGGGATTGGGAAGGGGAGCTAGAGTCTATACCAGCATACATTGCAGGAGGCCTGAGCTATTTAATGGCAAATAAAGTTCTTAGCCTTCTTCTCTGCAAAGGGTGCATCCCTTCACCCAAAAAATGTATATTAATTTCTTCCACTACAATTTCAATTCCCCTGCAACCTGGAAACCAATGTTTGCATCCTCCCCCTGTCTGGTGTTACAGCTGTGTAAAACACCCTTGAAAATCTCCCGCACTGGAGGAGACTTAACTGTACCCTATTCCCCTGAAGTCTCCTCACATTTCTGAATGACATCAGTATTCTCACAATGAGACTGAATAAAAGCATATATGCCACAGAATTTACAACATGAAACCCCTCAAAACATGGAAAAGGATTTAGTGACACATAAATATAACTGCTAGAACAGTTTCCAATAACAGGCTAAATGGGGAGCCAACTGGGATAAAAGGGATAAGTGGGGTAGAGTTCCTTCGCCAGTCTTTGGGTTTTGCCACATGGTTCATCCACATCCCTCACTTACCTGATTACATATATTGAAAAATAGTTTACATTTTGCTTTGAATTCCTGGTGTACTCTTAATTTGCTGAATTTTATAATCACAGTTCATTCCATTTAATCATTGATCATGGAGTGGTGTCTTCCCTGTAATATTACAATTTCTGTACTGTCAGATTTTGTATCCACAAGGTTTTCTTGCTCTGAAGTTGCAGACACTCTGCGCAATTGGTGGGAGGTTGGCGGAGGGAGCTCATTGTTTCTTACACTGTGTGGGAACTGTGAAACAATCATTGGTTTACTTTGAAAGTTCTGTCATTAATATCAAGCTATGGCTGAACAACCTGAATGTTGGCCAACCAAAGAAGGAGACTTTAAAGGTCCACATATGCAATTTTTAAATATTCTATTTATATGTCACCTTCAGTGATTTGACATTGGTGTTGCACAACATAAATAAAGAAACATTCCTATTTCAGAGATAGCATAAGCATTTTGGATAGATTTAAGTATTTTGGAACACAGCTCTTCAAAAGTTAAAAACTGGTGCAGCAGATATAAACGAGTGATGATAAAGTCACATAAAGACTGAAAATGTGTCAATATTTCCTTTATTTGTGTTCTTGCTGTATAATTATTGTTGAATATTTATGTTGAAAATTAAGTAGTGTAGTAAAAATACAGTTTATGTGTATATAGATTTAGATTAGGAAAGCTAGCTGAGTTGTGGAGTCATTCAACAAACAAAAATGACAGACTGCATTGATGTGTTTTTTTTTAAATTAGTTTTTGTTCACAAAATGTTTAATAATTAGCCCTCAACAAAGCTGGCTTTCTATTCTGAATGCACTGCTTGCCACTGTCACCTTATTCACATTGTGCACCAAGTTTTAGTCCTGCTTTATAATGTGTATATATAGCGGCACAGGGGAGCTTTTTAATATAATAAATGTAAGCTGTATAATCCCCTCTGAATGACAGTGCTCTAAGTAGAAAAACAACATAAAGCAATAATGACTATGCATAACAACTGCCTGGAGCTGATTTTGCAGTTTCCATCTCCCATGTCTCTGATCTTGTGTGTTGATGTGTGTCTCATAAGCTGCCAAACCTCTGATCCTGTTTTAGCATAAATACAATTACACCTTTCTAAAATATAAATATGGTTTATATATACAGGACTACAAATGAACAGGACCCACTCCTGTTGTTCCCACTAAGCTTTTAACTGCATAATTTTATCCAGTTATGCCACCTAGTGGAACATACCAATCACCACTACAGCAAAATGTCTAGTGAGAAAAAAAATACCCAAAGCAGAATGACAGCAGTGACTGTTTTATAAAAGTATGTTTGGTTTATATCAGCAGATCAAAAGAATGATTACTATGTGTTCACAGGTCCATGGGGGAGCTTTGCTGTTTGGCTTCTGACAGTATCCATTCATGAACTAAAGAATTTGTTTTACTCTGGTAAAGAGAAAGACCATAATGTAGTTGAAAGTACCATTTCTTATACCTGAAATAGTTATTCAAAACATATGATCAAATGCTCAGGAAACTGTATAAAATACATCCAACTCCCTGAATTGTCCAAAGAGCAATAACAAGAGGGAATTTCTTACATAGACTGTATCAACATGCATGCATTGTATCAACATAGACTGTACATGGATTAATTGACTTCCTTTTGTGGAAAATCATGACATGAAGGCAGAGAAGAAATAAATGGATGCTATACATGTGACCAGTATAGCAGTATAGCATGTACCTTGGCATAAAGTCTAGTAAAGTATGGATTTCTGTGGAAGGAATACATCACCACTCTTTCCTGAGAAATTGCTCACGCCAATGATGGAAAAATAAAATGCTGTCCCAGGTATTATTTCAGAATCTCCCATAAGTGCTTAATTGGGCTCAGATCTTGTGATAATGCCATAATATGGATAAAACCATGACTGCTCATGGTGTATGGGAAGGGGCATCAATAACATCAAGGAGTAACGTCCACCTTTGCCAACTTGACCAACTTATGGTCTACACCAACACAGCACCAAAACGTACCCTTCACTCTTGGAGCAATGTTGTTTGTCCAGTTTTGTTCACTATTTATACCTAATGGTGTCAACAAAGGTATAGAAATAAAAGCTGGAAAGTGTGTGTGCATGTGTGTGCATGAATACATCACTGTTTATAAGCACTAGTGGGGGTATGTAGGAAAATACAGGCAATATCATGGTCAACGTAATGGGGTTTGACCAGAGCTATCAGATACAACGTATCAAGATCGACATATATATATATACGCCAGTTTCAATGTATCCTCTATGCTTAATAACACAATTGGCCTAAACATCTACTGCAACATGTATTTTTATTTTTGCAAAAGACTAATGATTACTAAAGACTATAATTATGCCATGTACCCAATTATTATTTTACATTATTTACATTTTGAATGAGACCTTCAAATGGCTGTACAGAGGTTTAACACGCTATGGAAAATCTGAAAACAGGCATTGAAGAGACAAAAGAAATCAATAAAACATACTCATTTATATTCCATATTAATTCATGTAATTTCAAATAAAAACATAATTATGCAGAACAGGGCTTTTTGTAGTATTTGCATGGAATTCATAACCACTGACATCAGGAAGGCCCTTGTTACAAGAAACATGTGGAGATATCACACACAGCTCCCATGACTACGTTCTGAATCATTTACACAAATATTGAAAAAGCACAGGGAAGAAATGTGTTAAAATTAACAGAAAGATCCCAAATGCACCTCTTACAATGAACTATATACCATCAGCTGCAATAACACGCTCTCTGAACTCATTGTCAACCAGCCTGATAATCAGACTATTTGGCTGCATAAAAATAAAGACATTTTTTGATTGATTTAGGGATATATTATATAAAAATAGTAATACATGTCATAAAATTGGTATTATGCTCTTGTAGTCTGTAAAAATAATACGATTCAGTGTATTTACTCATATATTTATCTATATATATATGTATGAATATCCATGTCCATACACACAAACACACACAAACATACAAATATACATTTTTATTAAAAACAGTGCTACTGGATTTGGTCCTTAATATCAAACGATAGCAATTGGTAAAACAATTCTGAAGAAATACATCCATTAAATATCATATACAATGTGCATCATTTATTCTGCCCATCTTAAAAACAGGTGAAATGTGGTTTTATTACCCCTAGTTTCACTTCACATGTCAGACCCTTAACATATTGACTGCTTGCATGAAGAAAGTCTCTTTCCTGCCCCACCTGCAAATCTAAAATGTTTTAGATACAAACAGGGGAACTGTTCCCCTGATCTCCATCAATGGGAGAGAAATGTCTTGTGCCAATTGAAATCACTGACCTGCGAAAAGCTTGGCAAAGCTTTAGCGGGGGCATCAAGCATAGGAAGAGTGGTATGCTTAACCAAATCTGGGCAAACTCTCCACTCTTCAAAGTCTTAAGAAAGATGCTGCTTACCATGATACGGTCTAAAAATCTGTCCCTTTTGATGCGATTATACAGTCAGTGAAGGCAGTTTTCCTCAAGACAGTTTGAATAGATCTACCCAAATTACCCCTGAGGTAAAGCTGAAGTAGTCCTTGGATAAGTGAACCATTTTTATTGCAGAAAGAACCCAGAAGAACAAGAGTTTCAACTGTTTTTTAAATGCAACATTTGAGTCAAAATGTTGAGAGGCAATACAAGGCAATGCATTTACTGGATGTTAAAAGCCTTTGTACTGCTACAAAACTTCTGAATGGCAATGGCCCTAAGATAGAGCAAATCTGTTTTATTCCCTCTGAATATGACTATTTCCCTGTGGAAACATATAGGATACAGTTATTTGGCATCTTGAACCCTTAGTAATCATTCACAAACTATTTTCTCATTGAACAGTCCCTCCGTTTGTGAACATTTTTACTGCCAAGAACAAAAATAAAAAAATACTGAAAACTGTACATAAAATCTACATGAAGAAAGAACTTTTTTGTCATTCTCCAATGAATTAAGACAGAAGAAGCCGCTTCATGAAAAATGGCAACCAATCTCAGCAGATGATGGTAGATGAAATTCTGGTATACATCCTAAATGCTGCATGGCTCTGAACATCTCCCATCACCACCTACTTTCTTTATGCTGTTGGGTATGTCACCATTCTCATCAGCTTCCTGACTAATAGCTATAAGATGGAGAAAAATATGAACTGGAGATATGCTGGTCTCCTAAATGTGCTGACCTCAGTATCATTTCGCAGGTAGGCACTTCATTCCTCCCATGTAGCTCCCTAGATATGAGCCTGTACATACTGCTTCACTCACTGTGTGGATTCATATTTATAAAGAAAGTAATTAAGTACTTGTACCATTGACTATTATATAATCTAGCAAATATAAAGATCAAAAATGAAAATAAATAGACTGGACAGTGTTTCAGATGTATTGCTGAGTCTTTGATTACAGGGGGTATAATGGGGTGTAATGTGACTTGGGAGTGGGTAGGGGTCACTGATGTGCAGGTTAGCTGGTTGAAGACATGACCAGGTCTGGCTCTTTGGTGCCCTCCTGTGTGCTGGTGAGACCGCAGCTGCCAGAGAGCTCTGGGAAGTGGCTGGTCCGAGCCGTAGGGCCGGGGGACATGGGTGCTTGGGCCAGGCCTGGCTTTTTAGGGGGTATGGGTGGTGGGTGGCCCCTCTCAGCACGAGGGATGGTAGGGGACTTTATTCCTGGGGAGAGAAGGCTGGCCACTCTGGTGGTGGTGGGGGAGGCTAGGCTCGAGGCCAGACTGCGGTAGTCAGTGCCGAAGGGGGAGCTGTTAGGGGCCTGCGATTTGGTGCTGCCCTGCTGGCTAGTGAAACGGGACAGCACCTGGGTGACGGTGTTGCGGGCCAGCTGTTTCACTGATGTGGGCTCGGACACAGGGGTGGGGGTAGTGGGTGTGGCAGGGGTGGTGGGGGTTGAGGGAGCAGGAGACAGGTCTCGGGGGGAGCGAGGGCTAGCGCTGCCCTGCTGGTCTGGCTCTGTCTGGCCCTGGAACTTGTGTCGTGCTGCATGGAACCGCTGGTTGATTCCTGCCTGGTAGGACATTTGGTAAGAGGGGCTGGATGGGGCACCCCCCACCAGGCGCTTCGCCAGGAGTGGGGAGGAGCATGGAGAGGAGCCAAGTGAGGGGGAGGCTGTGGGGCTGGGAGACGAGCTTGGCTGGGGCTGTAAAGGGGAGTGCAGGGCCCCGTTCTCAAACCCATTCTCTTGGCAGGGCATCTCTGTCTCCTTCTCAGTGTGGTGCCCGTTCAGTTTGGGCGGGGCAGAAGAGTCAGTGAGTGACTGGTCACTGGTGTCAGTCTGGGCAGTAGCTGATGATGCGGTAATGAACATTTCAGACTCCCCCTCGGGTACCTCTGTTTGTGCCCCTCCCCCCAGCTCGACCAGCTCCCTCCTCAGGCCCTCCACCTCAGCCTGCAGCTCCCTGCACCGCCCCTCCTCCTTCCTCAGCCGTGCCCTCAGCTGCTCCCTCTCTGTGTCGAGCTCTGCCAGCTGCTCCTCTGCCCGTGCCTCCTTCTGCAAGGCCTGCTTCCGCTCCGCCTCCAGCTCGGCCCGCAGGGCCTCTGTGGCGGCCCGCTCCTCCTCCAGTCTGCGGCCCAGCTCCGCTGCCCTCTGGCCCTCCTCCTGCACGCGGGCGCCAGCCCTCTGGCACTCCTTAGCCAGCGCAGAAGACAGCTGCTTGTGCTGCGTGCGATTCTCCTCCACCTGGGCTGACAGCCTCTTCTGCTCCTTCTCCAGACGCCTCACCTGAGCCTTCTCAAAGTCCAGCTAGACACACACATGCAAACACACACACACAAAGAACTGAAAACAGCTTGTCAAAGCCACAGTCGAATCACATCAATTACATAGACCTGTTGGAAATCATGAAAGCAGCTGGGACAAGTTATTTATTGATTCACTAGGGGGCGACAAAGCACAATACTTATGCAATACATATTTTTTCAAACATTTAAACTTTTTATTCATCAACCAGATTTTTACTTAAAACAATGATATACACAATGCATTTATGAAATTCTAGAGTAACAATCAAACAAACAAAAATGTATCTGTGTTGTTTTACATAATAAATGATCTATATCTGGGCACAGTTTAACTTAAATCCACAAATATCCATTAAGAACTATGATAAACACTGGACAGACTGTGCTGAAATGCACCTACATGATGGTGCTAATCATAGAACTCAAGCAGGTCTCAGCCAGGACTCTGGCTGGAGAATCCTGACTACCGTGCTGGAGAGCAGGAAACATCTGGGAACACACACTTCCGTAAGGAGGCTTTGTGTGCCCCTGCCTGACCCTGGTCCACCAGGCCTCACACGGGCCCTCAGCCACCAGTGAAGCCTTGCTCCAGCCACAGCCAGATGACCAGCCTGTCCTCCATTGACTGCGCCGGAGCAGTCGCAGTGACCGCACAGCCCTGTCTCTGGCACAGTCCGTGGGCTGGCATGGGGCCATCCCTTCTCCCTGTGTTACACAATGGTCTTGCTGTACCAATGCAGTGTGGTTTCCCCAGCAACTTGCTTGGGAGCTTCACAAAAAAAGTAAATTGTTCTGAAGGGGAGACTTGGAAAAAAGCCCATTGTTTGAATGAGAATTCTTTTTTTGCCACATGAGAGTGGAATACCACACCTCTGTGATGCTGACAGAGGAGTCTGCCCTTGTAAGTGTATGGGCTGTGGCCTTGCAAATGTTGATTGAGTGATTTGGCCCTTATCCAAATGAAAGCTGTGACTCTCTCTAATGCTGAGAGGTTTGGCCCCTGTCTGTGTTAAAGCTCTGCCTCTTTAATACTGATGGGAAGTTGGGCCCCTATCTATGCAGAAGCTGAGCATCTCTCATACTGACATGGGAGTTTCCTTCCCTCTGAATCACCTCCCCAAAGCCCTCATTTCCACTGGGAGAAACTAGGCCATTATTCCATTTGCTAAATGACAACCAACTACAGAAGATGAGAGTGTAAGCCCTCAAGGGCTATAGCAGGTCTCTACATTTGCCTAACATAGAAAGCTGTTGATTGGACGTTGATGACATGTCAAAGGATGTTACCTGCTGCAACAGTCGCTCCCTCTCTTTCTCCAGCATATAGGTGACATCATCCCCTTCTGCTGTGTCTTGGGCATGCCGGCGCTTCTCCTCCTCCAGGTCTGCGATGACCTGCCACAGGCACAAGGGGGCAGCAGTTAGACATTCTCATATGCAAGCCTAAGCACTCAGAAGACTAAATTAATCACTCACAGACATGGCAAATCCAGGAAGAGAGGTCAGAACAATGCTGGCCATACCCAGATCAAATACAGTTCACTCTGCTGCTGTTTCTCCCATAGTGATTAGGATTATAATGCCAATAATAAATGTCTGACTATGGCCGTACTTAAGTATCATTGTTGTCTGCATTCCATTCATTTTTGTGAAGTGTAAACCCTACATTTCTACCAACCATTCTTCAGGGTAAATAGCCAGGAAAACATCTTCCCTACCACCTCTCCCTACAAAGAGTACATCAACCCCTTCACCCAATCAAAGCAGACAAAATGCTATTTTAATGGAAAGTGCAATTCGACAGCCAAAAATCTTTTTACTTTAATCAGGCTCCATAATACAACAAAGTGTCAAGAGAGCAAATATGCAGTAATAAAAATCAATTAATCCTGAAATGTTTTTAAATAGCACTTCATCTAATTGTATTCTGAATTGAGTTTTTTTCTTCCCTCTGTTAATTCATATAAGCTACTGCAATTCTGTGGTTTACTGCACACTTCATATCAGAAACTACAGTGTGAGACTTCATGCTTATAGGGGAACAGCGTAGTGGGGGGGCTGGGGGTCTAGCCTCTGGATGAACTTCACTGTGGGCTCAAGAAATTCTCTTGCACAGTCATGTGAGCCGCACTCTGCACTGTCAAGTGACATGCCGTGTCTGAAAGTGTGACTGGAAGAAGCATTAGTTAGAGTGTGATTAATATCTGAGTAAGCCTGCAGTCATCTTTCAGTTCCCATGGTGTACAGCAGACCCTTGAGAGACCATGCGCAAGCTGATTACTGTAACTCTGCGCTGGACCTGAGGTTCTTTCTGAACCGCTGCTACAGAGTGACCTGATGCTCCACAACGCTGTGGAAGGAAGCCTACCTTCCTGTGTCTGCTTTCGGCAGCGGCCAGCTGTGCCAGCATCTTTTCCTGCATCCTCTTGCAGTGGGACATGACCAGCTTGAGCACAGCCAGTGGGTTGGGGCAGGCAGCGGAGGGGGTGGAGCTTTCCCGGGCAGCAGCACCCCGTCCCCTCACTGCCTCACTGTCGCGCTGCAGAGCCAGGAATGGGTCGCTCAGGTTGTACCTTCCATAGCGCTCCTGCACGAAGGCATCTCTGCGCTGAGCCTGAAAGACAGAACAGAGGAACTTAGACATTGGAGGAGTTATAAAGTTGGAAAATGGTGCAGTGGCTGCATTTCCACACTCTGACCACCAGGGGACTGGAAAAGGACAGCAAGAATCTGCCTATACCTCCACATGCATTCCAGTTGATTTTACTGAATGAATATATACATATAATTGACATTTATAACAAAGTCATTTCAATTTCATCCTTATCAGTATAAAGCCATCATAAACAGATACATACTTGTGGTTTACCACTACAAGGCCCCCATGACTACAATAGCTACAACCAGTGCAGCAATACCACTAATAATAACATGGCCACAATTCCAGACTGCAACATTAGGGCCCCCCCTGCAAGATCTGCTGTGGGGGACTCTCCCTTACTGCCTGATAAACAGGAAGTCGGGAAGCACACCTCATGCCCGATGCCAAGAGCAACACTGTCCATGCCGTGAAGTTAACTCTTTAATGGGGTTGGTCAGAGCTAGCAGCAGGATTTCTCTGCCAAAACAAACACAAGAGGAACAGTGTCTGGCAGCAGGCCATCAGTGAGGATCATGACAGCTGTCTGAACCCTGGACAAGAGCCGACCAACCGCCCCATGGTGCTCTGGCAATTATTTCAAAACCAGAACAGTATGGAGGCCACGCCTCCCTTGGATGGAGACTGGAACACACTGGCTATAGAGCTGCTGATGTATCTACAGCTGAAAACAGTGGAGGCTTCTTAGCTTCAAATAGGGTGCCTACAATATCAATTTTAAATGTGTTAATCATCAACAACCTGTTTCTGATTGCTATGTTTGATTTACAAGTATACCAATTAAATGGCAACAGTCAGAAGCTGCCTCTTTTGAAATCAGTTGCATCTGATATAGTGGCACTATCTTTGTAATCTTGGCTCACTTCATGTGATTGTTTTAATCAGTAATAAAATAAGCAATATTAACCACTCTTAACCTAATGTCAATTGCTTTATTATAGTCAAAACTATGTGATGTTCAATCAACACTATACAAATGCCTATTAATGTAAAATGTTTTAATATCACTCAATCTCTTTGATATAATTAAAATAATGTAATATTGAGTACACAACAGTGACAAAACAGAACCACAACTGGAACCAATCAAGAAAGAAAAGGAATCAGCTGCAGACAGAATGTTTTTTTTTAAATTGGGGCACAAGTTAGTCATGCAAAAGTATTAAAAACAGGTTCATGACTGTTATCAGTTAACAGGTTTTCAGCAACCTTCCATGGAGCAATGGGGTGGCTGCCCATTCTCTACTCCCTCTGCAGCCCGCTGATACTGCCTGCTGATGCATGCTGCTACACATGTTGTCAGCACTGCAACAAGGTCTTGCAAGAGATGAAAGGAGGTGCATCTGTTCATTTTATCAGAAGGCAGACAGCAGCTGTGTGCTGATTCCAAAGGATATATATGAGCTCTTTCCATACTGTGATTCGGAAAGGGAATCAATTCAGTCATCAAGTCAAACCTTAGCTCTGTATTCAGTTATGAACCTCCCACGAATGTTGTTAAGACTTTCTGGTTCTTGTGGCTGTTCTAACCCCAGTGTGGTTCATGACAATTTCAGGATATTTAATCTGGCCCTTGACCATCTGGAAGCCACAACCAAGTCAAGCTGCTGAAGTCCCATGGGTAATAAAAGCATTAACGCTGTGCGGTTGTGTCCGTCTGCATCTTGTCTCCTCTGACCCTGGCACGGTGAGGGAGCAGACCTTGGAGCAGGGTTTGGTTAATGCATCACATTCCTTCACCAGCCCATAACTACCACACAGGCCCCAGAGGGCAGAATGACCTCTGTGATACCTCCTCTCTTATAGAACAAATACACCACGTAAACTTAAATCTCCAAAATTGATTAAAGATTGAGCTCTCAAAATTCTCTTATTCGTTTTTTCATTTGAGGAAACTTTCAGGCAATGATGTTGGGGGTTTGCAGTTAATGCCTTAGGAGATGGAGGAGGAGGGGGGATTGGAGGTACATTTTTCTTCTGAGTAATGTGTAATGTTTAACAGGGATTGATAAACACAGGTTTCCTTCTTTGGTCAAGTTTGGTCAAGTAGAACTCTGTGCTCTAGTCATCATGTCATGGTACCACACTCAACATAAACAGTTAAGCGATGCAGTTTTGTGTTTGTTTTTGTCAAACATTTTTCAGCAGCTCTTTGAGGCTCGAAGGAGTCCCATTGTACTCTGTGCTTGCTCATGTGGAGTTTAAAGCACCAGACAGTGGCAGAGACCTGAGTGCCTCCTAAGCCAATCACAGAAGAGCGCACCCTGCAGCTGATGAACTCACCATGGGACAGTTCCTCTGACACTTTCTGATTGCAGTTTACCGATAACAGCTTTAATAGCCTGAAATGTCATTTGTATGTTTTGCACAGTTTGCACTTTCAGCTGATTGACTACTAGCATGATCATGAAAGTAGTGGGTAGTGTAGGGTCCCTTTCACACAGTGCTTTAAACATTACAGTTTATTTTACCCCACAGAAATCGGGAATGCCCATGCATGCTCACTTTAGGAGGACTATCTGTGAAACTGGCTGTGGAGGGAAAAATTCATTGGCAGCTGAGGAGCAGTGAAATTCTCTTTCCCCTCATCTGGATGTGGAGGTCCTGGGAAAAGTGGTGGGCTTGACAAAGAAGAAACTGAACTGCAGAAGTGCAGGAATCCAGTCCAGAAAAGTGGGACATGAAAAACATGTTACAGAGGATAAGCAAACAAAAGCTGAGCGCCATTATGGCTGGCACTGATGTACTTGCCTGCACTGCAACCACAGCCACTACCAAACTTATTAAGTGGGTGTTTAATATGTTGGAGTTACTTAAGTGCAAGGCAATGCACAATTTACGACTCAGGGAAATGGTTTCAGGAGTTCTCATCAGCCGCCAAAATTGGCAGCCAGCGCACATGCTTTCAGGGCACAACCAAATTCCTCTCTGCAAGGCCGGCTGTCTTGGAGTTCAAGCGGAAACTCAATGAGGTTTGCATGTGAAGTTGCAGGAGATGAAGACAAGACAGGGATATCTCTGACATCAATCAGGTTCAACTAACATTCAAGTTGAAAAAGATAAGTCACATGTAGGGACATGAAGCCAGAAAAACAAAAGAAAGAAGAAAAATGACGACGTGGGAATGGCGGCGGATTTCAAAAACCTCCACAGAGCTTTTGGGTTTCTGCAGCGGCCAAAGGTCTCAAAGAATTTGAAGCTGCATGCCAAGGTTTCTCCATTTGCCAATGCAAACTAATCAGATCCTGTTAGGCTGCACTTCATGTTTTGGCCCTATGCTTTGGGATGAAACTGAACATACAGTCTTACGTGGAAAGCAGGGCCTATTAGAACGTGCATCCTGCTAAGCAGGCTCTCTGAGTGTCTGCATGACTCCACACCTAGATGGGACAAATTGGTTCACGGTCTTTTTCCTGTCACAGGTAGGAAAAGCAGGGAAGCATACCTTCAGAGCACGAATACACTGGGTGTTTTCCCAGTTAGAAATATCCTGCTCTGTGCAGGAAAACGGGATGGTATGCTCTCCACTCAGGCTAATCAGAACTCAATTAATGGTGGAAAATTCATACAATTTTGTGCTCCCAAGCCAAAAACCTACTCTGACCTGGCCATTTGAATGCGCTGCACAGCCTCATTTGCTCCAATGGGCGGATTAAGAACATTGCCTTTCCTTTCTCACTATTTTAGTTTCCTCTGCTAGAGCTTCCGACTGTCCTTAATGAGCCCCTAAGAGGTCAGATCCCCCGCCCAGGATTATCCGGGTCAGTTCCTGTCACCAGGTCAGCTCTGTCAGTTATCTGTTCTATTCCTCAGAGCGGTTGCCAGGTCTCGTGAGTGAGCACGCCCTTTCCGGCTGCCCAGTCCCTATGAGTTACGAGCTTGTGACTGAGGCAGGGCTGAGGAAACACTGCCATGCACTGCTGATTGCCTTTGCACCATTTATTCAGCAGAAACACTACCTTTGTTAGTATTGTTTATATAATGTGAAGCCTGAGCTGTGTGGAGCCACAGGAGCAGTCAAGATCTTAATTTGTTTTTTGGCTTCAGTAATAACCTCTATGCCTCCCAGGTCCACACGTGATGTTCTGCATAACATGGGCTCGATGAGACAGAAGCGAAAGTGACTGTATGAGTTCTGCATTTATGATTTCACATTTACTCTTCAGTTGGTTTCTACAAAAAAGGTCCACAAACAAGTTTCTGTTTATCAGCCAAATTTTAGTTTGAGAGGAAAAATAAATCCAAGTTTAGAGTGATAATTCTACTGTAGACTCCCTTTTACAACCCTGGCCTGTGAATTCAGCACACAAATTGAAACTAAGCCAATTCCATTTATACTAATCCTATTAAGAACTGACTTAGGGGTTTGGATTTCCTGTCCATTTAAATTTGGTTTCATGTGGGTTTCATTTCCATAGAATGTGAAATATTACACAGTTAAGTAAACAACAGCACTTAGTTTTTAAACTTCTGTTTTCAGATGTTCATTTTTTATAGTTCTTTTCTTTATGGAATGATCAGCTATTTTATGATTGAATACACAGACACTTTTGAAAAAAAAAAAACCATAGCTTTATTTGTATGAATCATGTTGTAATATGAACATAATATAATATCAAATTATATATAAATAATATAATATTTGCTGTTAACTGAAATAAAACATAGTTTAAAAATACTTTGAAGTACAGTTGAATTACTCCAATGTATTCTATATTCATTTCAAATGGAGAACAAAAAGCAACCAAACATCCAAAATGATCTAATTTCCCATTCATTTGCTGACCATTCTGTGCATGCTCCACTGAAGACCACCATGAAAATGGCCAAGGTCTTTAAAAACAACTGGACCCTGTCTCCAAAACCTATTAAAATAACTGCATGGCCATTCTGATACTTTTAAGCTGTTAGGATTCAAGCAATACAAGCAATGAGAATCAGATATTTTGCTGAATCTGATGTAAAGTGAGAGCACTAGGTTGAGAAGAGGGGATGGGGAGGGGGCCATCCATGTCTGGCTTAAAGGGGGGGGAGTGGGGTTTGGGTGATTACAGCATAAATTATTCAAAACCAATGTGAGGAGCTGCTGAATGACAGCTGTCTTCTGTCTTGTTGATAAGTGCCCAAGAACGTGTGTTTAAAGATTTAAAGCACGCCGTCTGTAGGTGTTTCAGGGGACATCACACACAAAATGAGCTGATAGAGTGTATTGCAGTATTAGAAATAAAAACTGCACAATAATGAACCATCGGCTACTTATATTTTGGCTCCAAAAATTAATGAGCATTACATTATAATATAAACACCCTAAGGGTTTTTTTTTTAAATATTGCATTTATTTTTTCTCCAATTGCGCTTACAAGGCATTTCCAGCAATTTGCTGGTGAAATTACAGTTTATACTACATGCAGTAATAATATATATTAAAGAGCGTTTTATGACAAATCAGCTGCAGTTAGTAAGCCTTATATGTCAGAACTGCAGAGATGAAAAATACAGTTAAATTACTATCTACCAGGTCTATGTTTGTGGAAAGTGTAAGCTGTCTGGTATCACCTCTAAAATATATTTTTTCTAAAACCACTGGGACAATGCACTAGTCTGAGGTCTGCCACTAATTTAAGAAAAAGGCCAAAACAAGAGCAAAATTACTGTCCCACAAATATGTGTGGTTTTCATGGCATGCTCACAATTAACCCCGATTCAGCTGCACTTCAAAGTCTGTTCTGTTTTTTGCATTTACTTTACCCTGAGTCGCAGCTGAGTCTCCGCCAGTATTAGTCTTTGCACACTCAAATAAGTATTACTGAATTTATTGAGGAATTTGTCTTTTTCACTGACACAAGATGTTGATCAGATAAATGTCTCAGACAAATATTACATGTTTCATTGAATTAACTTGATTATGTTTCTTTTTATTATTTAGATACAATTTTTAGAGAAAGAAAAGCAATGGAAAAAGCGAAAAAATAAAATAAAATGGTACTTATTCACAGTTTGGTATTTTACTAACCATCCTCCCACTGAATACTTATAAATAAGGTTGGTGAGTGGGCATATCAGATACGCCTGTCCTGAGGGAAATAAGTACATTTTAATGTGGCCAAAGAGAATATAGAACAAGTTTTTCCTTTATTTTAAATCAAGACAGGTATCCATACTGTTAGCCTAGACCCATTTAGTTTATAGTGTCACCAGCTTTTACAAATATTTCTGTGTCATCTATGAAGATCCAATAGAAAACACAGGAATCATGAGCCGTTGAGGAAGGTTTTACATTGTCTTTGATTATAATCAAGAGCTTGGTGCTCTATACTGGGGTGGTAGCCAGGCTCTGTCATGTTTCTCTTAGGAAATTCTTGTTTCATATGGGGCAAAACAGCACAGCATTAAGTTAGAAATGTAGAAGTGGCTAAGTATGGCTTCACTTTTCTAAATAAAAGCTCCATTCATCCCCTCATCCTTCATCGGCAGTAGTCCAGACGGCCACGAGTAAATGGACTCCTGACCTCCCGCCTCTTTTCACCACAGCATGTTCCAATGCAGGATGCAGGCTTCAGGGGAAGAGAGCAAGTCTTACTGTGTCACCATGGCATATGAGATCATAAATGCATCCTATAGATACAGTAGCACAATAACCCGCTAAGCCACTGTAGCCAGTGATAAGACCTTGGAGCTATGTGCTGAACTGGAAAATGGTTGTGCCACATACTAACTCTCCTAACTCTCTAAACTGAACAAAGACAGTGTTCCTTTTCTGTTGCCTTAAATACCCTGTTCTTTTTCTAAACTGGCCTGCAGCAGCATGAGGAGAAGAAACCCCAGCCTGTCTGCTGAGGCCATTTTTACAGCTTGGTCCCATAACTGAATCAATTCATTCTGAGTCCTGATGGAGTCAGCTCAGAGCCAAACAGGACAAGTACAAAAGCTTTATGTTCTCAAATCTCAATTTTTGAGCGTAACAGCCATTCTGAATGTACAGAGTCTAAATTTGTATATTAAATTTGCATAGCTACTAATAAGTAGAATATTATTATTCATTTAGAATATTATTAATATTATTAGCACAATTTTCAATGCTTCTCATGTATTATGTTGAAATCTACAACCCTGCAGTCGAAATAACTCCTGTTATCAAATGCGTATAACAATTTTAAGTTAAAAAAATTCACATAGGAACTGTAAACATCACTTAGGATACTATGCAGCATGCATGGACATGTGTGATGAGAAGAATAAGGACTTGGTCTTGTAAACTGCACGGTTTCAGGTTCTATTCGTGGGTGGGAATCATCATTGTACCCTAAGCCACTGCAGTAAATACCTTGCTATATACACGAATAACGAGTAATATGTCAGCTAAGACGCCTATCCCGCAGTGAATGCCAAAACTAATAACAATAAACAATACTGATTGGAACTGGATGAGGCTGGCTCCACAGTGCGCCATTTTGCCAGCCACTATGTCTCATATCACACAAGGATCTAGTTTTCACTGTGACAGCAGATCAGCAGGGTGTGTGGGGACATGTCACAACTCGCTTTCACATCCAGCAGGACACTGCCACAAACACACACACCCAACCGGCTTGATGACCCACATATCAACACACCCGCAGTTTCACCTGCAGTCACATGCCCCCTGTGTTGGTTTTGTGATGTCATTATTATGTAATTGAATGCTTCTGGTGTGACCAACACACAATCATAACCATACTGAAGGGGGAAATGCTGTATTTTTTCCATTTCTTGTCTCAAGGCTTGATGAGTAATGTCTTTTATGAAAATATTTATTTTTGTCAGGCTTTCAAGGGACTGTAAGAGCTGAACATTATGCAGATAATTCATGTTATTTTAATGGTTTTATGTAAGTGTTGTTTTACAGTACATTGTTACAGTATCTAACACCTTAAACATTGGAAAACAAGACCTATTTCATAATGATCCCTATTAGGCCTTATTTCTTTTCTTCAAAGAATAATGTACATATGAGTCTTATCAATATGCTTAAAAACCCTAAAGCAAGCCAGTATTCCCTTAACAAAGCAAACCTGTTTCCTCCACATGCGATTTAAAGGAAGTCATCAATCAAGGCTGAGGATTTCAGGTTGTGAGGTTATGACATGGGGAAAGACTGGGCTACACTTGAAATTGAAGTTCATTGGTAGGAATGTCTCAAAAATCTCACCATTGGTCTTATAATAATGAAAATTAAAAAAAAAACATTAGATGGCTAAATACCTTTTTCAAGGAGATCTCTGAGTAATGTTTCTACTAGGCAATAGCTTTTAACTCTATTGGAGAAACACAACCTCATGAGTCATTGCAGAATTATTTCAGGAGAAAAGCTATTTCAGTCTCATGCACAACTACCAACAAACCTTTTTTTCTTAGAAGCACAAAGTCGCACTGGGACAGTGTATGTAAGTGATTAATCAATGTTTATGTTAAAGCAGGAATGTTAGCCAGTGATAGGTCATGTGACATAAGACCACTGGAGTTTTTCACTTCCTGCTGCTGACACAACACGCCCTCAACTAAAAGGCAGAAATGCACAGTCGACACAGTGTCCCAGGCACAGCACAGAGCGGCAGACGCACACATGATACAATACAGCACTCAGTGAGGCTGTCCCCCTCTCTGTCCCCTGGCATGGCCACACAGCTCCCACATAGCTGGATTAGCTTCTAGAATAACAGGGATGTTGGCATGAAGCTTTCTCATCCAAGGAAACTCAGGGCTGTGGGTGCCTCCTCACACACACAAATCTGGCAGATAAGATCAGCTTTTCAGGACACACTTAGTCTGTTCTGGGGAAGAATGTGTACTCTGATCTTAGTCTACTGGCTTCTGCTCTGCACCGCTTCTCAATTCTTTACCCCTCTATCAGTCATCTGTGACATATCCAGAAATGCCATAGTAAACCCAACATTAAAAAACACATACATACTTATATGGACAGTTGACGTACATTTATTTTAAATGATTCACATTTTATGTTGATTTATCAATTAGTTTAAACCCCTCCATGGAAAGTGTGCATGGTTTTGGCTCTAAGATACTGTCTGTCTTAAATATATTACTCAGACTGGTTGGAAGCATTGCAAAATGACAAGGATTTTTTTGTATAGCATCATGGATTCAATGTCTGAACTCCAAAGCCTAAACCGAAACCTGAGACGCCAAAGGCCAGAGGTCACATAGCTGAAAGAGGTCTGGACGGAAGCGCTTGCCGGCCTCTTCTGTCTCTTTCTCTTTTGTAGACCACAATGATGATTCTAGCTTCCTGTTCCTCTTCTGTACACACACACACACCTGGCCTCCCAGCATCATCACACAGATCCCAGGCTGTTTGTGTATGTGGTGCTATGGTAACACCAGCTGACTCCCATCCAATACCAGATTCCCTTGTGAATACAAATCACAGCTAGCTACCTCTCTCTCTCTGCCAATTTCTTTACCCTTTCTCCCCCTTTCTCCTAGGAGCATCACTTCAGTCTCATCCATTCATGTTATACTTACGCCCTCCCCCAAGAAAACACATCCACCAAGTCTTTACTCTCTCATGTCTGAAAACTGCAAAAGCTAAATACAAGCCTCAGGCTTTAGAACCCCATCCCCCTCCCAGTTTATATAATGGACATGGTCTCAGATCAAACAATGGATTTTTCAATCTTCTCTGACTTTCATCCATAGTCCCTGGGGGATATGGACTTGGCTGCAGTATTAGATAACCTGTGCTCTGCACTTTGCAGTAATGGCTTTTATGTTCACTTCCCATTTCTATAAACAGACAAGAGTCTGAAACTGCAGAATGAAGGGAAGTAGCAGGGAGGTGGGGCTTCATATTCCGGGGAAGTGGCTATGAACAGGAACAAAGTACAAGATCTGGAGACCTTGTTGTTCTGGAAGGGGTTTGGCAGCATCCTCCTGAATAAGAGTATGCACAATGTCAGCAAATCCCACATACTGTATTGAAACATAAGAGCAAACAAGACAAAAAGACTAGCAATAGCTGTCATTAACCATGTCAGCTTTTCCTCAAATTTAAATCAAGTTACAGATTTACTGTCAAACAATAAAAGAGGTATCAATTCTGTTTGTGAATAATTTACATAAATAAGAAATCAAAACTGAGCAAACCTGCTTAAATGTCACTGAAAATGTCAGGATGTCTATCATAACCAAGCCTCATGTAGCACAGACAAAAACACATCTGTGAGAAAGGCCAGCTGTTCAAAAGCGGATGCTGATAACACCATGGATGGTTATACAGCCAACAAGGCAAACATCGAGCATCTTTACACTTCTACCTCATTCCGTTAAAGGGCTCCTTCTGCCTCACATTTCAACACTATTTTTAAGTAACTGGGGGGAGAAGACAGACTTAAGACGATGTGTTCAAGCTTGAGGGCAGGGATGGGGGAGGTGATAAGATCAATCTGGACACTCCCTCTTTACATAACGATTGCTCTCACTTGTCGGACAACTGAGGACACACTGCTGTAGCTGCCTGAATGTGTCAGGACTGGAGAGCTGCCACTCCACATCCATCGCAAGCAGTCATTAACAAAGCTCACTGCACCCCTGGCCTGAAAGAGCCACAAACTGCCAATCAGGAAGCAGTAAGTCACAGATGACACATTTGCCCTGGCCCAAGTTCACAAGGAAGACCTAATAGCATGCAGCAGGAGAAGAAGCTATCTCATGCAACGATGGAGACAGAGGGATTGTGAGCTATTAGAGCATAATGTTCCCACTGTTTCTAATTCAGACATTCAAGGTCTTCTGGTGCAGATGAAAGGTTCAAGCCTTTCATCTAATGGTGAGATGTGATGAAGCTGTATCAGATTTGTGTGTGTATGCACAGAAAAGCGATGGGCACAGGTATTTTATGATAGCTGAAATTGCCATTTGTCTACAAAAGGATCATGTAACTGCGGCTAAGTGACTTCTGGAGGGCACCATGAGTCAGTCTGATAAATGCCAAATGGATTTTTATCCAAGCAGGGTACAAATTACTAAGCGAAGTCAAATAAAACAATCCCTATGATCACGCCTTAGGGAGAAAGTCAGGTGGCAACATCAAGCGCACTGTGACAGCATTCACAATGATGGAATGTGTTTTTTTCCAGCTTACCTGTAAGTGTGGAAGGCACTTCAAAGGCTAGCATAAAAACCCTAACTGAAGGCAATGATGAGTCACATTTAACTGCACAGATGTTAGGTACATGCAAACCTCCATAATGGAAAACCACTGAACCCCTGTATTGCCCTTGCCCTCATAGGGCTGTATTTCAGCCTGAGCTGCAATAGAACCTGATCTCAAAAACACAAGCTGAAAAGGATATTGCTTTGATATATGCCCTATTTGTCTGGAACCGTATACTACAGTGGTGAAAAGATGTTTTCATAAACAACAACAAAACCCCACACAATTCTCTCTGTTGGATAGCTGTATCATACCTATTTAAGTCTCATTTGGCATAAATGATCAACATACAATGGGGAATTGGCTATGTTCAAAAGATTCCCCTCAAAAGCATACAGGACTATAAACACTCCACTGGAACACAAACACAATGGGTTCAAAATGGATCCTCTCAAGAGAGACTTCTCTGAGCTGTACTCCCCAGGTTGGAATGTCAACAGAGTGACATGATAGGTAGGCCACAAGCTATGCTTGCTTTCAAATACATTTATGGCATTATCACATCAATCTCCATGTCACATTCCACATTATTTAAGCTCACAGCCCATAATGATCTCGTAAAGGTAGACACAAGTTAAAGGGCACTGGAAAAATCTAATGAACTCTACAGCTGAATAGTATCATGTTACCCATCCTCTTTACCACCACTTTAAGTTTGGAAAAAAATTAAATTAACCCTAACAAAAGTGTTGAGGCCAGCAGAGAAGCCCTTAAAAGGCTGGGTGATGGACATAACTGGTACAGTATTTTCAACCAAACGCTTTCATCTTTCAGAGAACTTTTAAAGCAAATAAGAAATTTCCATTATTTAAATACGTATACATTCTTGTCACATCCTTGGTTTCATGTTTCTCATTGAAGGAAGCAAGGTTTGTCTGAAGTGGATCAAATGTCAGGTTGAAAACCAAATAAATGTGCATATCACTGCCTACTGTGCTGGAAAGTCAACCAGAAAATGGACAGATCAAAGCCTTTTCCATGCTTCTGAGTACTAAAGGAACCGCAACACCCACTTGCAAGCTTCCCTTCTGCAAAGCACATCCCAGCTCCATCCACATCATCTCCAAAATCCCTAGTGATGTACACTGACACTGACAGCTTTACAGTGTACATTTCACAACACAGGATGTGCTCCTCTATTTTAGGATCACACACACATTACACATTCCAGTGGCATGCTTTCTCACATGTTGCAGACACCTTAAACCTTGAAAAGCCAATTTTCAGTCTTGTCCATAATCCCTCTAACAGTTTGCTGCCTGATGACACATGGCCCTTCACTCTTCCATAGCAAAGTGCAGGCCTGTTTGGCCATGGTTTTGTGTTTGGCCAACATAATGAGGGCCTTGGCCTCCATTCTGCAAAGAGTCACTGATTCTGATATCAATCCTATCTTCATACAGGGACCATTAATCTTACAGTCTTTGAGTTGTGTGATTAAATTAATGCAAAAATACAAATGCTCTCACTGCAAGAAGCCCATGAAGGCATAATAGCCAAGCTGACTGGAGCTGTACAAGAGGTCTGAGCATACATGATTTACCTTCTCTACCCACTGCAGAGCTGGGACCATTGTTATTGTATGTGGACCACTGAAGTACAGAGGGAGTGTTTAAAAATGGGGGAGGGGGGGGTCATGGCTTACTCTCTGAGGAGCACAGGCTGTGAGCAGTGACTGCAGAGGCCTGCTCACCCACACAGAGGGAAAAGAGGGAGGCTAGAGGAGGCTCAACAGAGGGGAGACTGGGAGCGCTAAGGTCTCCTTGGCTATTTCCAATGCACTAAAGCAAAGGAGAGGTGGGCCTCTGAATCAGACCTTAGGTAAACAGGCCAGTCGGGGTTGGAGTGCTGCGGGGGCTGTGTTACAGTTCCACAGCTCTATTTACGGCCTCTGTTTATTTTTTCACTTTGCCATTCCCAGGCATGCAGACACTATCATCTTCAGTGTCTGCTTGAAAAAAACCTGCAAATCTACCATAAATCTGGAACTGCTGTAAATCTGCAAATCTGTTGTAAATCTGCCATAAACATGTAAATCAGTTGGTTTCTCAGAATGTTGTAGCACTGGGTGGTTGTGTGAAGGCGAGTTTCACCACCTGCTTCCAACAGCAGTAGCATTCATGTACGTCTGTTCATTTGAGAGGAGTTCAGAAATAAGGAGGATTATAGGCTTTAATAAGACAGCTGAAAACATGTTCTTACTTTCACTGATGACCACCTCACAGAAAGGAAATGGCTCAATAGTCATTTCCCTGCTTGCGCTCTTTCATCACTGTACTTGGCTGTTTGTTATTCCTTTCTATTTTTTAGTCTTTGCTTTCACGTGATGGCCAAAAAAAATCAACAGTCAACATGGCAAACGTCTAACGTTTGGTAACACTGTTGTCTGTGGCTGTTACTCATTACCAGTGAAAATACCTAGATATTTAAAGAGGCAATCTGACCTCCTTGCATACAGATATAATAGGGTAATGCAGTATCTGGGATTAAAACATAAAACCTTGTGGTCTGAGGTTCACTGGCATTACCAGTATTTGACGATGTTACCTGAGGTCAGTCTTGATTGAGCGCTGACCCTCATTGAACCTGACCTGTTCAGCGTTTACTGGATTTAAAAACAAGCCACACAGGCTACTCAGCTAAAATGGCTTGGCTGTCGCACACCTTTATCTGCTAGGACATCTGCTCTATGTATGTCTTCTATCAGCACATCACGTTAGCTTTTCAGTGACATGTGCGTACAATATGCTGATAAAAAAATACATAAATGCCCAAAAAATCTGGACTCTGTCCCCTGTGCAGAAATCAAATACAATTCAGAATTGTGGAACCATCTGCGGGTAACAGATATATGGAGTGCAGGAGAAATGTTACATTGAGCAGGATGCATCAAAATAAAACACTGTACAGAGAAATAAAACTAGACAACTCCCTGAATATGTAGTAATTTATAATTAATAATTTTTTACAAGTAGTAATTTTGGTTAAAATATCTATAACATGTATTGTCATACTGACATGTTCAAATTAAATGAGAGTAGCATTTACTTCTGAAATGTCTCCTTTAGTCTAGTGGCAAAGTTAGTTATCAGATAGAAATGATAGTGTCACTATTTTTGTCATTCAAAATATGACAAATATGCCATGCATAAATTCAATCAATGCCTTCCTTTTCATGAATCCACTAATTTCTTCAGTCATTCTGTTCATGCACAGGCATACACAGAGGTGACTGCATAGCCTTCAGCATGTACAGTGGTGTGGGTAGTCAGATTGACCTCCACCCATGTGTTAGAAGCAGATTTTGGCTCAACACGTGCATTAGCAGAGACATGATTAGGGACCCTTCAATGGATGCTCAACCAATCAAATAGGTCCTAATTGGCTTGCGTCCTGATACTATTTTAGGTTCTGTGCAATCTGCAATTGGCAGGGCACTGTCCAGCTTAAAAAGTGTGTTGAGTTGCATTGGTACAGAGACACTGTGATAAGATAACACCGTTTGAATAAGATGCAGCACAGACATTATTCTGGGTCACTGTAGACGAATGACCACATGGCTCTTTCTACAAAAGAGTGAGGGAATAAATTCTGGTAGTTTATTCCTGGCTGGCTACACAATCCCATGCATTCCCTACCACACTGATTCCCCAGGTTGTCGCTACAAATGAATAATGACTGCTCCTTTGACCTACTTTTTAAAAATAAAAAGATAAAATAAAAATAAATAGTAAACGTACCCTCAGGGCCTCGATGACTAGGTCCCGTGCCTCCAGCTCGCCCTCCAGAATGCTCAGCAGCGTCAGTAGCTCTGGCTTACTCAGGTTGTCCACGTTCATCCTGGATTCCTGAGAGGAATGACATCAAATAGTGACTGACATTGGGCAAACAGTGGCATAACACCACCCAGCTGGTGGACAACAGTGTCAATTGGTTTCACAGGCCCAGCACTAAGGATCTCTTAAAGGGACATCATTAATACAAAGTGGATGAGAACAATAACATCTGCATTGAAATGGATTATGTCTGTCCAGATCATGGTGCTTTCTACCATTTTAATACACCAAAAAGACATTACTTTTTTTGCTTATTTGTAGTGCCAACCCAGCTGCTCTGCTCACACACCCAGGACCTCCACCTTCAGGGCAGGGTTTGAGCCTTTCTCGCCTTCTCCACAATGAGCCCAGATGAATTGCAAAACGTTTTCCAAAGAAAAATAAGAAACCCTTCTTTAAACTTTTCTTTTCTGTATGGACATGTGATCTTGCAGTATATTAAACACTTAACAGCTCATAGGCATTGATTATAGTGTGCCCTTCTGTATGGTGTGCTTGTGATTGGATTTTAAACCAAAGGCTGTTCACTGCCATCACACTTTTGGAAATGGACCAGCTTGTAACCAGGAAATCATTAGTGTCCTTGCAAAAGCCGTTTATGTCCCTCCGGAGTGAATGAGAGAAGTCAGTTGTATGTTGCGGCTTGTTCGGCTCCCTCCTCCTCCTCCTCGGTTTCTGAGGAAGAGGGCAGTTTTGTCTCAGGGTGGTCGGGTGGAAATGTCTGGAACGCGCTGTGGTCTCTTGCAGAGGAACCATGCTTGCCCTCCGCCAGGCTTCCTGCGGCTGCGCTGACAGCCTTGCGGCAACCGCCCCCTCTCCAGAACACCACTGCTCTCTGACCAGCCCACGCCTGCAACCATGCCTTTGAATCTGCCATGTTTACTTTACACAGAGCAGTGGGATTTGAGAGGGGAAACAGTCTCTGCTTCAGATCCGGCTCCCACATTCACATTCAAAACTTGCGTGGGGCGCCAACTGATAAAAGCAGCAACTACTGATAACATTAACATGACTCATATTAAATTAACAATGTCACATTCATATTCTTTGCCATTTTTACATGCATGGCCAGTGTTTATTGCAGTTAACTTAACCAAACAGTTTTTTCTATCTGGAAAGACAGTAATATTTGGTCACTCTCATTAGTTTAATAAAGAACATTTCCCTTTTGAGGAAATATGCAACAACCCTTTTGGACATTCAGCAAAAATGAAAAAATAAAATTAAGTAGTCATGCAAATCCCAAAAGATGGTCACCCAACTACGTCTCTGTCTAGGTTCCTGTTTGCTCAGCCTGGTTCATGATCAATCCTGCAGTAACATTACATACTTAACTGAAGACATGACAAAAACACACACACAAAAAAAAATTCTGAAAAAAAATCTTGAAATTCAGCAAAATACAGCTATAAAACAGCCCATACAGCACCTTTCATCTCTCACACTTGTGTGTGTGTATCCAACCTTAACTGCAATGCTGCATTCTGAATAGGACATGTGACCTGCCATTGGCCAGTGTTTTCTAGCACTGATGCATTAAAATGTGTTACTGAACAATAGCTCAGACTCAGTTCCAGCAAAAAACAATTTTGCTGAACATACCGAGTAAATTCATTACATAGTTCACTTATTAAGCTACCTTACAAGGATCATTGAGCTAATGGCTTTAACTTCTTTTAATATTTTTTTCTATTTTATTAACCTGTTTCCATAAGATCATACATTTCAGTGTATAATGATAATATTTTCAAATGGCAATTGCCTGACTTATATGTTCTGTCCTTAATTCTGAATGACAGAGTGTAATATTTACAAATGTAGTTCAGGGAGTGAACAAGAGCAAAGGGAAAATACTTGACAACAGAAAATCATGCTCCCAAAGTCCCCCCTTTGTTCCAAACATTTCATTCACGTTTGTCCAGTTATGTGACTTTCTCCTGTAAAGAGCCCCAGTATTCTCAATGTTAAAGCACATGAGGCTTTTGACAGCCTTTGTGGTTTGTGGTTTGGCCACTCATGCAAAATGCTTATTACTGTGCCAGACTGAGAGAAAATGCCTTCAATGCTAACGTTTCTTCCCACAAATTAAAACTGCAACTCCCTCAAGCTTTCAACGTGTCATTTTACCACCCTGCTAATTTCATAGACACTCATGTTCTTTGGTAATGTGAGTGAGAGTGAGACAGCTGTTATTACCTGACCATAGAAAGGCAAAGACCATTTACTCTGAAAGCCTACATATCAGCACACATACTGAATGCTCTTATACATACACAAGTCTCTATTTATGAATCTGAATGCTGTTCATGGTGACAGAGAGTTCTAAACACAATCGGCTATGTTTGTATGAGAGAAAACATACACAGAGAAAAGGAAATGTGGGTCAAATTGTCAGAGTGAAAAGCCAAAACATTCCCACACTCCTCTGTTTCCAAATCCCCATGAAAATGCCAGTGGCACTAATCCATTTACACAAGTTTATTTTCCAACAAACATATCGGTTTCCTTGCAATACAGAATTACATAATAGTGACAGGACTATCACTTATAATACTGCTTTTGATGGGTTACGTATGTGTCTATCCCATTTTAATTCAGTAAACAACATTTCAAATGGGAGATATCAATCTCATCACTTTTTTGTCTCTCATCAACGTCTGCCAGCCTTGAGCCCCGCTCTCATGAGGTGATTTGCAACAACTTGGCTTCAGAGAGAATGAATACTGTAGCAAGAGACTTCAGGACCTATAATAGTGCAGAAAAAGGCTGTGGAATTCCTAAATGAATTCAAATGTGCCAGGAAGCTGTTTCAGCAAAGTCTGTGACAAATTAATTAGGCTCAACTTGCAAACAATGCATCCACCATGTTTGCTTTCCTGAAACACGTCTGAGAGAAGACCCCAAAGGCCACTAGTATAACCCCATAATGCCTGTGAGGGTTTACAACCACAGAAAAACAGCAATTGACACTATACAGGGACAGTGAATGAGGTTTGCTGTATACCAGTAACATCAGAGTGAGGTTTCATTAAACAGAAAATGGGTGGAAGTACCATTTTCTAAGTCTTGACCCATTGATTGAAGCAAATCAGTTTGTTTTGCTAGTCTTATGGTTTGTTCTAACAAGTCTGTAATTGTGGGGTTGTGAAACCTCAATGCCCCATGTCTATTGTACACAGACTGTACATAAAGAAAAACTAAATGATTCTGGACTGATATTTATAACCCACAGATTCTTATGTGACTCTATGCGTAATGTGACTAATGACATAACATGGCTGCACAGATCCATCAGCTGGGATTATGTCTTGCTGCAGTGGTGCAAAAATACATCAGAGACAATGATGGATCTCTTACAGTGACCCAGAAATCCCTACACACCTAAAGAATAGCATTTTGCCAACTGAAGCTCCACTACAGGCACAGGGAAGGAATGGGGGACCTTAATTTCATACAAACTATTGATTGGTTACATCTTAATTATTTTTATTATGTGAGCACATGCATGCACTATACATTTATACAATTGTGTTAACCTGGAATGTGGGCTGGAAAAAGATGAGCTGTCCAATAAGTAGGACAGTAGAAACAAGGTCAGGTGTTGAAGCTACTACAATCTTCCATAAATACCTTCTTTAATAACTTTCTCAAGTAATGAGACATAGATTTGTGAGGCCATACTATGTCTAGAGAGCCATTTCGAGTCACAAGTGGGTCAAATACACAAGTCACAAAATTCTTGTGGCTTTTGTCAGAAAGTACAAATTCAAGCCTGACTACATTTCTGGTCTCCTTCTCGTAATGTCATTGATACCTGGAAGGAAACACCCATTCGGCTGCTGCTTCTGTATACAACATCCCCTCCTGAGAAGGGACTAGTAAAAGGCACTTTGAATGTCCAAGAACACACTTATTCAAATTAAATATAACTATTTAATACAGTTCATCGAATGAAAATAAAAATCATGTCTGAAAAAAGAACATTTAGAATATACCAGTGCTACAAATGTCTTCCATGAACTGTTATCCATGAACGATTCCATGAACGCTTGCATGTACAGCACAGGAGAATATTGACAACATTAGGGTAAGTGCAACCAAATCGCTGAAGCCCCTACTGTTTTAAAAGGTAATGAAGTCCAACATTATGCAATCCTACCATGAATAGAACCCCTGCTGAAACAGCGTGCAAAGTTTTGTCAGGGTAAGTATTCAGTGAACTGTCAATATGTTTAAGAATCTACATGTACCATCAGAGTTTATTAAATTCGCGTTAGAAATTGTAATCTGAATGATGAACACTTAAACAGTTATCTTAAACTCTTATTGAAATAATCATACTGATTCATGGAACGTATCTGACAATAACTCTGCAACAAAACAAGACATTATCATTGTCTCCATACTGTACTTCGGACGTTCCTCTTTTGCAGCTCTATTCTTAGACTTCGATCAATCTCGATGAAACTTTGCAGTCGGGAAGTTGTCTTAAACAGAAAGAACTTTTCCCTTCAGTAATTGCAAGCTTTTTGCAAATTCCATTTAACTTTTACCATTCAAAATAGTTATTGTTAAGCAGCGGAGCGGCAAATAATTCGGTTGGGTTTCTCTAACTTCGGAACTTGATGATAGATGCCCAATGAGAACAAAACGTACCCAAATCCAACTTAACCAAACTCACACAGACGCAAACGAACACATAAATCCAACATACCCTCATGCGTCCAATTTCCGTCTCTTTATTTTCACAACATCCAAATGAAAAATGCAACCGAATTCGATTTAGTGGCTATTCTAATCCCAGCGGAAACTGTGGAATGGCAGTCTCTCACAAAGCAGGCAGCCTATAGGGAAGAGAGATTTCATTGTTTTGACCTATGAGAGCTGTCCTCGGTGGCAAGGGTTGGGGAAAGGGCGGAGTTGTCGCGATGGTTTCGGATAAATCTCTTTGTTTAGACTTTTCGTCCCTTTGCTTCTTCGGCCCAGCAATGCAGGATGAAGTCACTTCCTGCAAATTCCACATGGCTACCTTGTAATTTTCATGGTTAATTTGAGAGCGTCCCTTTCTCATTAGGATAAAGTAATACATTAGCTATGTTTCTGTAACACATAGCCACCGTGCTGCGTGTCCGCGTGCATGTAGCCAGAGACACAGTTAAGATTCATTTCCACACTGTTCCACAGTGTTATGGGATAATCCATGTAATTAAGACAACGACAAGAATTTGACGGTCACAATAGAATTTTAACATAAGGCAAGAGAAAACATCAATACCAAAAAGTATCAATTTACACCTTTCAGAAATTGCTTCAGAATGATTACTATTTTATCATAGTAAAGATAACATTTATTTAATTAATTATGGCTACATACAGTTTAAAAAAGTAAGGCTCATTCACATTTAAAATAAATTTTACTATCATTGATAGCAAGCCTTTTAGCCTGCCAAATATTGCAAGTTGCACATCTTATCTTGCAGCTTTATGAATACATTAGTTTTCTGCTTGATTAAACTTTAAATAGAAATCAATTTCTAACAGGCAGAAGCAACGCTTTTTAACAAATCGATAAAAAGATATTGTGCCACACAATTTCATCAGTTCCAAAAACTGAGGATGTTAACTAAGGTATTCAAACGCCCTCTGGTGGCGTCTATTTATTTTCAGTGAACAATGTATTTTTTATTTATTTATTTATTTATTTATTTATTTATTTATTTATTTATTTATTTATTTATATTAATTTTTCCAAGCACTAGGAATTAAAAATAATATCACATAATATCACGTCAATGGATGAACATTCCTTGCCTGGCTTTAAGCTAGTTTTGTTACAGTGTTTCACCTTCAAATTAAATACATATCACATCATACACATAGTATCAGACGTGGAATTAGAAATCACCATATTGCCACATCATCACACAGAAGTGGAATTCTCTAATCTGATCAGGATTCTCTCTCTCTCTCTCTCTCTCTCTCTCTCTCTCTCTCTCTCTCTCTCTCTCTCTCTCTCTCTCTCTCTCTCTCTTCACACACACACACACACACACACACACACACACACACACACACACACACACACACACACACACACACACACACACACACACACTGTCTGTCTCTCTGTTTCTGCGTGATTGCATTTTATTGAATGCTTGAACCAAGAAAAGTTTTGAGCACCTTAATTACAAAGTTTAAAAACATAAGACAAATTAATTGAGGCCTGGTGTAATTCAAGGTCAGAAGTGGTTAGGTATGCAAGTGTGCAAGTATGAATGAATGCTCTGTTTTCAGCCCCACACAGAGCCTCCTCCATAGAAAATATTTGCATGCACCCATCTCACCTGCCTTGGATTACTCACACACACTAATTTTTCAGAGTTGTGGGATTGGTGCTGTGCTACATTTAAAATCATTCCACAGGGGTACAGTTTATCCATAAACACATTTACAAACACATACATGCACTGCTGCATTACAGAGGCCAATAAGAGAATATGTGCACTTCTAATCCCTCTCTCTCTCTTTTCTCTCTCTCTTACAGATGCACATACACACATACTCATATTTAGTATGCACTCACATACAATGGATACACAAAATAATGGAAGCAAACCAAACAATATATGAAAATTAACTAATGAAGAGAGCAGCCCTGTGGAAAGATTTGTTTGATGCTGGTGTTAATTCTCTCTATGCACCTTTGTGCACAGCCACCTATAGTAGTATCATTTTGGGGCTTTCATGGTTACTTTGAAATGACCATGAAATTATTTTCACAGGATTAAGATAAGAGCTTTCACTAAATATTCAGGATAACGTAACAGTAGTTCAAATTATTCATGGGATCTAAAGAAAACTGCCAAAATTTTGAATAATTATTTTTTGGGGAAATCAGATTCCAGGAGAATTTTTTGAGAAATTCCCATAAATGTGTTTACATAGATTATTTAAAAAAAAAATCAAATCATGGGCTAAGAACAAAGGTAATCTGGAAATCAGTATAGTTATCTCTTAATAATTACACTGAAATTATCTTCATAACCAGCCAGTTTGTAAGATTTAATCAAACAGTGCTGAGCATCAAATGTCATTTCAAGCTTTAACATGAAAAAAGAACAACAGCATGGGAGGCCTTGGCTTCATTTTCATAGTTTTTTTTTTTTTTTTTTTTTTTACATAGTAATCAGATCCTGTGTAAAGTCCCCAATGGACCGGGATAAATCAAATTCCCTGAAAGTATGATTTTCGTAGTCACCTTTCAGTAACACATTCACACATGCAGCATATGCCACATTATGAATTGATGTCACATCCAATTACTAACTGCAGAACCAAACCCAAAGCATTTCAGGGCCCTCTGGTACTGGCAAATGTTCAGTCATGGAATATATAAATCAAAGCCTCGGTCTCAAAAACAGTGTAATGTAATATCATGCCACAATGGTTTACAGTGCATCAGATAATAGGTAAATTGATAAACTAATAGAGTTTGTCCCAGTGAGATCTACATAATCACTGGGTTGGTTTCATCTCCACTCTCTGTTAATGTCAATAGTTTTTATTCAATAATAGGGATGGAAAAATGTGTTTGGTATAAATATAGGAAGATGGTTTTCTAAAATGTAAGGGAACAATAAAAAGGTTATCCATTCCAGCGTAATTCACATGCCTTTTTATTCCAGTTCTGGTCCAGTTTTCACAGCTCTATGAGGCTACTCTTTTATCAACCATACAATCAGCAGTCATTCTAAAACTGAAAATAATTTCAATATTTTACAGGTAACAGTATACAAAGCAGTTTTCCAAAATCATAGTTTGCTTTTAAAAAAGTCACTTTAACTCTTAAAAATAGTATAATCTATAGTCTGTAGTCTTGTGACATAATTTTCACATTTGAAAAAGAACATACATAAGACATATAATACTTTGCATCTGCATACCCTAAGAAAAAAATGTGTGCTCAGTTGGTCAAGCAGAGAATGGCATTAACAAAAGATCCAATATTTTGTATTGCAAATAAACATATTAAATGAATGAATATATATCACTGGGACAGCATTTTTAGATTGTCACAGCCATGTGTGCTTAGCAGCCCCTGGATCAGAAACACTCAGGTTTGGAAATGCATTAATGAATGAGAAATAAGAAAGTCAGAAGGTCTGCTCTTCATTAAATCAGTACTGTTGGTCTTTATGTTGGGCTGAAGTAAGCAGTTAAATCCCTCTTTAAATTCACTTGGGTCAGTGGATAAACAGTGTGATTGCTCAATGCCTTGTTAATACACACCTCACTGCGCTGTTGTCCCCTGCCACTCAGTTTCACAGTGCTGATCATGCTGCTGGATTTGAAACATCCAGCCCCTCTCTGCACCTGCAATCTGCCTCTTATTAAAGACCCTGTTGTTAAATACGGAACCCTCATTTAGCCACATCTGGGGTCTTTTTAACTCTACTTAACCTCTTACCCCTATAATCCACTGTGGGCCCACTGAACTCACTGAAGTCATGAGATTAAATCGAAATATGTATGTAGTTGAAGAATATTTGAAAATGTTAGCAATGAGTGTTACATGATAAAAGGCCCATTTAAATAATTATTTAGTTTTGTACTTAACATCAATGGGAAATCAGCTAGTTCTTTGCTGTGTTCTCTAATGCTCTTTCACCCAGGGGAGAATGTTTGCATGTACTAGCTACAAACTGGCTGACTGTCCAGCTACTAAAACATGTTTCAGACTGCAAAACAGGGTGATATCTGAAAAATAAAGACTGATGTCGCTGAGGAAATTTGTGCTGGCAAGGAGTCACAGGGGAGCTGTGAGAATGGTGATAAATAGCCCTCTTTGGGAAAGAGGAGGATTTTTCTCTTTTTCTATCCTTACAGCTCTCAGGTCCAGAGCCTTTTCACATCATCCTTGTCCCAGGGTGAGGCCTCACTGCAGTCACAGTGAATGTGGAATGAGGGTATTGACTTGTCAACAGATGAGTCACATGCTGTTTTTCTGAGATTTTAGGGCCCACTGTTATGCTATTTGCATCATTTGAAAGGTCTGTATTGTATCTCTTTCAGGCCTTCATGTATTCTAACAATTAGGGAACTGTGGAGTGGCCTCTCTTTACAGTGTATTGAGCACATTAACCGGTTATTAATAACATATGCAGTATTTTCAGTGCTTAAAGCATTCTAATGGGCCAAGGCAGTTTTGCTCTGGATGCGTGGTTTTGAACTGATCTGTTGTAAACTGTGAGAAGGTAACTTTCTGCTTCCAATGTACTGCGCATAGACGTGCTGGACATATTTATCTTTGGGTCCCACCGCACTGGCTCAGTGATAACAATGCCTCGTTAAGACTTTAGACGCGCAATGCATCACTTTTAAAAATGCAGACATCACTCCAGGGGACTGGGATGCTGTTTCGACATAGCACATTAGGGCCACTCTCCTCCAGTCTCTGTGGTTCAGTAAATCCAATAACTCAGCACTATCGGCGGCTCTGCTAATAAGGCTCCCTCTCCCACACATGCCTCTGGGTCCAGTAAAGTTATTGGTCTGCCTTGTGTGATCAGTCCAGTCTGGTATTCTCTGCTGATTCAAGATCAGTAATAAGTGAGTAAACACATTCCAAGACATTGACCTGAGATCTCTAAGGTGAACTGAAGTCTGACCCATGGTCAGCAGAGATCAAGCATGTAAGGATATCTTTTTCACTCAATCTAACATGTCCCAGTGTACCTCTGAGGGGTACCTCAGAGCTGAACTGCAGGACAGTGCTGAAAAGATCAAACAGCATTCTGCCAGTCTTGCTGAGCTGCAAAAATTACAGTTACCAATAGAGACTGGAAGCACCTGATCACTTTTGCTTTCATAGAGTGGAATGATCCCACTGCCCGGAATGCATCTTCCCTTAGCAATGCTGTGGGTAAGCATGCACACTACAAGGTTGTCTGCACAAGCAGATTCAGTGAGTGACACCACAGGGTGCATTCTCACAAGGAAATCCACTGTCTCAGCAAGATGCCTCCAAACAGCCCAAAAGGGAGTGTGTTTTGTTAGGGCATGCTAAGCCTTGAGCAAATTCAGCCTCTGAAAGCTAATGTGAAGAGGCCTTTGTAAATGATTCATAGGGTGAAGACTGCAATAACTACTGAACAGCAGCTTTGAGAGGAAGGGACTATTTCCTGAAATCATCCTTCTGAATTCAGCTTTCTGAATAAAGAATTCTTATGAGTGGGTGAATGTCAAGGACAGGCCAGCAAGGAGACGTAAACAGTGTCTGCCACAAACTCCGCCACTAACTTGCATCCTTCAGGCGACACCTTGAGAATAATGATTCAATGATTCATTCACCAATGTTGCTGCCATTCTGGCTCCTCTTCTGACTTTTGCAAAGTTAATCACAGTGCTGCAGGACGTACCAGCACTGCCCTCTGCTCTTGGAAGTCATCCTTATTCCTGAATGAGCATTATGCCAATTTCACGTTACCAGCCACGCCCCCACCTGTCTCAGCCAGTCAGAGTGTGAGTTACACTGGAGGTGACAGAAAGAGCTGAGTACAATGAAGAATCAGAAGTGCTGGGAAGGAGGAAGGGAGGGTTAATTTTCATGAAATATATATAAATACATATTTTGTATTTTTGGCATTTTGCAGCTGAAGTAAATGTTTGCAGTAGTGTTTATTACAACTTTGAAAGTTATTAATATCAGCCAGCAGAGGGCACTGGCACACTACTCAATGCCAATGATCAATAGCAAAGTTCAACAGCCTATATTGTCTGAAGGAAGCAAACCCCAAAGAGCGATTTGCAAGCACTGTATCAGTCATTGCTGCCAAACTAGAGAAAACAAATATCTAGCACCACTGTGGCTATAAAGAGAAGACAATCATAATCAAATGGAGTTTGAAGCACATCTTTTGTCAATGTAATAAAAAGGTAGGTGCAACATCACATAAATGACTAATAATTCAGAGATTCCTGCACTTTTGCTGCAACCTCCTGGTGACTGTGCAGTTTCCTCTGCTCTGAGTGTAATTAGAGCTGCCTCCACCTGAGTAGCACAATGCACCAGCCTCACAGCATTGTATCTGCATAATTGGCTGCTGCAGAGTATAACTTTGCCTCTCGTCATCAAGAGCATGACTTTTTTTTTCATCAAGCGCACTGCCTTGAAACCTCTAGGGAAATGGAATATGGCAGCGTACTGTACCCCATGACATTGAGTCCAATGATTTAAAACACAACCAACACATCACATTACCATAATTTGTTTATGTTTAATTTGTTTAATTACTGAAAATACTGTCTGTTGTTAAAATGTAAATGCCATCAACTAAGAAGGTTCTGTACAAATTTCTGGTTGACTTCTTTATAGAACTCGTTTTCAAGGGAGGTTGCTTGTGTACAAACAGACTTCATATTTTTTAAATTCTTGCAGTTCCATATTTAATTGGCATACTTATCTGTATTCATAATGGCTATTTGAGTAGGTGGCATGCATACATGCCATACTTTTTTCTCAACTTGTAGGCAGAAGATCTTCATGATTTTAAAACATTAAGTTGTAAACATCCTATTTTCTTTAAAACCTCACAGGCAAGTTTCACAGTATGGGATTAAATATGAAAGGAAATGGAATTCACTGTAGCTGGGGTTAATATGATGACTGGATAATCATTCACTAAAGTTGGACAGACAGGCAGTGGAAATGAGCCTTCTGCCAATGTTTTTAAGTCCATCTGCTGTGGTAACTAACCTGCATTCATTCATGACAAATCCAGAAGCATAAATGATCTAATTCATAAACATATGAACTATGCAAGGTGTCATGAATAAGGATTTATGGTAAGATATTAGGTCTGGCTGTTGAGTGGCTTGGGGCAAAAGATAAAGCAAACTCATATTGTCTGAGGGGACCATTATTATATCCGATCATCTCTATTTTCCACACACTGAAATGAGGTTAGGCTTGCTGCTCATTTCTAATCCACAAGGACCACGATACGTTTAGCTCACTGAACCCATGACCCAGCTCCCACACCACAGTAGATAATCACGTTGTTTCCGTGGTGATGTCACCTAATGCAGCCGGTAGTAGTGCACAGGTCTGCTGGACTCCATCTGACCTCTTGCAGCAAGCTTGGCTGTCTGATCTATGTTATCCGGGGCATGGCACATATTCTGGTACCAAAATCCAGTGACAGGTCACTGCGGATTTCATACTACAGTCTTGTCCATTGGCATGGCACATTAGGAGGCAAGATTGACCTGCATAAAGACCCACATTTCCTCACCAATGTACCTCATAGCATGTAATCTTGCTTGTCTCTAACTGTGATCTCACTCATTTTAGTGGGCACTCACATGATCACTCAT
The DNA here is from genome assembly GCA_022829145.1 of Albula goreensis. Classification (NCBI taxonomy): domain Eukaryota; kingdom Metazoa; phylum Chordata; class Actinopteri; order Albuliformes; family Albulidae; genus Albula; species Albula goreensis. The sequence continues at coordinate 13,260,001 of CM040754.1, read as the reverse complement.
TATAAACCCATATGCACAAACATTCAGATGCCAGAATCAGAGAAATTACATTAATGTCAATCAGAGTGATGGAAAAGACAGACCTCAGTGGGAGTGAAGTCTATGACAGAAGCCCCCTAATGGTAAGATCATGGGTCAGAACCTCACCTCCCAACAAAACTTAAATCTACAGCTCCTGTGACCAGAGGCCACCTGCCCTGACAATGTACCTGGGTCAGTGGTGAATTCTGCAAAATGCGGCTTCAGGAGAAACACTTATGTGGTGCACTGAGGCACAAAGCACAAGTGTATCTGTATCCTTCAAATGAGAGGAAGAGTTGAAACAGATGATTGCATTGTCAGCATCATATAGTTTGTTTTTGATTTGCTTTTAAATATTTTTCCAACTCGTCTTCCCTGGTGTAATCGCTGAGATAGCGGGTTTCTCCGTTCATAAACAATCTTCTTTTGAAAGTTGTGCTGGCAGGTAGTCTTCAAGGTGTGCCAGGGAGAAAATCTTACATAGCTCTCTAAACTCTCTGTTGGTTCAGTGTTGTGTAGGTGGTTTAAATCTGGTAAAAAAGAAAAACCCATCCTGTCTCCACACACTTCTACCTCACAGACATGGAGGAAGAGAGTGGAGCAGTTTTCTCCACTGAGGAGCAACATTAAATGCTTGCGTTGAGCAAAAGGATAGTTGAATAGTGATGATGGGGAAAGTGGGTCATGCCTATTTATATTTGCTGAAAGTTGCTGATAAACAGCTACATTAAGTGTGGCTTTTTATTAAGTGGTTTATCAACTAGATAGTAAGAAGATAGCAAATAAATACAACATGTCCACTGGTTGATTATGTGGTAACTAATTTAGAAATCACTGTTGTAAAAATGTGCAAATTCGTATCTTAGTATATTCGTTTCTTTGAATGGATGTCAGGTCTATCATTGGCGTTCACAGGTAAATAAATTGTTGCTATATCATCATCAAAGTGGAGTAGTTATGAACAAAAAAGAAGTAATACTTTAAGAGTTACTATTTATGTTTACTGATTACTATCTCACTGTCTCTTTAAAACAATAGCTTGTTAAAATGGTTCAATAGATTGTGATTAATTTAAAGTGTTTTCTGACAGCATAAACAGCTCCTTTATATAAAGTGTGACCAAAAAAATGGAGTCATGGGACAGTGACTATTTCAGGCAGAGGGATGAGTGCTTACTCTGCATTTAGCCTGGTCTCCACTCTACTTGTTGTCCCATTTCAGCTCCTGCATCACAGAGCATATTCTGCTGAGACATTATTTATGTGGATGTTTTCTACAAGTTCACAGCTGCAACTAAATGATCAAGCTAAGCTATATCCACACATGAACACACACACACACACACATGAACACACACACACACACACACACACACACACACACACACACACACACACACACACACACACACACACACACACACACACACACACACACACACACACACACACACACATTTCTATATGTGCAGAAAAGGTATGGAACACATTTGCCCCTCGTAACTGTGTAAGTATGGGGTTCAGTTTAGCAACATCACAAAAGCAACGTGGAGGTACATGCTGCAGTAAATAGTGGCATATTTATGAATAGAAAAAATCATTTTTCAGACAAGCAAAAATTCCTTTCACATTCTGTGTTACTCTTACTTTTGATTCACAAATTCAAATCAAGCTTATACCTCTGTTAGTGAATGTTTTTGTGGATTCAGATCTCATCACTCTTTCTCTTGTAGACTGACTGCCTGACTAATTCAGTCAAGGACTGCGTGGCTGCCACAGCGATACGGTTCTGCCACTGGAAAAGTAGTCACAGCTGATATGAGCTTTTTGTTCTCAGATCTTTGTTTTAATAGAGCTGCTAAGCAGCCCAGCCTTTTGAGAACTTTGGACCTGTGACAGACAGGGTGGGAACACGTTTGTTCAAATCAATATTTCATATTCATTTCACACCTGGTGTTCAGAGCGAGGTGCCAAGTGTACTATGACACACCAAGCCTGCTGCTGATCAAGGGAGGGAGGTAAATATAGCATGGCTGTCTTGAACGGAACCACAGCCAATCAGAGCTGTAATCTACGGCTGTGACTTACATCTGCTGCCTGGCACATGAGCTCACAGCTAGTAAACAGGAGAAAGAGTGCTTTCATCTCTCACTCTTTGTCTCTCTCTCTCTTTCCCCCTCTCGATTAAAGTTGGAGTTTGCATTTTATAAATTCAGTGGAGACTTCATGGAATTTAGGAGTAAATGGTGTATCAATGGAGTGTTATGTGAGTTGTGTGATGGAGAACCACTTACAATATACTAAGTATGAACTGACTGGTTTCCCCATTCAATGGTTTATGCTTTTTCCCATTGTCTGTTTGGGGGGATTATGTATTTATATTTTTTTAAATTAATCATTTTTTTCAAATGTGGGGATATAATCTAGTATGTACGTGATTTGTGTTCCATCGTAAGGCCCTTTGTATACTTTATGTTAAATTAAGGGGTGAGTGGATGGTAAACTTAGAATGGACATTATATTTTCTTTTATATTATTTTACATTTGCCATGTAGTATAATAAAAAGGGGCATTAACAATAATCAATACACCTTCCAGGGAAGCCTAATTTTCAAAGACATTGTAATTTGTAAATTTTAGCCATACTGTACTTTGTACTTCCTAATTGGTATTTGCCCACATTTTTAGTCCAACAAGTTTTAGTCCCACACAATCTAATAATTGCCAACCTGGGCAAAGTATGGAGTGGCTCAAGAAGGCCTGGGAAAAGGATTAATTAAATGTATGGAAGGTATGGAGCAATGCAATAAAGGTTAAATTTACTGCTGGGCTGACTGCTGTCTGAATATCTTCGAACATGTTTTCTCAAGCTTGCAACATTTAAGGTGTGAATGATTACACATCTGCATGACTTTTAATTTTTAAATTATGTTTTGAAAGGTATAGTGCTAGTTTATCAAAAAAAGAGGGATAAACAAGTTGCTGCATTGAATTAATATAATAGAATATGAAGAATTGTGATTTGTGATGTGATTTGATACTATTATCAAACAGCAGTTGGTGGATAGGATGTGCAATTATGAAAACAGTAATTGGGTGTAAGCTGACATTCTTTGCATAAGAGTGTACATTTTATACACTTTAACAAAGATGTCCTTTAATTATATCTCCTTATCGTCATTTAATAATTTCAGGGCCCACATGTGTGCAATTACACTGTAATTAAAAAGTCCATTGTTACAAAAACACTGTTTGGTTTTAAAAATTACATTAAAAAGACCTATTTTCACCATTCTTGCATAAAATTCATTCAGCCAGATTCAAGCTGGTACTAATTTGTGAGCCCATTAGTTGACCTCTGAACTCCATCAACAGAGTACTGAACTAAACTAACAGATAAGGGCTCACCTAGGAATAATATGAGATGAGTGGTCAACAATGTCAAAACTTCATATTTCATGCAAGACCAGGAATAGTAACAAACAAGTCTAATCAATAAAAGGTCTTTAAGGTATTATGAGATAGAGGAGGTCTCACTGGACTGAAAGGAAGGTTGAGAGTCATCTTCAGCTATACTTGCAAATGATATGTATGTAGGAATATGTAGAAAAAAAAAAGGATTATAGAGGAAAATATATTAGCACATATTCAAACAACCACACTCCTAAATGAACCTTTGAACACATGTGTAGATAAATATACACACGGCAAACATGTGTAATATTCTGCAAATACAGACAAAATCTTACTATAAAATTTACCCTGCCTGCAGTAATGCAATCTTTGTAAATAATGAGAGGGTTATGTCCACAAGGACAATGGCAAAACCAGTCAAGCAGCCAAGCATGTAAGAACTAGATTGAAGAATTATAAATGTTAATTTAATCTCATAATCGCTTTGACTCTCTCGCCAACTGGTTAAATTTCTCTCCCTTGCTTCATTTAACCCATTGTTTGCTTTGAATCTTTATGATTGGTAACGATGGCTCCTCAGATCTCAGATGAAATCATGCCACAAGCTGGCAGATTCATTGCTGTTATGCCTCCAGATTTCTTTAATTGACAGCTTCCCCAGACTTTGACCTTACCTTCTTAGTTTGTCTGAGTGAAATTTGCACTTAACCGTATTTAAACTGTCAGTATTGCAGTACTGGCATCTCTCTGTACTCAAATGCTGATAACAACATCTGTAAAGTGTTTTGATTTTCTGGCATAGGATACTTGATACCTGATTGGTGCCCTTGGAGTTCAGAGGGTGAATTTCATTGGCTGGGATGGTTAGTGTTTCACACATATTTTCAGTGAATGCTAATAATTTGCTAGTATGGAGATTTCAGAAGATTTTTTTGAATATACTGTTGCATGCTTTTGTGATGTTCACAATTCGAAGAACAGAAAAATACATGTTTTTACTCATTATTTACTCACAATACATTTACATTTACTCTGCTTTTACACAGATGATATATGGGATAGCACAAATGGTAAGGCTTAATGAATGAGAGCACAGGTGCAGTACTGGTCTGTAGCTCAATAGACTCTGTAGAGTCATGGTGCGTCAGTGAATGGAGTGAATTAAAACTGGCTTACCATCAAGTCAATAATACAACAGCTGTTTAATGACCCACAAAATAGAAAAGCAGTAACATCTGGCCAAATATAATGATTTAATGAATATAATATATAATGGCAATATTGAAATGAGTATAATAACTTATACTCATTTGAGTATAGCCACCTATAATTCATCATGATGAGATGGACACATTTTGCAGTGTTTATCAAGACTCAGTCCTGTTGCTTTTATTTATTTATGATTGGAGTACTGCAGACCTTCCTTTTTATGTGATGTGATTACCAGATGATTTAATTGACTGAAATCATCATGAACCTGATGAAGACGAGGGAATGAAACACTATGGGCGATTAGGTACAATAGAAACTGTAAATGTAGATGCTCCTAATTAGATTAGCTTTTTAATGAATTAAAAGTCTAGTGTTCAGAGTTCTAACACTGCATTATCCCCTTTCAGAGATGTTAAACAGTGAGGAGTAAACAACTGACTGAAATGAGTGTGGAAGCACTGTACACAGTTTGAAGCAGCTCTTTACAGCCTGGTGAAACAGGCCGGCACTGGCACGAGTGCTTTCCTCTGACGGGTTTCTCCTGAAGAGTTATGACTCTTACAACATGGAGCATGGTTGTTATGGCAACAGTGTGACGAATCAGATTTCATCCCTACCGTGGTAAATATTTTGGGTGTTTTTATTATTTTAAAAGGCAATTGGAGATAAAATGCTATGAGTGTCAAAATGGGTTTTGCCAATGATTAAATAGTCAATTTTTTTGTGGTTTCTTTCATAATGCTTCCTACAAGTCCATGAAAAAGACTGTAATGAGTATTTCATTTTTGCTCCTCTAATTTACCAAATGGGAGTGCTGTTCTGGAGGTCAAATTGGAAAATCTCTTGTGTCCAGTGTGAGATGTTCTTTTAAATGTCCATGGCTTTCACAACTGAGAGGATGCCATAACTCCATAATAGACAAATTTCATGACCATAATATTTTGTTTCATAGCTCGCAAAATATCTAGGCTACATTTTCGTTTCAACTTTATTTCATAAAGTGTGAAACAGGGCCCAGTGAACATGAATTTAATTTTCAAAAACAGGACGTCCGGCCATTTGGGACTAAGAAGGCAAAGCCTTTCCTGTATTTATCTCAGAATTTCAGAGTGATTGAGTCCCAAGGTCACTGTGATACACAACTGCCAACATACACCTCCCCCTCTGCCTGTAATGTACTCATCTCCCAATGATTTGTCTGTATTCTACAACATTTTCTTTGTTCCACCAGCCTCTCTTCCTGTTAATTTACTTTTGAAGTGACCATTGATTTGATTGATTGCTCTGCCTAGGAAGTGAGAGTGTCATTTGTTCTTTTGCCTGACTGATCTGCTAGCCTAACAGAGTGATAGCAATGAGACCATGTGACTTTGTCCAAAGAAAGTGTCCTATTTGAAAGTAAGAAAGTACCTTTGAAAGTCACATTTACTGAAGAATAGTTTGATGGTAATGGGACCGACATTTACATATAATACTAATGATAGAAATACTAACTACAATAATAATACATCAACATTAACTACTACTAATCTAATTTGGCACAAAATGTGCATATGAAGTGTTTGGCTGATTCATACTATGCTGTGAATGGGGTAGTTTACCTCTTTTAAAGTTCTGAAATAGAGCACTGTCTCAGATTTGAACTGCATCATTAGAATCTAAGCTTTGGTTGCCTTTGAGTCTCCAGAGATTAGCACAGAAGAACTGAGTTAAGGCAAAACATGAACATGAACATCAGAGCACATCCATTAAATGTTGGTTGAAAAAAAGGCACATTTATACCCGGTATTGGCCTGTTTCCAAGGGCTGACATCTGTATAATACAGTAACTCACCTGTAACCTCACTCACACATGATCTGCAGCACCAAACTGAGCTGAATTTGCAGAAAGTACAGGTAAAATGGCCCACCAAGTGATCAAACCTGCAACCTGAAAGCTTTTCTTAAAAAGTACACCTCAAGCCTGTGGCCCTGTGGCCCTTTCAAAGACAGTTAACACCGTCATCTGCTCCTTTCCTTAGCAGATCACAAAGGGAGCACTCAGGTAAATGTACACTGGCTTATCAATGGCTGCAGGATCAAACATGGCTACAGATTATCTACTCTGACCTGGGGAAATGAATGCACATTTTGAAAGCCCCTGCCACTGTTCCAGACTCTCATTAAACATTGGTCCATTACTGTCAAACAACTGGCCCCTTATTACAGAAATTTATGTTATCTGGATGAGGGCAGCACAATTATTCGAAACTCATTCATTCATTTTTCCTCACTGCAAACACAATTATGGTTGGTGCAATGTATCATATTAATGTTGTTTGACTGTGGGAATAATACATCTTGCAGAGCTTATACATTTCCAGTATTTGCAGTGACGTATTTCAATATTCTCTAATCAGTGTGGATGCATGAGTCTCGTCTGTATGTATTATCCATGTTTATTGATTAGATCAGACTCCTCACTCCAAGAGAAATCAGTTTAATTTTCATCTACCCATCCAGCCTAGCCAGGTGAAGATTTAACATTTACTGGAACGTTAAATTGTTGTGAGCATATCCTCAAAGACAGATATTTGTATTTCAGATGATGTAAGACACCTCCAATGAAATATGTTTGGATCTGAACACAGCTATAATGAAATCCAATAAGGATATGAAAATAAAGAGATCATGCTTCAAAGAAAATAGGTTTTGGCATATCAGACAGGAATTATGTTGCGAGGTTAATTGCGTTTACAAGGGAGATGAAAATGGATGACATGAAACAAGAAAGAAGTGCCTTTTCATCATGTTGTCATTGCAGAAGCTCTGGTCTGCTGGACTGTAACCCTATCACTGCTTACACACTGACAGGAAGAATGTGTGGCAGGTTAGTTAAAAAGGATCAGATATTCCTTATGTTTGTAATTAGGATCTTTAATTGATGGAGTTATACAATTAATTGAATTTGCTGTGCAAATTTACTGCTAATGCAATATCTGATAATTGAATACACTCATTATTGTTCTGTTCAGTATGGTTTTTTTTTTAAATCTATCTTTCTTGATCAGGAGGCCTTTTTCAGCACATTTATTTTCAGAAGTTTGTACCTGATTAGTAATTAAATGTGATTCCAACCACAGCAATAATATCTGTGTAATACTATAGTGATATGTTCAGAATATTCTCCTGACAAAATTAGAGTACCATGAATCTAAGTGTAAATCTTATTCCATATATACCAAACGGTACCTTCTTTCAGCATCAGAACTTCAACAGATGTGCTATTTCTGGGTTTTTCTGATGTGTGTTAGCCTCCACTAACATTTATTATCGTGAAGCATGTAAAAGCTAGTTTTTCTAACTTGCCTTGTCTGCTACGTGTCTTCCAGCCCTGCCTTCTGCAGTGTTTTAGATGCCATTTTAAGTGAACATGCAGATGCAGGTGGGTGATAAGAATGATGAGTGTCTGGAGTTCTGGCAGGCAGGTGGAAGGAGTGGGGAATGGGGGGTGATTCTAGCACAAATCACACTCAGTAAGATTGCTATCACTTCCTGTAGTGCTGCTTGATGGAGGGGATCTTGTCATACCCCCAGAGACACATAATGCAAACAGAAGCTGGGTGCATTAATGACAAGTGTTTTTTCTTGAAATGGTAATTTCTCTAGGCTGTAGCAGCCATCTGAAATATGAATCTTCTGCTAAACGGGAATTGGCCTAAAATTGGCAATGAATGCACTAACAAATATCAGTAATTTTCAGCTTTCTTTTCCAAAACACTTCTAGAAAGAACAAAGCATTTCCAAGGCAAGATTACCTTGGGCCTGTAATTGAGTTCCCAATGTGTGTACAAGCCTTAGAGTTAGTACAAAATAGAGGCAGGCAGAAACATGTCACTTTCTGTTATTCCTGAAGTAATGTCTTTTTCATAACTGAAATGACTTCTTTACAACTGAAAGGTCAAATTCAAAAGCACATGTAGCATAAACAAAGAAAGTTTTTTAACAAATTAAGAAGTTTATTATTCCTTTTAGCTTTTGCTATGCGATGTACAACAACTGAACATAGCATAGATTTGTGAACATACAGACTTCCTTACAAAAGTATATGCTATATTTCAATCAGATCTTACCAGTGATTCTACTAAAATGTTGCTTGCAACCTGAGGAGCTTGTGTTATTATTTTTTACATTGTTATTCATGTATCTCTGTATAGACATGTATTTTATAATGTCTCATAACATAATATTAAGTGTCCTTCAATCCAAATCGAATATTTTCACATTTTTTGTAGTTTGACTACCAAAGTGATGTAATATGCATTGTCTGCTTTTAGTAATGTTTAATAATTATATGAAAATCCTGATACATACAGCGATATTGACATGTCATATAAGTATGATATTTCCTCATGATTTGGTGACATTTGTTTGTTGCAGACAGCACTGGCACTCTGATCCTCTGTGCTGCCATTGTTTCAAACTCCAGCTGAACACCCAGCAATGTGCTCTGCATCCAAACACTGTCCCAAACGCCACCAGTATTTCCTCCCCAGGCACACAAAACACAAACACACCTTCCATTTCATTAGAGGTTCTTACACGTACAGACTCAATCCTCACCTATAAAAGAGTGACTGGGTGATTCATACTTTTATTAACAATGAATCGAACCATGGGCTCCACACTCAAAGTTAACTGAAATGAAGCACCACCACCCTCCAAGATCCTAACAGTGGATTGATTATGTGTAAAAATAGACATTTGTTCCCTGCTTGATTTACCTCTTAATCTCACAACATGACTCTGGCTTATTACTACTGACCCCAAGCAGCCTGCAATGTGACAGCATGGGTAGAGCTCATGGAAAACTTCAGAACCTATGCAAGCACTGTCATTCATCACTTAAATAGAAGCACACTGTATGTCACTGAACTCACTAAAACTCCAGCAACTACAGAGTCCTGAGTGCTCTGTATGGATGTACAGCTCTGTATTTTCTTATTTTTCAAAGATGTGATGTGTTAAGAGCTTGCATAGAGATTCAGAATTTAATTATACATGCATCTAAAACCCAACATTTTACCTTGTTTTCTCTTATTATTTGATTACTATTTACTTCTTTGTCCTTGTCCCCATTATTATTTCTTAGGATTTTACTTCTAGGATATTTAAGATTGATTACCAGCAGAGGCATATTTATACACTCCTTACACACATTTTTAGATATTATATCTAAAAACATCAGGAAGAATCAAGTGGGCTTTGAAGTTCAAGACAAGGCCAGCATGTGCATTTCAGGGTAATACAGATGTATTACCATGTGAGAATATACCTACACAAAAGAAATTACTGCGTCAAAGAAAAAAATGAACTCAAGTTAAAATATCCACTGTCTTCATGTGCAGTTGTTACAGGCTGCCTTAGGATACAAGATTGACTACAGGAGTCGCTGGGACTCCACTGGGAGATAAGTAAAACCTCATTGAAAGAAGCCCTCCCTCAAAGCCATGAAATTGACAGTGGAGCAGCCTTAGAAGCCTAAAACTGTCAGTGGGCTGCTTCACATACTTAGGCTCAAGGTTTTAACAGGAAGCCTCATCCATCAGACTGAACCCATGGATTTTTTTTTTGATAACTGAAAAGTAACAGTCAACCCAGATAAGGAGGCCAGCATGTGACTTAACCCATCAACCCCTCTCAATGTTTCTCTGTACAAACTTGCCACATCTCTGTGGCAAGCTGGATGTCTTTGAAAGGATAGAGTACCTGTTTTTTGTCCACATAGTTCTCAGGCTCTAAGAACTGCTGTGTAGACAGTTAATACTTCTGCAGTCTGAACCGATTGGTACCAACTCAATGCCTACATGGGCAGACTGATGGATTGATGAATTAGACAAAGGAATGGTCAGACCATCACTGAATCCTGTGAGTGGTATGAAAACACAGTGGATCATCTCTCCAATTTTCCCCTGCATCATAATAGTAAGTGGAGCAAAAATTAACGTAAGGTCTTATATTTTGAGAGACTTCTGAGGCAATTAAAATCTCATACAAAATGACCCAGTGGAGACAAAGAGAGCAGACAAGGAGGAAAACAGGTGGGGAGGAGGTATTGGCTGTCAGAAAAGGGAGGAGAGGAGGAGCAGCTGAACAAGCATATGGGAAAACACACACACACACACACACACACACACACACACACACACACACACACACACACACACACACACACACACACACACACACACATCTCTGTAAAGATACTCACACATATACAGATATATGGACATCTTTTCAAAGACTCTAGTCTGCATTTCTCTTCATGTCAGTTAATTATTTGTTTATAGTCTGCTCTAATTCTTAGTTTTTTAAGTCTTCTTTATAATTATATAATTTAATGTACAGTAAATAATCTGTTGGCATTTAAAATCTGGATACAAACCATTTGTTACAATGTAAAATATGCTGCATTTGCATTTGCAGGTCATTCCAAGAGACTGCACACTCATTGCCTATAGCCTGGAGGAGAGCTATTAACTTTACACAACTTCATGATCAAAATACCACTTTATCAAACTAATGACAGAGCAACAAAGGTCAACTAATATATGAGAGAAGACAAATATTGCACTTTCCATATGTTATTTGACTACATGGGTCAGTGGAAATGAGCAGGAACTGGTTTTGAGTGTGACATTTAACTTTTTTTTTTTTTTGTAAAAATCCCCATAATCCATTTCTTCCCAGACAGAGGATAAACAGAACCTATTTCTAATTTTAGATCAGGCATAACAATTGTCCACTGAAATGGCATAGGGCCCTGGTGGTGCCGTGGCAACTGAAACTGAACAAACTAATTGGTGAATATTAGATGCGATGCGGGGTCTCTCCCTCTTAAAAATTTAGTAGCTCTCCACAGTCTTTCAAAATCATTCATCAATGCAGCAGAGCTGAAATACAATACATAATTTTATTTCACAGTTAAGACTTTGGAAATACATTCCAATAACTTTTCTTTGAGTTTCATCACTGTACACTTTTGAATTATAGCATGTGTCAAATTAAATTCATATCCTTTATGAGAAGCAATTCCATCAATAGTTCTCGTATAGCAATTGATGTCAATTAACAATTCTTTGCTAATGAAACACAAACTTCTTAGCATATAAATTATGTTTTGATATATTAATGCAGCATATATTGTGTTATCATGACATAAGTACCATCAATCTATATTTTAAGCTTTCATGCAGATCTGCATGACATGCATTTAAATTTTACGATTGTGCTGTCACATAAAATTCAGGGATATTTTTTGGTTGAATGCACTATTCTTGTAAAAGCTACTGTGATTGGGCATTTCCATGTGAACACCTTTTCCTGGGGACTTTAATTCTTTCATCTATCAGTGAATACTCACACACATACACACACACACACACACACACACAAACACACACACACACGCATGCACGCAAGCATGCACTCACACACACACACACACACACACACACACACTCACACACGCATGCACACACACACATGCACACATGCACTCACACACGCACGCACTCGCACACACACGCACACACACACACACACACTCACACACACACACATGCACACATGCACTCACACACACACTCACACACGCACGCACACACACACACACATGCACACACATGCACACACATGCATACATGCACTCACACACACGCACACACACACACACACACACACACACACACACACACACACACACACATGCACATGCACTCACACACACACACACACACACACACACACACACACACACACACACACACACACACACACACACACACACACACACACACACACACACACACACACACACGATATTTCATAGCCTCTTTGAGACCTCCTGTCTGGCAGTACATGTCATTGTTTCCTGGGTGGAGGGGTAGCCTACAGAAGCTGTTGCATGCAGTTATCGGTGTTGCATTGCTTTAGGTCCTGTTTCCAGTTACTGCACATCAGTGTTGGATCAGTGTCCAAATCTAAAAAATAATAATTAATTAATCAGAGACAGATTCTTTTCCCTAAAGTGCTTTGAACAAAGCAAACTAAATCACGGCAATAACTAATTTCTTACACTTGCTCCTAAATTGACAATGTCCCTCATCAGGTCACCAGTATTCCATTACCATATTTTCCAAATATACGTTGGTGGAATGCTGTAGGGGGTGAATGCGTTGTATATCAAAACTTATGACTGTGCATCTACAGTGATTTTAAATAGACTCCTTTAGGTTTTCTTGTACCCTGGTTTACAGTCCAAAGATCTAAATCTTTTTGACAACAATAACTGTATGATTCTTGCTTTACCTGTTGAGATCTCAAAGAAAATGTACAATGCTTGTTTATCAGCTTATAAAAGATAGCTATTATAAAGCCTTGTCCTTAAAGTTTACATGAAAAATTATGTCCCTCAACCCCAGACTAATTAAATAGTTTGGTGGATGAAATATTGAACATTTTAGACATTTTTCAGACAGACACAAGCTTGTGTGAGCAAAATGCCATATGCAGTCTAATTACAGCAAATAGCAGTGATATGTCTGAGGCCACTCCAGATCAGATGGATGGTGCATTTTATTGCCTGCTACAGTGTCATTCCTCATTGGAATCAAGGAAAACTCCATGCTGAGGCAAAAAAGGCATAGTTTCACTGTTTCAGAATTAATGCTCCAATAGTTTCTAGATTAATTTATATCTGCATTCTGAATTAATACAAATTCTTAGAAGCTCCTGTGCGTACCCCCCCACACACACACACAATCTTCACTTGAAGTCAGATGAAGTTTGCTGTAGTTTGTTCCTGTTGTAGTTCATTTTTAAATCTGCAGTCTCATTTGTTGGCTGCATTATCATTCATTCACTTAAATAGTTTCTGGAAGCCCCTAACAGATTTTATTATGCGCAAAGGTTTTTTTTGTTTTATTTACAGACTGGTTTTGGAAATTCAGGTAGATATGCTTCCTCCCTTGTCATATCACACTGTGCAGTTGAACAAGACAGCAGGCAAAGAAAAGAATGAAAAGTCTGCTTCTTTGATTGATAGAGCAAGATGTTTTAGCTTCATAATTCTGATCTGCTTTTCACAACCTATAAGACATTATCTGATGATTATTGGAATGGTTTTGTACTTTCATGTAATTTATCTGGCACAATTAAAATGACATATCTTCATCAAGTGTAGACCATGTATTGGTATACAGAGTGGGCATTTTGCTGAAGAGCATATAGCAAGCGTATATGCTCTTCAGCTTGTTCAGCAGCCCCAGACTGGGCATGGAGGATGAGAAGAAATGAACATCGGTTGAATAATGTAATCAAAAATAGTTCCTTATATTTATCACCCAACACAAACATACACCACAAAAGGAACACATCTCCATAAGTATTTTAAAATGAACTTATAATCTGTTTTAAAAACCAGGCATGTGCAACCACATGCTTCCAAAAGTTTCTCATACAGCCATCCTCCTATGGTACATTTTAGTACCTTAACTCTTACAGCAGGACATCAAATGGTTAGATCCGCACACTGCTTTAAAATGGTTACATTGTAACCTATTTGCAAGAGTTTTTTAGGATTAGGAGATCTTATCTGCATTATCAATGCCCTATAAAATGTATTGTCAATTTGTTATTTTGTTTGATGGATAGATACACATTCATTTTGTTTTCCTTGGCTGTCTGCCACAAATAACATGAGGGTGACACCTAAATGCATAAATCTCCAAAAACCTTACTGGCGATTCTGTGAAATCAGCTGCAGCCTGCTGCCTGACCCATTTCCCTGCTACACAAACAGCCTCATCCAGCCAGTTTGATGAGTGCCTCCACTGATGTGTGAGGAAAGGGCAGTTTACATGGAGCGCCATGGTGTACAGACACTTATAATAAATGCATGAAACTATATTTCAATACAAATCACAAGCTCAGACATAAGACACTGCATATATTTCATTTAAATTGATTATATTTATATACATCATTACATTATGATATGTAGTCTATACATCACTAAGGAGAAAGTGGGCACTTACCTTGCACACATGAATCTCCACAGTGGCCATGAGACCGACAAACCTAAAGGGCTGTATCAGACAGGATTAAAGTCTGAGTGGTCATATTACTTTGCAGATTTTGACAAAAAAATGTTTACTGTTATGTATGTATGTATGTATGTATGTATGTATGTATGTATGTATGTATGTATGTATTTATTTATTTATTTATTTATTTATTTATACACAATACTTTATATGTCTAATGAATTTTAATAATTTTGCCACTTGTGGTGACAGATTGCCCCTTCACATTTTGTTACAAGCACCATTGAGACGGATTTGGATCTGCTTTATTGTATGGAAAATGTACTTTATTAAAAACATGACCCCAAATGTGCTAGAGAAGGACAGAATGTCTGTGGTCATTTTTATATTATACCCCAAAGAGCTGCCTATCCACTTCTATCAATGGGTCTGTAAGTACAAGCCAACACTACTGTGAAGGGCTAATTGGCATGTTATTAAAAATGTCATTCTGCAGTGTGTTAAAATTGCTTGGCCATCTTGTGGACATGCAATTTTAAAACAACCTGCAAAAGAAATAAACATCATGTGGAAAGAAGTGGAAAAGAAGCAAGCAAAGCTAACTGAGGTGGATGGATGGATCATTTCATGGTGCTGTGCCTGAGTGCGATTAGTGCAGTACAAATAACCCAGTGTGTTAATTACACTCTAAATGATGGAAATTATGCAAAGCATATTGACCTTCAGACAATACCTTTCACATTATTATAATTACACATTATCATGATTAATAATCAGAAGTACTAGTACTATTACTACTTCTACTATTACTAATAGGAATACTCCACAGGAAAGGGAAATAAGACAAACCCATTGTTATTCCATAAGCAAGTGTGATTAACTTGAAATTCGATGGAAAATCATATTTGCAGTATTTTTGGACAGTTAGTCAAGAGACAACATTAGCTCATTTGGTATCAGGGCAAAACAAAACAGCCGATGAAATTCATATCCTGTTCAAAGGGGGAAGATTAAAGATGTCATTTTAATGAAGAGATTCACACTGAATGCTATGCAGTTGTATCAGATTATTTATGAGCCAAGTACAGTTGTGCACCGCAGAAATGGCTTGCTGTTGTATTTACAAAAATAAAGATATAATCCAGGCTGAGTAACATGTGTACCCTGGTACCATGAGTACCTCTAGTCAGAAGAATGAGAAATATTTACATTTTATGAGTATATGTGAATATGAGCACTAATTGTCTAAAAGTAAACGACAACTTATTTTTACCAGATAAAGAAATGGATGTTATCTAAAGACTGATGTCCTTTAGACTGCCTTTCATTGAGAGATGACAAACCTCTTCCACAAAATATTCCATCTTTTATTTTGTCTTACTTGTAATTTGACAGCATTAATTAGCTTCTATTTGTCTCATATATCATTTATATAATATCCTTCAGGGACCATGGTTTATATCCATTTACCATTCTATGGAGAATTACTTTTGTGTAAATAATATCAGGTGTCATCTCAGGCTGATGTTGTTTATTGCATCAGAAACAAAAGAAGCTGTTACTATGATGACAATCAATGCCCCTGATACACAGACTGCTTCACAATCAGCCAAGATAATTATATGGATGTCACGAGTACCCAGGCCTACATGGACTTACAAACCTGGCATGTAAACAGGATGTGACTAACAGTGGTGCTTTCATGGACGTCTGGACATAGAGGAAGGGCTGTTGTATTGATTCTGTTAAAAACAGTGATGGGAGTGATTTCAGAAGAGTTCTCAGTAATGGGGATTGGGTCATGTCTTGCCTGACATAATAATAAAGCCTTAATAAAGGCTTTATTATTAAAGAGGACTATAAAGCTCTCTCCTGTTCATTTTAAACCTCTAAATAGGGTTAACCTGGAGGAAAGCTGAAGTGATCATTAAGAGCCTACAGGCAATGTGTGACTGGTGGGTATATAAGCAATCATAAACCAAACCTTTAAGGGTTCCACTGACATAGTTCTGCTTACTTTTAAATAATATGCCACTATTTATGACAATTCTATCTACTGGAGTTGTTAGCTCCTCCTACCGCTGATAACTATAACCATGCCAAAAAAATGCTATGGGAACAGCATTATGGGATTCAATTGAGTGTAAAGTATGCCGAGGGTGGAATGTGGCCCTATATGTAAGTTATGGGAAAATCACTTCTCATCATACATTGTGGAAATGGAGGCCCAGTGAAACCCGAAGGCTCCATAATATGTCTGCAACCTTTGCGTTATTCTCATTAAAATGATTGAGACAAACACCTTCTGGCACTGGCTCCCAAATGTGTCTGCTATTTATACCACATGTTCATATCCAGCCTGCCCAATTCCCTGACCTCTGACCTTCCATCACTTTTGTTCAGATGCTGCTGTTCCTGACCTCCTATGTAGCCCACTATCAGTCATGTCAACATTGGCCTGCTTTTTCTCTGACATGTTGATGGCTGCGATTCACCTAAACATTTATGTTTGGGGTCATGTGTATGGCAGACAAGCAGAGAGCCATATCTGTTGCCCCAAAGGACATGTTATCTGGAGTTCAGATTTGACGTCTTCGACACCATCACCCGCCCCCCAACCCCACGATTGTGTCACTTAAAGAAGATGCATTGGAAGCCTAGGCTAAGCAGTCACACTGCAGGCCAACTTTTATTATTTCTGCTCACAATCTGTGGCAATGCAAACTCCAGGCTTGATCTTAGCTCTATTGAAGAGGTCCTCCTTATGCCAATAGTTATGAACATTCTGTCTGTATTGTTTTTGCCCATATGCTCCTGTGTTCAACACTGCATCAATCACTGTATAAAGTGTACTTTGCTTATATTAAAGCAACAATACACATTACGGAAAACTCATTAAAAATGTACAACAGGCTTTTCATTAAAAGAGCTCAAAACATAAATCCCACAAATGCTGCTATTTTAAAGATTTCATATGCTTTCATTGCCTCATAGCCATATAGTGTGGATTATGTTTATTTTTAACATGACACAGTGGTCTATGAATGGCCTTTGATGAACTGAAAGTGACCTTTATTACTCCCTCTAACCACCCACTAAACCCATTGCACAACCTCTTAGTCCACTACCTGCTGCCCTGTTACCTTACCCCAACAAATAAAGAGTATCTTCTTTTACAACAAATTATATTCCTTTTAAAATTTTACTGTTCATTTAGATAATTTTAGACATTCTTTCACGCAAAGTTGTTATTGTACTGTCAGCATATGATGTAATCCGGCTCTGTAAGTTTCTCTGTGAAAGGCTGTTGGCTGATGTACTGCTAAGGATTAATGTACTGTGTATTCAACGTAATATAAAGGTACTGTAGAACTGAGAGCCTGATCTTTCTTAATTAAAACAGTCAAGCTCAATAATAAAGCTGATCATTTGAGAATTAAACTTGAGCAACACAAAAAAAAACTGTTCATAAGTTTTGACATGCATTTTCTCATGTTAGGCCTAGGTTAATAATGTTTCAAATACTCTGCCATGTGAGGGACTTATTTCCAGTTCAGCTTTAATTCTTGTAAGTCCAGGCACTCTCCTGAAAGACATGGAGACAATCAGTCTCTATCAAGAGCTGGCTGTACACATCACATTTGTTTAATTAAAACCTCTAAAACATCCAAAGAGGTTCTATATTTCAACTACATCACCTTTTAAGACTTTAGAGATTAAAATGAGCCTGTAAACCTCGGTGACTTATAAGTGAAGACATTACACAGACAGATAATAGTGCTTAATTCATGTTGCAAGTCTTAATTTGCACAGGTTTGTGATTATAGTTTCCAGAGAATTATAATGTACTTGAAAAACACATTATTTCTGCACAGGAGCCATTCAACGGAGAGCCTTTGTTTATGGGGGATAATATTGTGTACTTCACAATCCATTACTCTTTTTAAACTGCACAATTAGTTTTCAATAGCACCAATGTAATTTGGATCACTTTATCCCAACTCCCAACATCATGTTCACTTGTCAAAGAATAGTATGATGTAAGAAGAAGAAATTTTACTTTAGCTTGTTACTCTGTTCAAATGTAATGTGTAGACCAGATACTAACAATCTTGTACCTCAGGTAACAGCAGATATGCTGGTCTCTACAGTTCAATGGTCTCTCCTCTATATTCAATTATTCGACATATGGAGAATTTCAGGACAGAATGCATGTCTGATTGGTTACAGAGTTTGATTCTGAGACATTGTTTGGTGGTGGAATATTTCATCCAACTGATAATGGCACAGAAATATCACCCATTCAGCCCCTGATGGTAGAATGAGCTCCGTACCACAGTCATGACAGGTGAATCACTGTCTATCCTCTGCTACTGACTGGAAACACACTGACACCTGGTTGTTCTTCATTCTCGTTCAACAACCCCTGAACTGTAATTCAATAGAGCAGCAAAAGTCTCATTGTTAAAACAATGTTACCTACATTTGTTGTAACTATTGTCATATTGTTATAGCAACACTATCTGCAAAACTTTTTTTGTTGTGTTTTCATTTTATGACTTCAATAACATGTAAAAGTTAATGAGTTTCCACAACATCATCCAGTGATCACATTTATGCATGTCAATTTAAAAATTTCCAAGTTGCTCAAAAATGTACTGATCCCTTGCCCTTGTCTTCCAACATGTCAGTAATCTCAATACTAATCAAGTTGATCCATTTTAATATGACTATTGCTGACAGATTCTTGCAATAATTCAAAGGAATGGATTAAAGGATTTTTACTGCCACAGTTATGTGTCATCACATATTTCATAGACCCTTTGAACATTACATTGCATATTTGCCTCTTTGATAGTGTGGAGAAGGGTGCAGCTTTAAGGGGGATTTCGTTGGTCCCAGCCTGCATGCATTCTCTGACTGTGACTAATATCCATTTATTCCATGCTAGTTTTGTGATATGTTGCTATGCAAGATGATTTTTTCTTTACTGTTATGATTGTGCTTTTCTTTTTCCCTTTTTCAATATGATAAGATGTGAAATAGAGATACAGTAGAACTTGGATAACAGATTCCAGTATTTCCCTCTCATTGCTGAGATGAATGATGTCTAAAGCAAGTGATTTCTGCTAAAATTGAATGCATATGACTATTATGTAGTTATCTAACATGATATCAGCAGTGAGATACATCACAAAATTTGCCTTTGAAATGTGTGTGTTCAGTATTGCTAGAAGGCAGAGCAGAGGAAATGGCTCTTTGCTCCTCTGGCCCTGGGAGGCCTTATGCCTTTCCCGCTCGCCCTAATGCAAAAGCCTTTGTTGTGCATCAGGGTGTGCACCAGCTCCACACGACTTCACATTCAATCATCCAAGCAATGATGGGACAGGTGGAGTCTCACTCCAGCAAGTCCATCTCAATCAAAGTATGATTTTGTATGACCATTGTTTTATATTATATTGTTTTATAACAGGCCATTGTTTGTACTTCCCGGATATGAATTGTACTTCTGGTTAGAACAGTTAACTTGCTTCATTGCTTTAGTGATGTTATACATAAAATCGTAGTGGTGTGAGGATGTTGTTAGCCAGGTCTGACAGTATTTCTTATATTAATCAGTTGTGACAGCCAGTGACAGCAATCTACTCCCAATGGACTGTTATGTATACTTGCTCCCTCTCCATTTCTCCCATACTCCAGCTCTCTGTCAGTGCTCAGCTGTCAGATCCAGTTTCTACAGCGCAGTGCATATACCTTCTCCTGCCTGAGTTATTTAATGCCTAGCTAACTGTCATTAGCTCATGCTTTACAGAAATAACCAACAATGTCACTGCCTATTTCCCCTGATATGCATAACCTTACACTACAGGTTCTTCACTGTAAATTTCCCACATAATAATCTGCTTGAAACGGTCATTTAAACTGGTTATCTGGGCCAGTGATCTGGGTTCTTAGGTTTTTAAACCAATCAAATTTTCTTGTTTGAGTTTCAGTCATGACACCAATTGTTATAAGACTGTTATAAGACAATGAATCCATGGACAAATTCTTCAAGTTTATTTCAACATAGTACTCAATATATGTAAATATTTGTGCATTAAATGTCAGTTCACCATGGAATAAAAGGCTATTCCATCATTTTCTTACCTTGAGGAAAAACTTAACAAAGTGATCTCTCTCATGTGTTTGTATCTAAATTTGAGTAGTCTGTAAAATACGCCTCATTTTAAAACATTTAGGAGATTCATGTGGCTCTGGCAGGACTCTCTGGAAGAAGATTAAAATAAGATTCTGAAGCTCTGTAATGACAGCAAAGGCATTTCTGTCCTCTTGTAGGGAGAACTCCACCCGAGCAAAGTGGTTTCTTCCTTTTTATCCACATATTTAACCACACTTCTTGCAGAATTCCATTTGTATGAGTAATATGAATTTGACATAGAGTCATGAACACAGTTTTGGAGATAAGTTTTGGACCGCACTATAGATGTGTTTCCACATTTGGTAGATAATAAATGACTGCATATATTGTCTTTGACTGTACTTTGTATCACCTAAGTGCAATGTACTAACCAAAGGAGTAAAGACAAAATTTGCAGTCGTATTATAGCTTTAAAACCACATTTCTGAAGATATACCAAAAGGGTAGCTAAGTGCTGTCCCTATTCTGCAATAAAATGAATTCTTTAAATTGCTAAGAATATTATTATGGAATTTCATAGAGTGCCTGAATAACTCATTGTTCCAAATGATGGGATTAGGCTTTTTCATTTTTTGATATTTCAAAGTGTTGTAGAGTAAAAAGTATTTTAGTGTGAAATTTTGATCTGATGACATGCATCCTCACGCTTCTGTTATTTTTACTTAAGTACAGCTTCCTGAACTACTTGAATCCAGTCAGAGGCTGCAGAGAGATGTCAGTTATTGGTGGTTCAAGAAAGTTTCTTGAAGTCAGTATAAAACCTTCACCATAAAAGATTGTGATGCTGCTTCTTTCTTGAGACAGATACATTTTTGAGTGGAGAAGTCTCAAAGGAGAGTAATATGAAATATATTCATTGATTGTGCATATGTGAAAAGGTTCATTCTGTTTTTAAAGGTATCTGATGCCTCTGCTGAGAAGGTTTTTCAAAGCACCAGCATCCTTTCACATGAAAGCTACCCTTCAGGTAGCTATCCTTCAGAGTTTTTTGTCAGATGAACCAGTTGAGCAACATACATAACATGTTACACTGTGTGGGTATTTGGGCATTTGTGCACATCAATGAACCATGCTTCATAGAACATGAGAGGGAGAGCATGTGCCTTTGGGCAGAAGCCACTCCTATCAAGTGCAATTCCTTGCTTATCATTTTCCAGCACCACACATCAGTGCATGCCCACCACAGCACTGAAAAACATTTCACCTCGCTTATTCCCACACATTTTAACATCACAATATATTTAACACCAATTGCTTGTTCCACAGCCACACATTTTTCTACCTCTTCACGCCAGTGTGGCTTAACTCTGTAACATAAGCAATTTAGGAGGGATATAGTGCTATGTGCCAAATGAAAGGATGCTGAAACAATGGTGATACAGAGACAAGGGAGATACTTTTTCAAATGCTGATAATGGCAGTTAATTTAATAACTTTAATAGATTTCTAAAGCAACATTATTAGCCACTGTTATAAACACCTGTTGGAATAAAATAATA
This sequence comes from Albula goreensis, assembly GCA_022829145.1. Lineage (NCBI taxonomy): Eukaryota > Metazoa > Chordata > Actinopteri > Albuliformes > Albulidae > Albula > Albula goreensis. Next base: position 13,237,572 of record CM040754.1, on the reverse strand, counting down.
ATATCTTATTGTAGAACTTTCTTTACATAACGTATTTACTGTAGATTAATGAAAGAGAAGGAGAAAAATGTAATTGATCAATAGAGAAGCTGCAATAAATGTCAGCTTAACTCTTCAGTCATAGTTTTCTCTAAGATTAAATTTACTTATATCTAGTCATATCTCTTTAAAAGAGACAAAATTAGAAGTCTCATTTACTCCAGCCTGCCATAAAAAAGAATATTCTACACTACACCTAATAGGAATCATTACAAGCAAGAATGTTTCATTGTTTCATTGTCATGTTTAATTTGTCTTTAGATGAACATGAACAAAAACAAATGTAATTTGCCCAGTAGACACATTGCCAGGGACCACTTACAAGTATATTGTCTGTTAATGGAGCTGAAATTTTAACTGATTGATATTCAACATTAATACAATTCTGGCAGACTTACTTTTTCACCTGTATTCAACACCATGGTAGGAAATGGGAACAATGTATTGTGCTGTTTACCAGAGATGTCACCAAAGGAAAATTAGTAACCTAGATAGAACAGGCCAGAAGGGTCCCAATGGCAAGTATCTAGTATTCAGTGAGGCATTTCTTTAAATGCCATGTGTCGTTGCCTGATGGAACTCAGAACAAAAACAGAATAAGCTTTATTCTTTGTCATACCCTCTTCCAGGGATTTCTTATCCTCTTAAACATAAAATAAAACACACCACATTTTCCCTGCAGTAGTTTCCGCACGTACTTCCACTATTCTATTGAAAATGTTCATCTCCTGTACTTAAAATGTAACAGTCAAATGGGTATATGATCATGCACAATTTTACATATGTAATTGGTCAATGACAACCCAAACTGTTAAATGTCCTTTTCATCTATGCATAAAGTAAAACGACATGTCATGCTGTGCTGCCATGCATAATGCCCACTGTGGCCCAGAATGCTTTGCATTGTTTAAAAGGCCTGAGTTGAAATTCCGAGTAAAAGCATGTCAAATTCTTTACTTATGTTTTTGAACAGATAATTGGTGATCACTGATATTGAAAAAATATTTGAACAACAAAATAAAACATGTTTTCCATGTGTCAGAAAACTGTCCTTTTGACACCACATGAAGCAACTTGCAGAACCATGGACAGCACCAGCTGCGATCACTATGGCTGCTGCATTTTTAGACCTTTACAAAGACAACGCTACTGTTATACAGAATTTGAAGTTAATATGCTGGAATTTTCCTTGTCTGGGAATGTGAGAAATCTTGACTTTGTCATATTATGGCCTGTCTTTATGTTTTGCTAAGTGTCCTATTATGATTTTCTGTGTCTTTTTTTTTGTGACACATTGTGTGATGTCTGCTGCTTGGCTGCCAGCCTCAGTCTGGTTCATGCTCTCTTCTACCCACAGACTGACTTCAAGGAGGATATAACCAGCTGAGTTTTAAACAGCCCGTTTCCACAAATCTGTCACTTCTGTGTAAAGCAACAACATCTAAATTACAGTAACAACATTTAAAAACAGATTTCATAATTGCATCCAAACAAAATAAATATCTGCCTGGATGCAAAACATTGCTTAGAGCACATGTTTCAACAATGTTTCATTTTTAATTTATTTAAATATATTTTTAATTTTAATTTATTTTAATTTATTATTCCCATACGTGGCAGTAATATATCCAACAGTCATAAAAAACTAACATTCAGGGGGCACCATTTTACCATTTGTATGCAGTGTTATTGATATGTTTAGACGGTATATATTTGTGAAGAAGGCACAATTATTAAAAGTTCAGAACTCATACTCCAAATATTTGTATTGAGATAGTTTTACCGTATACGGGTGACAAGAATATAAGACAGTAGACAAGTACAGTCAGTCTTTACAGTAAACAAAACTGTACTTTACATATTTAAATCCTACCCTTTTATTATCTGCTTGTCTACATGTTGATAGCTGTATCCTGACTTGTGTTTGCTCCAGGCTCCAAATTCAATGGCAAATCAGCTTTGAATCTGTCCATTTAGATCTGTGCTCACATTTTTATGTCCTTCACATCTTATCTATCTGCCAGAAATATCCAGTTTAATATGGCAGAGCTTTGTAAACCACCTTAAATTATATATCTTGGGAAGGAAAGCATAAAGGGATAAATCCTTCCTTTATGGGGTGAAAGTTGCACACTTTCGGCTTGTGTAATTTGGTCTTTGTAACTGACTGTTCATCATCCCTCCTAACAGACGGATTGATCAACTAATCCAATGGTATGGTTTAAGTGGATTTCTTCAATGGGCATGATTCAGCTCAGCTGTCTTGTTTGGCTAGAACTGTGTTTTGTGTGTGTGTGTGTGTGTGTGTGTGTGTGTGTGTATGTGTATGTGTGTTTGCTGAAATATTATAACCATATATTCCTGGAACAGATATGATTCAAAATCTTTTTCTGGGAAATGGGGCAGAAGCTTCATCTACAATCTGGTCTTTTGCAGTTGATAAGGCAAAATGAAAAATGTGTCGCCAAAACTCAATGAAAAATTATGGAGAGGAGCGATAATTTCACTTAAAAATATTGAAAAAGTGTGCTGAGCTTAAACAAATTTCAGATTTGTTCTACAATACCCGTGGAAGAGAACATATAAGATACATTCAATGCGAGAGATGACATCAAGATCATAGTCTTGGAATTAAGCATAAATGCCAAATAATTTTGAAGAAATGCGATTTTAATGCATTTTTAATTAAATAGTACTTTCTTAATTGTCTGTCACAAGTTGAATTCAAATTATATTTTCTGCTGAATGGGCCCCTAGGTGGCTCAGGCAGTAAGATGTTAATGTGGGAAGCAGGCATGAGACCTACGACTGTGCATTTGAGTCCCAGCTGTGCCATTACCAGCTATGGCTGTAGGGCTGCATTGACAAGGCAACAATTACCAGAACCTTGCCATGGAAAGATAGGTCTTAAAGATGGTTAAGTTCATTAATCTCTAGTGGGCACGACTAGTCACCTGTGGATGCACTTCCTTTAATATATACTGACTTTGTCATCCTCCAACTGTAGATATGTAGTTACTGCTGTACTTAAGATATAAGTATATTTAAAAAATAATTGTATCATTCATGAACAAAAAAACCTGAATAATGGCGTGAAGAATTAGTGAAGAATTCAACATATTTAAACTGAATTAGTTTCATGACATCTCAGAGTCATAAAAGATCCCTGTTCCAAGTGAGTGTGTAGATCTCAGGCTCTACTGTATGTGCAAATTTACTAAATTAGTGTATATAAAAATTACTAAGTGCCAAATTCAGACCTGTGCTTTTCTGTGTAAATCTCTCATACTCACAATGATAAGTTATGCAGAAAAAGCACTTAATCACAGGTCTGAATTAGGCCCTTAATAAACCATGATTGACTGTTTATAATATTATAAACAGTACTTTTAGTGTTTGGGACATGGCTACGGCTGGCATGTTACCATTGTATCGCCACAGCATACTGATTAAGAACAGTGATACAACTTTTGGCCGGGCCTACGTTCAAGGTGTCCAGATTATACAAAATTAATGGACACCTAACAGCCAATCAGAAACTGTATTTTCTGTATCCATGACATAAGGTCATTTATACACTCCCTCTGTTTAGAAAGACTTACACCCCAACATTTATGACGTACAGATAAATAGGAAATCAGTTCAATAAAACCAGATGATAAACACAAAGCCCAATTTACTCAACATATTATTAACAGTTAAAGACCACCAGCTGTGTCAATCTAAGCACTGCTCAGACAGCTTTGAATGAATGCATCCTCTGATTGGGAGGGGTGAGGACAGTCACTATGGAACTCCCAAAGAATGATCTTTAAACAGTGGCTCTAGAGCTTCAGAGAGTGGCTTCTGAGCTGTGATGAAAGGGTGAATGGGGGAGGAGACAGAGAGACATCAGTGATCCAATACAATTGAAAATCATTTGCTCTTCCCTCCTGATGCAAAGATCTAAGTATGGACCAAAGGAGCACCAGTCAACTGCCTGACATACGGCAGGCCATCAACAGTCCTTTTCACACACAGCCACAAGCTGTCCATTGTGGGCACAGTCAGAAAGATGTTAAGATTCTCTTGCAGGGAAACCAACTGGGTGTGATTCACAGTGCAAAACAAGCTTCATCATTTTGTGTGTTTTTGTGTTATTTGAAAAACACACTCAGTGGTCAAAGCTCAGTTTTAATTCTGTGAGTTGTACAATTTATTCCTTCACATTAAATGGCAACATGTTTCGGAATTCTTATATTTTTGCTATTAGGACTTGCCAGAATATGAATACTTGACTCAAGTATTTATTTTCTTGACATGTGTGCTATGTATTAACTTTAACACAGTTTTAAAAGAATAGCAAAGCCAAAATGAAACAGCTAAATCTATCAGTCCCTACTTTAATGAACAAGTTAACTCTTTTTGACCTCTACTCTTTCTCAGAACTGAGGACAGATTTCATCATTTCCAAACATGCAATATAATGTATTAAATATTAAAATCTAATTCAACCCAATGGGATAGATTTGTCATCATTATTCTATCTGGACAAATCATAACTAAGCCAGGCCAGGTTTTGTAATAAAGACAAAGATTGACTTGTCTGAAGGTGACAGCTAACTTCAGTGAAAATTCATTCGCTGCCACTGAAGGTGATGACCATCTCTTGATTAGGAAATGGCATGAAAAGTGCATAATTTGCATTATTAAGTTATTGTGTGTGTGTGTGTGTGTGTGTGTCACTTCAATACTTTGTCTTCATAATCCTCACCTAAGATTCAATCAAAATGTATCTTTATTGTTTCACATTTATGACCTCAATTAAATGTAGCTGCTGTTGTTTTGTGTTTTGAGATCTGCTTTGTGATTTTGGATGGCCGAAATGATCTCATCCAACTGTGTTTTTGAAGAAAATTGTCTTTCACCAGCAAATATTTGAAAATCAAAGGTAAAGATAGAATCTGCAACATGGCAGAATGCAATATATAGCCATTTATGGTTATTTCAAAGGGGACACTCTGCCTCAACTTTATCTGCTGTCACTGGCTCATCCTAGCAGCTAACATCAGCTCGGGCCATTAAAGTATTCTTCTACCGAATCGCTGCACTCCCAAGATTTATCCCATTTACTTCTCCATTCTGGCCTTCCTTTTTCTCCCTTTCAAATGATGCTCTTGAAGTCAGAGTCAGCTGCTTTTCAGAAAAGTCATACGCTTGAGTATAATTTCACATTATTTTAATTCCATGACTACTGCCAACCAAAGGTCTGAAGGGTATGTACCTAGTTTGTGCTGCTTCATTACACACAAAACAGCATCAGGGACATTAATGACAGTAAAGTGTGAAACCCTCCACCTTCTGCCACAAAGCACCGAGCATTTGGACACTAATCAGATTCCTAAACTCTTTAGAGTCATGGATATTTGTTGTGTTCTTAGACAAGAGGGCCCTTGGGTGACCTGTGGGACTGATGCATAGTTATCATACTTTTGTAGATGAAATCAAGGTGTGATGCATACATTACCATATTTCAAGATAAAGACAATAAGGATACCTGTGCAAAGGAATATATACCAGCAATAACATTTAAGCAGCAAAAACCTAAACCTGTTTACAATCCCTTAACCTCACATATTTTTGGTAAAAAGACTCATGGCTCATCCCAGACTTTGAAAAACAGAAAAGTGCATTTCAGACAGGAATATTCTTAAATGTTGATCTCAGAGAAGGTAAATATATTACAAATACATTAAACTCAAGTTAAAGCTTGCTCTTTAAATCAGTAAATTATTCATGATCTGTTCATTCCTAATTTATACATTAAATATATTATCATTCAGAACTTTCTAAGAATAAGCCTATTTGTGGCAAAATAAGTACCCAACTAACAAATTCAGGGTGCTGAGAAAATACACAGGCATGTTTAAAAAAGATCCAGAAACTTAAAAAGGAAGTGGTGAAGCAATCTCTCCCGGCATTCTGAGTGGCTGCATTCATCTCACACCAAAGCTGAGGCATGAAAGAGTGAGAGGAAAATTTGTGCACCCTGAGTTCAGTGTCTACAAACCACCATTCAAATGTCATTCTGATTCTCCGCTTCCTTTTCCCTGGACACACATTGCAGGTGACCTGCAGCTGATTGGATTCTCTGTGCACAAAGCCACCAAACCCATGTGACACAGTGCATTGGGTCAGAGGGTCAGCATACCACTGACAAGGAAAGGTCTGGAACATCAGGTTTCTGAAATATACAGATTATTGATGCAAAATGTCAGCTGCATTGAGCTGCCTCCTTCTTTAGTGGTAAGTAATCGGCTTCTGATTGCTGGAACACTGTAAAGTGCAAGCTTTCTGGAGCTGTATGCAGGCTGAGTTTTATCACCTGTGTGGACTAAACAATACTTCTGCCATGCTAAAAATATAACCATAATCATGCAGCAATTCATACAGTCTCAAATCACCTTGCAAAAAATGCAGGCTCTCATTTCCCATCTGTACATCTTACCCCTCAATTGTTTTGTGAAGTCTCTCTGCTAGATGATTGCAAAATGACCAGAGAGTAATAAACGTATACTTGAAATAGTGCTTTAATTTGCTCCTATACATGTTTCAACCTCACAGATCATAGCCAGGTGACCATGAAGACCCGATGAAGACCACCATGTTTAAAAAACTGTCCATCAGATTGGCTGATGGCTGCAACATCAGGGTGTGGGAGCTTGGGTGATTGGGTTTCATTGTTTTCATGATCTTTGCCTTGCACTTGTAATTATGTTCAGTATACAGACACTTTTATTTGTTGAATATAACCAGTTATATTTTCTTTTGAATACATCACCTCTTTCTCTCTCTTGCCTGTTGAAAAGCTCTGCTCTCCCTTGAGAAGTTGCTTTGGCCTTCTACCCCGCACTTTGATGTCTACACTGAACTGGGGGAGTAAGTGTGTCAGAAAATGATTCCAGCCATTTAAAAAATCTGGGGAGAGGATTACACAGTAGAAGCAGACTACTGATAAATTTGGCAGCTTGCTGCACTGCCAGTGGTTATTCAAAGGAAAAGATGGTTACGACTCCAATGTCTGGCTTTAAGCCTGGGGTGAGCTGTGGAAATCTCTGCTGATGAGGAATGTACATCACCCTTACAGTTCCCCTAAACTGCCTGCACTGGATCCAATTGTGCGTGTGACCTGTGAGCTCATCTGTGACGGTGCCTCCTCAAGGCTGTTGTTTGCCTTCAGATGTACAATAGCGATTCAGTTATGTGAAATTCAATTATGTTATTATCTGTAATGGCCTGTAAAATACACAATTGACTAGATTTGTAAATAGAGGGCAAATTGGACTTGCTTTAATTTCACAGCAATAGCCTTTATCCTATCTCTCCTCTGGCAGTATGGAATTACATGGGCTCTACCCCATCTCTCCCATTACCACCATAATGAGAAAAAATGCACATGTTTTATGTGTTATCAGAAATGAAGATACAAGTAAACATCTGTAGTTGGAAAGTTATTTTAAACAAACAGTTATTTTAAACATTTTAATTATACATTTTTTAGTAAATGAAAAAAGTAAGGCATTTTATCTATTACAAGTGAATCCAAAAAGGTCCAAATGCAGGAACTGCAACTAAAAGAACAAAGAAGGGAAGAGTATCGCAGTACACTTCCAATCTCCATCTAACTTCTCACTCAAGCCTTTGATCCTGGGAGACACTTTCTAATCAGTCATATGGCCTTCTTGCCTATTGCCCTACATGAATACAGATAGATAGATCTGGACCTGGAACTGCCCTCTGCATGTCATCTGTAACAGGCTGATGTACTGCTTAGATCAGACTGTGTGCAAGACTGCTGTCTCTTCTACTTTGATATTACATGGCTCTTTCCCATTTGCCTTCACTTTGATACACTCTCATTACTCAGATTTTCATGCAGAAGAGGGAAAAGTCTGCATTAGAAATGACTGTCAAGGCTGCTACACTGCCTCATGTATATTGAGGATCTCCATTTACATGTATATCAAGGGACTGCAGCAGGGAGTGGGGATGCAGGGGGTGGATGTGGTACCGTGGTGATGTTCTGCATGGTGTGCCTTTCAGTTTCCCACAACACAAGCGTAAAATGTGAAGGAGCGATTAGGGCTCCTTTGCAGGTAAGGCATCATCAAACAGTTGAAATCATGGGAACCGGAGAGGGGACATTCACCATCTTTCCCTGCAGCTAGAGAAATGTTCAGTGGGACCACAGATGGGTTTCTCAAACTGTTTTACTTCAGCAATTCTAAAAAAGAAGAGAGGACGAAGAATTTCAGTCTGGTTATATCAATAAAGAAACGTAGCTGTCAATAATAATGATGCTGGCACTGATAAGAGCATGAGAGACAGGTCAACCAGAATGATTCCCAGTGCAGGGACTTGATATATGTATTCGTCATGAATTTCTTTAATCCCTTTAGATACATGTGCAGTGCAAATAAATGGCTTCACCTTTAAATGTGTCATTGTGAGTGGTCTCAGGCTTTCACATATTATTTCCTTAACATGCACTGTTGTATGCCATACATTATCTGTTTACACGGCTGAATACTTACTGAATGAACTCAGGCATCACTGGAAAATACAAATGGAGCATCTCAGCCATAAGTCCAGCTCCTGACCTCTTTAAACTGCAAGGTTTGGCCACCGCTGCCATGGCAGTCTCCCCTGCCCCAACTAGCTGAACTCAGATCAGCACTCTGTACAAATATTCATCGTCACACGTCATGCACCCCTGCTATTTCCAATCAAAGTCATTTCACAACACTTACCATGCATCAGAGGGCCTATCATTGCAATGTTTATTCCCCATAGGCTGACTTTTTGTTCCAGTTCATTCACTGATTCCAAGTTGTCGCATACCACTACACAGGGAAATGTCACAACAGCGCACTAGGAAATACAAGATAAACTATATGGCATTTCCTTATGTCAGTGGAAATCTAGTTTGCAATCACTTACACATATTCGTTGATCCACAAAGCCTGCAAAAAAATAATTTTTTATTCAACTGTCTCAAGTTATGTTTATTAAAATGAATCTCCATCCAGAGTAAGGAATGCAATTATCAAATAAAATAAAAATTAAACACGTCTTCTACTTCAAGGTATTTCCAGGATGCAATTAAAACATTTTCTTTGAGCTGATGCTATGTAATATAGAAGAAGGAGGTTGTGATTTTGAAGCAGACAGGAGTTGGAGCTCCTCTCAAAGCTCTGCCTCCTGGAGATATGATGCAAGGAGTCAATTTAGAATGTAACAGTTGAGAAAATATTTGGAAACCTTTAAACTGTTTGCTTGAAATGCAATACTTCATTCATAAATAGTTTAAAAGAGTAAAAACTGTACCCACTGGCCATGATGAGAGACACTTCTCTCCTCCAATTTGCATTAGTATTTTCATAGCACTTGTACTGTGTGAAAGTCAGTGGCTTGTGGGCAAGTGTGTTGGGGGAGAGCATGATGTTTGAAGTGTCGTTTGCACTGGGGGCACAGTGGTGACTCAAGAGAAACAACTGATGATTCCGTATCTGTAATAATAAATATATATTTTTAAAAGAGCAACATTAAACATTTAAAGGACCAATAAATACAAACAACAGTATTCAATATTTTTCTATTTTTATCAAGGATGTAAAACATGCCACCTATCATAAAGATTAGTGATCAAAAATGCTGGGTTAGGAGAGCTCCTATTGAAACACACTTCATGAGTAGTGCTTGCTGCATTAACCTTGACTCAACATTTGAATGAATTCAGGAGGGGAGAAAAGTAGTTTGTGACAGCTTTATGATGAACATTCTCTTACTCTCAAATGCTCCCAACATGTGGAGTCTGTTTGGCATTAAAGAGTCATGGCTTTCAGAACTAGAACTGACAGCAATCAATGCCTTAGACTGTACCCTTTTCTCCGATTGATGATCCTTCACTGGAGGCCCAGGGATCTTTTAATTGAAATAGATGCCCTGTGGTGCAGGAGACCTGATAGAAACCACATTCCCATTAACAAGGTTGGCTGTGCATGACAGCTAGATGCAGGGCTATTTGACTTAGGTTGGGTCAATCAGACATCTCTCTCTGTCTGGGGTCTGGGTCTGGGGTCCAGGTCTGTCAGACATCTCTCTCTGTCCAAGGTCTGTGGTCCAGGCTGATGAATCCTGAGGAAAGCTGTTCCATGCTGTCCCATTTTTACCACATAATTTTCATCCAATTGATCCCCAGGACAGACTTGAGTTTAACTGTGGCATTTAATACCAGATCCAATAAGGGATGGGAGATCTGACCTCTATTAGTATTACAAAACTCTCCTCAGGAAACATGACCCAATACTAAGTATGTTTTTGGATTATTCTTAAACCTTGTCTTCATTTTTCTGCTGATCAATGAAAGGGTGTAGTGTGTCTGCTTCAGGTATTCACAATGATTCAGGTATAACAAGTTGCAGATATAGTCAAACTGGAAACTCTCAAAAAGTTGTATATGTAAGTATATAACAACATATGTTTATATGTATATATATATATGGGATGAATGTAGGTGTGGTTTGGGCATGGTAGCACCAACTGTTAATTACAAATGGTCTTTTGTTCCTTAGCTTTCTCCTTCTCATGGTGTAAGTTCACTCACTTGGGTAAACCACTCCTGTTATTTCACCAACCTTCTTCTGTTCCCCAAGTGATGCTACTCAATGATCCTACTGAGATGCTACTCAAAATCCATGTCTACAGTCAGGGAATCATCAGTAAGTGTTTTGAGAATGTTTGTAGTGTACTTGCAAATGACATTTCCAGATCTGTTGTGTGAACTCTCCCGGTGTATCTAAATGCTGACTTCTTTGTGACGCTCAATGAATGCATACCTTTCTATTCCCTTTTTTAATTTTGCTGTTTGTGTACAATATGCAGAGAGACAACTCCTTCAGATGAGCTGTTACATCTGTTTATGCCTTCTTGCATCAACATCTAATAAAAACAAGTTACAAGCGTACCAGTCTATAACCTCCCTGTCTTATTTAGTCTTTGCAAAATTCATTAGTTTCCGCTGTGAAGAATGCCAGCTCCTTGAATAGTAGGTGCAAGCTTTGGATTATAATCATTCTCAATTACTGTGATTTTATTTGTGATTTTATCTGAGATGTGAGTATTTTTATTTTTTCAGTAATTGTGTAATCAATGTAATCAAATGAAATGAAAGTACATGTAATACAGGTAGTAAAGTCAAAGCAAAGGTTTTATCCTTTGAATAGATAATCCACAACAAATTGCATGTAAGAAATCAGTTTTGTGGTTAGGGATTCAGCACTAATTTAGTTTAGGTATATTCATGTAACATTACGGATCAACTTCACAAAACCAGTAAATTCATTAACAAAACAAATATAGCAAGGTATTTCTACAAAAGCAATATTTGGTTAGGGGTGAAGCATTATTCATTTTGGCAAGTTTCCAAGCAGTAATATAACTAACTTAAATGAGGAGCTGTTATCTAGTATCAACATGCTGAGTGGGGAGCTACTTTGGCTCGCTGCCAGATGTACATATGATTCAGCTTGTTCAGTGATTTGAAACACCAATGTACATTATACCAACAATATCAAATCAATGTTAACTAGGTAATCAATGGTAGCTAGGGTATACGAAGGAGAATGCACGCTTTCACATAGTAATATCATATGTGCATTAGCCCATATAGTTGTACATGGATTGCTTAATACTGTATCCTGATTGGTCTGGAGGATGACCCATGAATATGTTTATGTTCATGTAAATTACCTGCTATGCTGGTGCATTTACTCTTTATTTGGGCAACTACCCATTTTTACAGTAAAATCAGGAAACAGCCTCATTGGGTATAAATGTTCTTAAGAGCTGGAAGCTTCCTGAGAACTGATGTCATGACAGCACAATAATGACATCACCAAAGCAGCAGGATTTACTCCCAACACCGCTTCATTAGCACTCATACATCATTGCAGAGGTAATGGTAAGCCTTTTGTCCTCATTAATTACAGTGCAATTAGGCCACCTTCTTTAATTTCATATCCCTACTCTTCACTGCCTCTCTGCCTACAGTTGTTCTTTCAAGATGGGATTGGAAGCTTCCTGAGAGCTGATGTCATGACAACACAAAAATGACATCATTCAAGCACCAGGACTGAAAGCTGATAGAATTTAACTGCCCCATATCCAGCCTTACATGGGTAATGGCAAACAGTCTATATATGAAAAGAATGAACTTTAAATGCTTGTCATTGAATAGTCACTAAATATTGACTTAATATAAAATAACTGAGTAAGGATGTCTTTATGAGATAACATGATGCAGGCCATTCAGATAGAAATACTGTTCAGGTTTAAACAGTCACAGCTGTAATCCAGTTAGAAGGAATGCTTTGTTTCAGCAAACACACAGTATGTATTTACTAAACTTACTTTATTCTCCCTGCTACATATCAATGACATGCCCAGTGTTAGTGCTATATGCAGTCTATTTTTTCTTGGAAAAAGACAGGAGAAAATTGTCTAAAATCGATGAAATTTTTAAATGGAATTTGGATAAAGCATCATCTCCCAAGAGAAAGGCTGACTTTACAAGGGAAGATGAGGGAAACTGTTCTCAGTAAATCTGCAGTTTATTCAGTGGAGAATGGAAGTTATTTGATGTGCTCTTTTGTCACTGTTTGAGTGAAAAAGGTAGGACACAAATAATATGGAACTCAATACTTGCTGACATGGCTAAACAATGTCCATTTGTGAGCCTAAAGATTGTTCAGTTAGTTTACACATGGGACATGCCAGCAGAATCGATGCTCAGGTTGTTAATTTATTTCCCCATACTAAATCGCCCTCTGAGGCATGTTGTTTGGCTGTGAGAGAGGATTAGAATTGCCCACAGGCAGATGGTTAAAACAAAAGAGTGATCTTGGTTTCCCCATCCCCAAAGCTAGCAATTAAAACAGTGCATAGATGCAAAATGACTGATCACATTGTCCTTGAGCACATGCAAAAATTCTGTTTTCAGTCTACATAGACATTAAAATACATTTCACAGCATTCACTATAGCTGTTTTATTAAGAGAAGAACCTTTGAGTGTATGATTTAAATGAAGCAAACAACTTTGGTGTTTGTATGTTGTTTATAAATCTGAAGTATGGTTTAAACAATAGCTAGAAGTTTTAAAATTCATTGTAACTAACATGGGGATTTTTTGGGAAATGTATTATTCAGTGTCTTCTAAGTGGAAAATGCAGTTAAGGACTTTTTACTGCTTGGGACCAGTTTTTAAAAATCCTATCACTATTGATATGTTTTCTTTTGGAATTGTGGTGAGTAACTGCTGTTCATCATTATTTGAATAAAAAACAACCTTTACATTTTTTCTTATTTCCCCAAAATCTAGAAGCTCTGCAGGAAATTACTGTTTGCAGCTGTTGATGAACAAATTCAGAGAGGAGACAGCAACAACTAAGACTTTAGCTGCAGCTGTATACTTTCATGTTATTTGTACAATATCCTTTTAATTGCAATATAACCATAATGTTATGGAGTGCTGCTGACCTTTAAAGATGAATAATGGTAATACCCTCAACATGCATATGCTGATGATAATGACCTACTTATATTGCAGTCAGAGTAAACAGGCTTGTCATTCACATGAGATACTAAGTGCTTGTCCTGAGAGAGCTTGATGTTAGAAAATTAAGATAACTGGCCAAAAAAAGGGACTCGCCAGGATTCAATCAACATTTATCATTAAATGTACACCTACATTTAACTGGGAGACAAAGTTAAAGACAAAATTGTTGATTGAAATCCAGACATGATTTCCATACCAACTGCTAACCACTTTGCACTCATAGTTGCAGAGGAATTTTCATTAGGGCCTATTGCATAAGAATCAATGAAGCACATTTAGGGCTATATTAATTCACAGGGAAATGGTCAAGCCATTGTTTGGGAGATGGTTTCTGTGGTTGGTCCTTCTAGAACTGAACCATGGGCATTCTAAGCAAGAGCAATAATTTTTCAGTTTTGGTCAAGGGTTTGCATTTTAGTTATTGTGCATTATCTGAATGATAGGGATATTAGGTCTGTACATGAAGGGAAGCAGAATGATGCTGCTGCAATTGGAGGGATTACATGGAGAGGCCTTATATTTCAATAATCTTAGCCCACTTTCATATCAATGGCCCCTTGAAAGATTTGCCTGTGTTATGAATTCTTGGAATGGTCAAAGGCAGAAAGGCTTGAAGTGCAAATTTCTCTGAAGTGATACTCTATGTTATGCATATCACTGCTGACTGTTGAGCTTTTTTTGGCTTCAGCAGTGACTGGGACAGAATTTTTCTGGTAGATTCACTGAGCTGGATTTGTGTTCGATAAACAGAATATGTAGGATCGCTTGTTTCTTGTCTTAGCTCTGAGGGGTAAGTGAGTCGAAGCAACTCAAGGCAGCTCTCTTGAATCATGTTGCCCATTTGAAGTCAAGAAGTTAATCAAGCTGGTGATGGTGCATCTGTCAATCTATCAGTGTGCCTAAAAATACTGGCAGTGTGACGGGCGACTAAGTGACAGATTGATTGACGTAGGTCCTTGTCCCACAGACAGGTCAATCATTCAATAAGTGGCTGATGGGCCTCATTACTGAGAGAAACTGATTATAAGGACTGATAATGTGATTCTTTTTTGGGAGGGAGGATTATCTTGATGACCAGAGGTGCAAGTGTTGGAAATGTCTGGCTGCTGTGAAAGTTTGGCTCTTTGTGCATCTGTAGTATCTTTTAGAAACCAATGAAATTCTTTGTTGTTCTTGTCACACTTTTCTCATTCAATGTTTTTGTTTTTATCTGATGATTTTATAGCAGATTCAGATCATACGTGACCTTCTGTGATCCCAATTAAGGAGGGGTGAGCTCTTTTCCAGTGAGCACACCCCTCCATCCACCATCACTACTACACCACTACAAACAAAAACAACAGAACATGTGATCTGATTGCTACATCAGTTGCACAAAGTGACAAATTCATGTTATCATTTGTGTGAGAATAAATCAATGCTTCTGACACAGCTGTCATGACATTCTTCACCCATACTCACAGGCTAATATTCATCACCAACCTTAGCTCTGTGGCTTTATATTCTCACTGCTGCATTTCAGTTGATAGTGCAGGTGATCATCTACCAAGCCTTAATCTCAGAAATATTTTTGGTTACAGTTACAAAGCCAGCAGATATATCAGAAGCAAGTGGAAAAGTGAGAAACATGCAGAAGTCAGGAAACCATGGGCAGGACTGGGAACCAATGCACAGTTCACTGATAGTATCATGGATTAAACATTTAAATCATGGTGTCATTTAGTTATAGTTTCATATGTAATTAATCTGACAAGCCCTTGACTGAATAGCATTTCAGTGTTTTTGGTGGTTTGGAGAGAATTTTGGGGTGAATGGAAAAAAGAGCCCTCCTCACGGATGCAGGTGCTTGCCAAAAGGGCGGATTAGTGTCAACATTCATCCATCACAAACAACTAGCTGTGTCAAAATGTTGCAGTTTGTTGTTTGGTAAATCCAACAGATATGGTCCAGAAGTTCCCTAATAACCAGAACTGTCAATTTTAGATTATATTGTCCTTTGTCTGGGATTCACTATCTCAAAGAATCACAGTACACACACTGTGTTAAACAATCCAAATATTCAGAAAGAGACAGTCTTGGAACACATGAAATTGAGTCTGAGCTACATTATAATATAGAAGAGTAATTAATGTATATGCATTTAATCCAATAGTGAAACATATAAATCTGTATTCATTCACAAATGGGTACCCCAGTGTGTATTAGAAGGTTCTCAAACCTCCCATAGTTCTGCCACCCTTGCATACTGACCGTGAAATGAAATGCAAATAACTTGCACCTAAGTCTGAGTGAAAGTGAGGACTGTCATCTCCTTCCTTCCTTGAAGAAGTAGTTGCATGGTTGGCAAGGAAACATGAATTTAGGCATAGCCTCCGTGTGGAATGGTACAGGCCAGAGAGCACACAAATCAATATTACAGCAAATTATGGGGAGGCCTCTCCATGGCGGAACGAGCTGGAATGAAAGAGCGATTTGGGGGTAATTACTCTGAAATGCAAACAACCTCAAACAATTTTGAGGCTGCCTAATTTATTCCATCAGCAGAAATGGAGGCGGTCTAAATTGTGCCACAACTAGCACAGAAGGAGTTGCTTTTCCTTTAGAAAACCTAATATACCAAGGGACAAATGTGTGTAATGTTTATAATGTTTCTATGGTTGGTCATTTATACACATTCTTGTTGGATTATTCATCTTTAATTGACAAGAAATTGATTTGAATATTATCGTTTAGCTATCTACAATTAAAGGAGGAACCACATGGAAAATTGAGTTAGCAGTGATGTGATTGTGTTGAATTTTCGCACTCCTGTTACAATTTTGGCCATTCACATGTAGGCCATAGGGGCCGTTCACATGTAGGCCATAGGGCAGTAGGAATAAGACGCTTCCCACTCTGGGCTTTGTATTTCCTGCCTTTGTGATTCCCTCTGGTTATAGTTTTTTTGAGTGAGCAGATTAAACAGCTGACCTTGGTTTCAATAGTGGATAGTGGTAACCCAGCTGTAGGTCTCCTCATTTCCTCTTCATTCAGTTTAGTCCAAGTTGGGTCTGTCAGCACTTACTTACAGCCTCTGAATACCTTTCGCTTTTTTGTCTGCAATTTTATTGCAATGGAGCAAGGTGATCATTTATATAGGTCACTTTTTAAAATCCCTGGCTCATGATAGGGTCTTTTTTATGTGTGTATTTGTGTGTGTGTCTGGGAGTGGGTGGGCACTTTTTTACATAAAGTATATCACTCCTGTGTGGTTTTCACTTGTCATTTCCTATCCATTTTATAATGAATGGAACATAATTCTAATAAATCAATGAAAGATGAACACATGAGGCATGTCAACCAACTTTTACAATACGTTAAATAAAATGTGCTTATAACTGATTTATAAAGTTGTAACATCATGATTGTAATAAATAATAATAATAATAATAATAATGCTTTAAAACACTTACTAAGATTACACTTATATGACCAGAAGAGATCATTTCAGGTTTTTACCCCAGTGGGTGAGTCACTAATTGTGATTCACATCCTCTGAGTAGCTCTTTTCAGTCAAACCAAAACACCAGCCTGAAGTTGGTACTTCTGCTATGCATTTTGAGTTATGCTTTTAAGGATGATGATTCTTTATACCAAAGAGAATGAAATAAACCTGCTGTTCAGCTGCTTGATATTTCAAACACAGAGGTTAGATTACTGTGCCTTTTGGGAACATATTGTGCTTAATACATCCCTTGGTCCCTGTAGAGGTAAAAAATAATGTGTACCCACAGCCCTGCAGAACATTAGATATTGCACTGAGATGGCCTGCAAAGGATCCAGGATGGATGTTATGTTCGTTCTTGTCACAAATAATTGCCTCATTATTGTTACAACATACCATTTCAGAAAGGTTTTGAACATAAAAAGTAAAGTGGCACCTAATTATGTCAAAAGGCCCTGTTGTGGCGTGCAGCATCTCATAAGGTGCTTTCTACTTACTTTCTTACTTCCTACTTACTTGTTCTCCCCTTGGCAGTCAGAAGAGGCAGGGGGACTCTCCCAGAACTCAAAAGGTATATGGATTGTACTGGGGACCAACGGATTCCTGTCTTCTACACTCTTTAGAGAAGCTCAGAGGCTCCAAAGCCTTTTTATGTAGGCCCCCTCGATGAGGGAATACAGCACAGCTGTGCTGATTTCTGATGTAGGACAGCTGAGTGCTTGGAGCTGATTCTCATGTGGGACAGGTGATTGTGAGGAGCTGCGAGCTGGGCTGCACATCATCAGTGTCCTTGTTCCTGATAGGTCAGCAGCCTTCTAAAATTTAGTGTCCACTGCCCAGTGTGGTTCCAGCCCAGCTTCCCTGTACTCTTGACAGAAATGTCTCAGCTAAAAACATGCCAGTCCTCCTCTGTGCTGAAGATTTATATAACCCAGTCATGGTTTCCTCTTTCATGTGCAAAAGTGTAAAACAAGATGATTTAAATAAGAGCATCAGAGTACATTATGATGAGAGCTGGCCATTCAGCCCATCAAGCTTTTCATATATAAAATGCATTTGAGAATGTTTTAGGGCCTCTCAAACCATCTAGCCTCATTTCAAAAGACAACACTGACAATAAATTAAATAAAACACTGTGGGCAAAGGGATATGTTCTAAAATGTATTGTAGCTTGATGATGAATACTTCCAAAATGACATTCCCATGGTTTCATAAGGTAATAAAAAGTCATGTATGAATGTGATTTTCTGTAGTGGCAAACATCACCAATGCCATTTCATGATAAGGCTTTTTGGCACATAGGAGGAAACCTCACTTAATAAGCAGCCAATCAGCATCAGTATCTCATAAAGAATAAATCAACATGGACGTTTTGATTTGTTTTATTGAATCAAGATAAGCCATCTGCTGAAATGAAAATTCTGTCTGGAACGGATTCAAAAACTCAGACAGGTTGGATCCCTTCTGATCACAGAGCAAAACATTATAGATATTTGATCCTTCTGAAATTCAGTTTAAATTATATCAACAACCCTCACACAAATTCATATATTCTGAATAATGCATAATTTTGGTGATTTTTGTGAATTTTTTGAAAAAATATATGCAAGTTTTAAATGTTACGAATTGCCCTCCATAATTATAATGACCCAAGATGAGCCAAAAAAGTAATAAAAAAGAAAAAACACATCTAATGACTTATATGCATGCTAAAACAAATGAAAATTATTTGCTTTGAAGAATCGTTTTCATTGAGTGGTAAGTGTGAGTATATAAAAGACGTTAAAATTGTTGGCACCCTTGGCTGTACAGCATATACATGTTCTTGGTGAAATTGCTATTAGATTTAATATATCTGCCTCAAGTACGACCCATCAGGATCATCAGACTCATGGTATGTATCTTTAACATTATCTATACTAAGCCATTTCCATGGTCACTTTTCAATGGGCCCCTCGTAATTGTTCAGATTGTGTTACTTTGGTGGAATACACTTTTGACTTTAAAATATCATGACACAGGAGTGATAAATTAATGTAATACAAAACCCTTATTACCAATACATCTGAATGCTTCATTTTAATGTAGGGTTTCTTCAGGATATTTTCCTATTGGCCTCCAGGGGACATTTCCCAGAGAGAAACTAAAGCAAAGTGATCGTATATTGAGATTTTATTCCTCAGATCTTCAATATATTTAATGTTTGTCAACCATGTAGCATATACTATATCACAGAAACATTATTGATATAATGTATTAAATTATTCTCTTATATGTTATATACTATTATTGAATTATATATTTAATATCCTGTATAGCAGATCATACTTATTTATACGGTTTCATGTGAAGTCCAGATTGACAAGGTAATTTACTCGTACATCAATCTGTGTGGTGCTCAGAAGGGTTTACTTTGCTCTGCAACAGTACAAAGTAAAATGGCAAATGTCGAGAGGCCATTAGCCGGAGATGTTGTTTGCCTGAGAGAGCAGTGTATGAGATGCCCATTATCACCATTATGAGGGTCAATGGGACCTTATGTCCCGTTGGGTGTTCTGACTCAGCTAGTCTTTAAGCTGAAAAGCTCTCTATGAAATAGTACAAGATTGTAAAATCCTTGTGAAGAGCCTTTTTTCCCCTCGTCTTTTCATTTGTCACAGCGTTGATGCTGCAAGGCTGATTTCATGAAGTGGTCTGGTTTGGGTATAGCATGCAATCTTCTATGCCTGTGGGCCACACACATCAAAGCCTTTCGCCATTATTGAGGAGAGGGAAAGAGCATTTTAATTCCAAACATTTTAAATGTTCATTCTGTATTTAAATTACAGATCTGTACCACAGATAACCTTAGGTTTAATTAAATACATTCTGACTGGAGGTAAATTGAAAAAAGTCATTATGATTTTACTCAGCTTTCTCATTTACAAAAATTGCTGAAGGCTATATAAGCATATAGTGTTTTTTAGCTGTAACACTTGTGTACCTGTGAATCAAACTCATTATACATAATAAATGTCATTAAACTGCATGCAGTCAAGTGTTTATAACAAATCCATATCATGTCTAAGAGCATCCTCATTACTTCTTATGTACTGTTCTGTGTTTTCCCTAATGACTGTATTAAAATGTAAATGCATCCGTGCAAACCTTATCCCCATTTTCCTGTCAGCTTCTGTGCTCATTTGATGAAAATGGGATTGGATATGTGTTGCAAACTCCAGATCACCCCTTGCATTTTATTTAAGGTGAACTTTTTACCCAATAATCAAGATAACCATGTCAGTTCTGAGATCATGTCATATTACAACTACGTCTTGACCATGTAGCATGTCTTGTGACCTGTAAACCTTTGCCAGAATGTTGGGTGTCTGTTGCCACATTCCTGAAACACTATAAGTGTGTAAAATCATACAGTGCTCAGGGCAATTTTTTGCTCTTCTGTAGACAGTATCCTTTGGCTAAGGTTAGTAAACACACTGTAACAAGAATGTAAGAATGTCTTTCTTTGTCATAAAAGATGGTCTCCTTATCCACCTTGGCATTGAGGAGCAGATGCACTCAAGCAGTCAGATTACAGCTAGTGGTGGCATAATAAATGCTAAATCCAAACATTCAGTGCTGTCAGGAAAGCATTGTATTTTAAAATAATTTGGTAGATGCAAAAAATAAACTAGCAAAATAAAACGAGTATATGCCTACTGGTTTTCACCTGCATTGGTAATATGAATATGATTTGTTTTTACTTAAGGATATGCATATAATTACAAAGCATCAGTCAAGACTTTAATACCAATTACATACTGTTGTAACATTATTTACAACATTAGTTACAGAAAACTTGTCTGTTTCAGAAAAACAGAACATTTTACCACTGCCTCATTTTCTTCTCTCTAAAATTATTACATATCTATTCTCTATTTGCTTGCATTCCTCTGTTTTGTTCGGCCAGCTGGTCCTTGTCACTTTGAGAACTGGTGTAAACATTCTCACAATATGGTCTGTATGAAACACACACAGGTACACACACCATGTAACTACACTTCCTTGTCTTTCTGTCCTGCTGCAGAGAAGACACATTCAATGAAAAAAAAAGTCTCTGAAAGATTTAATCACCATCACCTCCTCTCTGGAGTGTCCAGAATTCTATAAAACATTAACATAAACAAAACCATCATGAAGTCTGCATTTTCCTTTTCTCTGAAGACCTGAGTCATTGAAGTAAAATTAAAAAACTAAGTTACTCATAATCTTAAAGCTTCCTTGGTCTGTTGGGGTTCTTCAGTGAAATGGAAATGTCTTTTACTTGGAAAAAAATGTGAAAATCTTTCTGTTTCTCCTGTCCCTGGATTTACCCCCACCACTTGAGTATGCGTTTAGATCTGTGTGCTGTTCAGTGTATCTGAAAATGTAAAATATATAACCAAGTCCTGCACTATGAC